>CM054157.1:46618044-46745544 GCA_028751875.1 Rapana venosa | reverse complement strand
TTTGTGAACCGTTATCGCAGACTTGTCAGATTTAAAAATTATTCATGTAAGATTCTGAAAAAAGACTGTACATGTAAAAAATAATTGGGGCTTTTTTGCGGGGGGGGGGGGTTGTTCCTTGGCTAGACCTTCGAGGTTCATCAGTGGTGAGATTTTTTGCATATGTGACTTTTTTGTTACCCCCACAATCAAGGTAGTCAGTTGCATTCTGACTTCAGGGATTCAGTTGGGAATTGAACCTTCCAATTTTGCCATGACATTCGGGATGTTCCTCCCTACTC
Source organism: Rapana venosa (assembly GCA_028751875.1). NCBI lineage: Eukaryota > Metazoa > Mollusca > Gastropoda > Neogastropoda > Muricidae > Rapana > Rapana venosa. The sequence continues at coordinate 46,745,263 of CM054157.1, read as the reverse complement.
TTTCTGATGTTCGTTCTGATTTTTAACTGTTGAGGATGTGAACAAGTCTGTAAGTACATGGGTCTGACTGATTTAGAGTCTCATCCAAAAGACTTTGACTTTCAGTTCAATTTTCCTATCAAAGTTGGAAGAAAGGGCAAGGCTTGGAATCAAACCCAGTACCTCACAGTTTACTTGTTAGGCAGGTGAATGTCTACAAACCCTCCTGTCACGTTCCTTCTAAAAAATAGTTGAAAAAATAGCTGAGGTAAGATATGGTAAACAGGCTATTGCAGATAAGATTAGGTTATGGAGGAAATGTTGAAATGAATGGGTTGTTTTTTTCTTCTTTATCATCCTACACTCAGACAGCAACTGTTGTTTTCTGTCATATAAGCAAAAATGCGTTGCACTGCCCATTAAGCACCTGACAATTCAGGCCCAGCGCATACAACTTCGGCATGGGAGATAATTGATCTTTTAAGTCTTTCTGGGAAAAAGGTAGGCAAGTGGATGAAGAAGGCAGAAAATAAGAAGGAGGTGACAGGAAGAAAAGGAACAAGGCAGAAAGACAAAGAGAGGGATGGAAGTCATAGCACAGAATTTCCGGAAGGTGGGGATGCTATTTATACTGACCAGAGGGGTGGGTGGAGGGGGGGGAGGAATGTTGTAATGAATTGGTTGTCACAGCTATCATTCGGTCAGTCTGTGTGCCACAGCGCGCAAATCCAGCATAACTCAGTCAAGGGCCCAGTGCTAAATTAGAGCCCCTCTTCCTTTTATTATTATTGTTATTATTATTATTATTTATTCTTTTATATCGAGGATAATGGAATAAGCACTCATGTGCTTTTTTACATCCAGTCCCCGTGTGTATGCCAAGTCCAAGTGCGGTCAGTTTCTGCTATAACTAGCACCAGCTGGGATGGGATGGATATCAAGCTGAGAGGAGCTGAAAGTGGGAGAAACTGACCACAGCTGTGGTGCCTGTCACTCTGTGAGAAGTGATGTGGGGATGTTTTATTTATTTTATATTTTATTTTATTCTTTTATATCGAGGATAAAAGCACTTACATGCTTTTTTACATCCAGTCCCCGTGTGTATGCGGTTTTGTAAATTTTGTCATCTGTTCCCACTGGCACACGATGGCCTACTCTTACGAAAAGCGGGACAGGATTTAACGTGTGCGCAAGATGTTCTGTGTGCGGTTCGCACACAGGGCCTCGGTTTATAGTCTCATCCGAAGGACTGTGAGAAGTGATGTGGGGGATGATGTGTGTGCTGTGCTGTGTGTGTGTGTTCAGTGGCGCGAACCTGCAGCCTGATCTTCATCGTGCTGGACTGCCTGAAGCCGCTGCAGCACAAGAAGCTGATCGAACACGAGCTGGAAGGCTTCGGCATCCGCCTGAACAAGGAGCCCCCCAACATCATCTTCAAGAAGAAGGAGAAGGGCGGACTCAACTTGCAGACCATGGTCAGTCATGGCAGACAAGGATATCTCTGTGAAATTCGGGCTGTTCTCGTCCTCCTTTTTATTTATTTATTTTTTTATTTTTTATTTTATTCTTTTATATCGAGGATAATGGAATAAGCACTTATGTGCTTTTTTTACATCCAGTCCCCATGTGTATGCGGTTTTGTAAATTCTGTCGTCTGTTCCCACCGGCACACAATGGCCTACTCTTACGAAAAGCGGAACAGGATTTAATGTGTGCGCAAGATGTTCTGCGTGCGTTCGCACACGGGGCCTCGGTTTATAGTCTCATCCGAAGGACTTTGGGGGAGAGTGAAGTCTGCACTGATGTTAACTCCAGGGGAAAATAATATCCCCCTTGAACGAGAATCAAACTCGGGTCATCAGATTGCGAGCACAATGTTCTGACCACTAGGCTATCTCGACCCCAGTAGTAGTGGGGAGTAGTGTGTCGCTGCTGGTGCTGCATCACCCGTGTTTTTTTTTCTTCCTTCTTTGTGGGAAAAAATTAGTTTTGAGAGTGGATTTTTTTTTTGGTACAGAAGTTTGCTATTGACAACTCTTTGTTGGTCCCACTTCAGTACTCCTTAGCCTACTGATGTGATCTTCTCACTTCGTAGTTGCACAATGGAAAAATCAGTCAAAGTCAGTGGTTTACAGAGTGTGTGACTTAGTGGTTTACAGAGAGAGTGTGTGTGTGTGATTTAGTCAGTGGTTTACAGTGTGTGGTTTACTGAGAGTGTGTGGTTGAGTGTGTGAGTGGTTTACAGAGAGTGTGATTTAGTGAGTGAGTGGTTTACCTAGAGTGTATGATTTAGTGAGTAAGTGGGTGGTTTACCGAGGGGAGCGAGTAGTTTACAGAGCGTGTATGATTTAGTGAGTGGTTTACAGAGAGTGTGCAATTTAGTCATTGAGTGAGTGAATTACTGAGGGAAGATGTGAGCCAGTGATTGACTGACTGACTAACTGATTGATTGACTGACTGGTGGATGGATGGATTGTCACGGTACCTGGTAACTGACTGATGGACTGTCATGGTACCTGGTAACTGACTGATGGATTGTCACGGTACCTGGTAACTGACTGATGGATTGTCACGGTACCTGGTAACTGACTGATGGATTGTCACGGTACCTGGTAACTGACTGATGGACTGTCAGGGTACCTGGTAACTGACTGGTGGATTGTCACGGTACCTGGTAACTGACTGGTGGATTGTCACGGTACCTGGTAACTGATTGGTGGATTGTCACGGTACCTGGTAACTGATTGGTGGATTGTCACGGTACCTGGTAACTGATTGATAGATTGCCACGGTACCTGGTAACTGATTGATGGATTGTCACGGTACCTGGTAACTGACTGGTGGATTGTCACGGTACCTGGTAACTGACTGGTGGATTGTCACGGTACCTGGTAACTGACTGATGGATTGTCACGGTACCTGGTAACCGACTGATGGATTGTCACGGTACCTGCTAACTGACTGGTGGATTGTCACGGTACCTGCTAACTGACTGGTGGATTGTCACGGTACCTGGTAACTGACTGGTGGATGGATGGACTGTCACAGTTTGATTTGTTTTTTGCAAGATATAGCGCTGTATAAATTCCATGTATTATTATTACCTGGTAACTGATTGGTGGATTGTCACGGTACCTGGTAACTGACTGGTGGATTGTCATGGTACCTGGTAACTGATTGATGGATTGTCACGGTACCTGCTAACTGACTGGTGGATTGTCACGGTACCTGCTAACTGACTGGTGGATTGTCATGGTACCTGGTAACTGACTGGTGGATGGATGGACTGTCACGGTTTGATTTGTTTTTTGCAAGATATAGCGCTGTATAAATTCCATGTATTATTATTACCTGGTAACTGACTGATGGATGGATGGATTGTCACGGTACCAGGTTCCCCAGACTGAGCTGGATCAGGATCTGGTGAAGACCATCCTGGGGGAGTACAAGTGCCACAACGCCGACATCACGCTGCGCTACGACGCCACGGCCGAAGATCTCATCGACGTCATCGAGGGAAACCGAGTCTACATCCCCTGCATCTACCTCCTCAACAAAATTGACCAGATTTCTATTGAGGTGGGGGTTAAAAGTTTTGGGCGTGGGGGAGGGGAGGGGATGGGATTTTGGGGGGTGGGATGGTGGTATTTGTGTGTGTGTGAGGATGTATGCGTGTGTTGGGGAGGGGTGGGACATGATCTGTAACAGCCCATGTTGTGTACCCATCTCTGCTCACTGCATCACTCCACTCCACTCCACTCCACACAATTCCATACCACACCACTCCATACCACATCACATACCACTCAATCATACCACACCAATCCATGTCAATCCACAACACACTACACCCCAACACTCCCCACCACATCACATCATACCAACCACAACACAACACTCCTCTCGACTCCCACATCATTCCATTCCATCCACATCATTCCACTCCACTCCCCTCCACACCACACCACTTCACCACTCCACATCACATCATACTACCCACTCCACACCAACCCCATCACACAACATCACACTCACCACACCACACTAAATGGTGTGTGTTTTGCTGTAATCAGGAAGTGGACAAGATCTACAAGACTCCTCACTGTGTGCCCATCTCACCACACCACTCCACTCCATACCACATCACTCCACACCACACCACTCCACACCAGACTCACCACTCCACACCTTACTACACCACACCACTCCACTCCACTCCACTCCACACCACACCTCACCTCACCACACCATACCACACCACTCCAAACCACACACCACACTACTCCACTCCACACCACACTAAACGTTGTGGTTTTTTTTCCTGTAATCAGGAACTGGACGTGATCTACAAGATTCCTTACTGTGTGCCCATCTCACCACATCACTCCATATCACCACATTACTCCACACCACACCACTCCACTCTACACCACACCTCTCCAATCCACACCACTCCAATCCACACCACACCTCTCCAATCCACACCTCACCTCACCACTCCACACCTCACCTCACCACACCACATTAAACGTTGTGCGTGTTTTGCTGTAAACAGGAACTGGACGTGATCTACAAGATTCCTCACTGTGTGCCAATCTCGGCTCACCACAAGTGGAACTTTGACGATCTGCTGGAGAAGATGTGGAACTACCTGGGCCTGGTGCGAATGTGAGTCTCTCCCGCTGACGTACACTTTCTTTTAGTTTTTTTGGCCCTGGATGTTGTCAGGCTTGTTGTTCCTTTGGCTGGTTTTGATGTCAAAGTGTCTTGGTCGAATGCTCAGACAGCAACTATTGATGTCTGTTATATGGGGACGGGATAGCTCATTGGTCGGAGCACTCGCTTTCCCCCAGCCAAGGTTAAGCAGCGTCGAGCATGGTTACCACTTGGATGGGTGACCGTTTGTGCGCCTTGGCTTCAGTACAGTCCCCCAGTTCACCCAGCTGTAAATGGGTACCTGCCCTCTTTAGGGTCAGGGAAGGTAAAGCAGCGAGGGAGAGGAGATGGGCGCCGCCCTCAATATGCTGGCCCCTAGAGAAGTTGAGGTCTCTGATACCTCGCTCCCCTACGACCTTATAGGTTATGGGACACCCTTTACCCTTGACCTTTTTATATGAGCGAAAATGCATCACGCTGCCATTAAGCACCTGACAAGTCAGGCCCAGCGCATCCAACTTTGGAATAAGAGAGAATTGTTATCTTTTAAGCTTTTCTGGGAAAAAGGCAGGAGAATGGACCAAGAAGGCAGAAAATAGACGAGAAGGAGGTGACAGGAAGGAAAGGAACAAAGCAGAAATAAAGAGAGGGATAGAAAAGAGGACGTTTGTAGTACAGAGTTTCCAGAATATGGGGATGGTATTTGTACTGACAGGCCCCGGCATCCCCGCAGGGGGAATGATGTCAAATGAGATATTTGTATGTGGTTTTTTTTTCATCGTGTGTTTTGTTGTTCTTTGTTATTGTTTTGGTGGGGGTTTTGGGTTGTTTTTTTAACTGGTTTTGGTTTTACACTTAAGAGAGATTTCTGAAATTCACAAAAATGAATCGCAACCATTAAAAAAAAAGGAAATATCTTTCTGTTATTTTATATCAGTATATTTTTCTTTTCTTTTTTCTTTTTTTCTGTTTTGGATGGTTGCTATTCCTTCTCTGTGAATAGTTTCTTAGAAATGACCAGTGAGTCATCTAATAGAAGTAATAAACCTGGAAAGTATTGTAAAGTGTATAATTTGTTAGAAATGGCCAATTTATCTAACATATATGTAAATTTTTTTTAAAAGTAGAGACAACACGGACAACTCTCTTGTTGAAGTTCCCAACACTTTGGTATTTGTTGTTATTCTTGTAGCTGTTTATCTGTTTGTTTCTGCATATGTTTTGTCTCTTTGCGTGTTTTTAGTAGCATTGAATTGCTGTGGGTTTGGTTTTTTTAATTTGTTGATATTATATCAGTATTTACAAAATTGCATTTAAAAAAAGCTTTGAGCATTGATATTCTCCAGAAAGGAATGTAAAATTGGAGACATCTTGAATTTGGGGGTTTTTTGCGGGGAGGGGGGTTTGGTTGGTTGGTAAAAAAAAATTTGGAAGGAAGATTTCCTCATGATATAATCAACAATATTTGGTTTTGAGAATAATTGGCCTTGTTTTTGTTTGTTTTATACATTTTTATTGATAAGGTTTTTGGGGGTTTAAAAAAATCCTTTTTGTTTTTTATTTTGGTGGAGGTTTTTTTTTTTGGAGGGGGGGGGGGGGGGGGGGGGGTGAGGTGTGATGCACAGCTGTCAGTTTCCCCCATTTTTCATTTTTGGCTACTCTCACCTGCTATCCATTCCATCCTGTCTGGTGCTAATTATAGAGAAAAACTGACCGCACTTGGTAAAGGGCTGATTTTAGCACTGGGCCCTGGACCAAGTCACGCTGGATTTGTGGGCTGTGGATGTTACTATTGTTGTGATAGTTTAGCATGGACTGTGAGGAGAGTTGTCATGATTTGAAAAAAAAATTTTTTTAAAAGTTGTGATGATGATGGTGGTGGTGTGTTGCAAGTTACACCAAACCCAAGGGCCAGCTGCCTGTGGTAGAGGCGTGATATTATAGTTGTTGTTGTGATAGTGTATCACTGACTGGTATGTGATGATGATGATGGTGGTGGTGTGTTGCAGTTACACCAAACCCAAGGGCCAGCTGCCTGTGGTAGAGGCGTGATGTTATAATTGTTGTTGTGATAGTGTATCACTGACTGGTATGTGATGATGATGATGTGTTGCAGTTACACCAAACCCAAGGGCCAGCTGCCTGTGGTAGAGAGAGGCGTGATGTTATAGTTGTTGTTGTGATAGTGTATCACTGACTGGTATGTGATGATGATGATGGTGGTGTGTTGCAGTTACACCAAACCCAAGGGCCAGCTACCTGACTACACGGCCCCTGTGGTGTTGAAGGATGGGCACAGCTCTGTGGAGGATTTCTGTAACAAGCTGCATCGCTCCATCATCAAGGAATTCAAATAGTCCGTACTTTTCGTGGCTGTCTTGTGTTGTTACGATAATGCTGTGATATTGACAGATAGTACTTTATGGCTATATTGTATTGTTACGATAATGCTGTGATATTAACAGATAGTACTTTATGGCTGTATTGTATTGTTATGATAATGCTGTGATAGTAACAGATAGTCTGTACTTTTCATGTTTATATTGTATTGTTACGATAATGCTGTGATAGTAACAGAAAGTCGGTACTTTGTTGCTGTCTTGTATTGTTATGATAATGTTGTGATATTGACAGATAGTACTTAATTGTTATTTTGTATTATGATAAGGCTGTGATATGAACAGATAGTCAGTACTTTGTTGCTATCCTCTTGTATTTTTATAATAATGCTGTGATATTGATAAAACTTGAAAGGACAGTTGTGTTCAGGATTTTTGTAAAAAGCTGCATTGTTCCATCATCAAAGAATTCAAATAAGTATTTAGTTTGTTTAGAGCTTGAAAGACAGTTGTGTTGTAAAACTGTTCCCCCCCCCCCCCCCCCCCCCCATAACATTATGGTAGCTGCATTCCAACTTCAGAAATACAGTTGGGAATTGAACCTACCAATTTTGCTAGGACTGTCGGGCGGCACCTCCCTGCTCTTTCCAAGTTCCAACTGTCATGGGTTCTTTTGACGTGCACAAGTCTGTAAGCACACAGGCCTGACTGGTTTAGAGTCTCCTCCAAAAGACTTGACATTCAGTTTGATTTTCCTGCCAAATTGGGAAGAAAGGGCAAGGCTGGGAATGGAACCCAGAACCTCACAGGTTTACTTGTTAGGCAGGTGAATGTCTTAACCGTCCTGCCACCTTCGTCCTCAAGTCGTAAATCAGTCAGGGGCTCTGACAGCCTCAGCCAGTATGACCTGGTTAGAACTGCTGTGTGATATTTGCACACAGACACTCATGGTGATGCACTTTTTACACTGTCGGCTATCACGTAAATTTTTGTTCAGTTATTTGCACATGGGGTCACAGGATAACTTAGTGGTTAGAACATTGCGCTGGGAATCTGACGACCCAGGTTTGATTCCCATTCAAGAAGATATTTTCCCCTGGAGTTAACATCTGTGCAGACTCCACTCTCCCCAACAGTCCTTCGGATGAGACTATAAACCGAGGCCCCGTGTGCAAACGCACGCAGAACACCTTGTGCACACATTAAATCCTGTTCCACTAAACGTTAGAGTAGGTCATTGTGTGCCGGTGGGAACAGATGACAGAATGTACAAAACCGCATACACACGGGGACAGGATGTAAAAAAAGCACATAAGTGCTTATTCCATTATCCTCGATATAGAAGAATAAATAAATAAAAATGATGTGCTGATGGCGGTGTGTGTTGCAGTGCTCTGGTGTGGGGAACTTCAGTCAAACACTGTCCACAGAAAGTGGGCAAGGAGCACATTCTGAACGACGAAGATGTGGTGCAGATCTTGAAAAAGTAAGTCCACTTTTATTCTGAAAGGAAAGCTGTCACATCTTAGACGTGTTAAAAGCCCGCCCATCTTTTGTAGAACAGTAGGCCAGCTCTTGCTGGTGGTATGGAGGACTTGAACATGCCCAGCATGCAATCTGAATAGGGAACGGACTCCGCCAAATTTTACTTGTCGAAGACACATTGCTTGAGTTTCTGTGGTCCTGTGACTCCTCAGAGTTGGGCTGAAGTCAAACTGGAAGTCGGTTTGTCAGGTCAACAGTGTTCAGTTGATTGTAGGGTGAACATGATCTGTCTCGTTTTTTTGTGGCCATTTCAGTGTCCTGCTGTCATGTGTTGGTGTGTATGTTGTGTGTATGTGTACATATCTGTGTGTATTTTGTATGTAAGGTGTGTAATTGAAGTACACAGGGCACTTAATTCCCTTGGTGAGGAACACTTTTCATTTTAGAAGGAGGGACTGTTTTTGTGCTGACACGTCTTCTCTCATGTCCCCCCTACGTCTGTTGAGACATGGGACTGAGTGAGTGAGTGACCGTTTTTGAGTACCTCACCATATAGGCAACCATACTCCAACTTCAGAGGATTTTTCTTCTTCAGAGGAGAGTGCAGGTTGTTACGTTAAGAGCTTGTCATGGCTGAAGGCAATCTCAACACAACATTTTACAACATAACAACATTTTAGTGTAGACCTTGGCAATTAGCTGACATCATTAACTGACAGAGCTTTTGGCCTGGGCCAAATGTGACAGTTTGATGTTTATATCGGTGGTTTAGAGGTAACGCGCCTGTCTAGAAAGCAAAAAGTCCGGGTCGGAAGTGTGCGGTGGTTCGAATCCCGTTTGGGCCCGAAACTTTTCCCCCCATCCATTAGACCATGAGTGGTGGTCGGGGCGTTAGTCTTTCAGATGAGACAATAAACCGAGGTCCCGTGTGTTATACAAAATTATTCAGTGCACGTAAAAGAACCCATGGCAACAAGAGAGTTGTCCCTGGCAAAATTCTTAGAAAAAAAAAAAATTTGATAGGGAAACTAATACAGTTGCAGAAAAAAAAAGGTGGTGCTGCTCTTGTGGTGATGCGCTCTCCCCAGGGAGAGCAGCTCGAATTTCACACAGAGAAATCTCGTGACTTAAAGTGGTATAAATAAATCAATCAATCTGTTGTTTACAGGGTTGTTTATTCTTTGTTTACAGGGTTTGATGACGGTTGAAGATGCTGACATCCACCACTCTCTCCCCCTCTTGGCTTCTCCCCTCTATCGACTAGACTCAACTTTTCTTCAGCGAAACCATAGCATTGACTGCACATGGATCCGAACCATCACCAGCAAAGTAAACTCCAAACTGTGCAAGGCTGTGTAGAGGATTGGGCATGTACAATTCGTGTATCACGATTACTTAGACGACAACTTTGAGTAAGAGAGAATTTATTTTGGGGCATGGTTTAATAATTTTAAAAAATTTGAGTGTTCGCAAATAGAGAGACGAGATAGTGGGTCTTCCTTTCTCTCCAATTTTAAAAGAGAGAGAGAGGGAGAAAAAAAAACAGTTTTAAAAGAGAGGGAGGGGGAAAATCATTGTCTTTGTATACAGTCATTATCTGTCATTGTAGGAAATTACTTGGTTGTGGGTTTTTTTAATCGATCCACCCCCACAGCTTTTTTTTTTTTCCCCAATGCTGCACTCTTGTCATAAGAGAAGTGTGCAGGGTGTTATGAATGGTGTGGTGTGAGTGTTTCAGTGTAAATGATTAATTGACAGATACTACCAGTGTTGGTAACAGCCCAGGGCAAACCTACTTTGTTGTTAGTGACGGGAAACATTTTGCAAGGAACAATATTTTGCTATAAATCACAAGGACAGTATTTCATAGCCAGTGTCTGGTTTCTTTGAGAGTGATTTAGAGTAATATTTTATTGTCAACACAAAAACATTGTTCTGGATTATCTATCAGAGAAACCTATTCTCCGGGGACAAAGTTTCACATTCAAACAATGGGACAATATTTTTAGCTGTTTAAGGTAGGAGACAAGATTTCACAGCCAGTACCAAGGAAATCCCCTTCCTTGTCACCGTCTTGCTATAAGATCATTTGTGCTATCTTTTAATATGCTAGATGTACTAATTTGCCAATTATTTTGAAATACCATATTCTGCCGGGCTATGTTTGAAAGGTGGGCCCTTGTACATGCATCGTATGATAAATCTGAAAAGTTTTCTATTGTCCAGGTTGTTTTTGGTTTGTCATTCTTAGGAGAACAGGAAGAAAGAAAAAATGAAAAGGAAAAAAAGTGACTTTTATAGGTAATGTCTTCAAATGAAACAAGCATGTTCATATTGTACAGTTGAAATCTTGTTTGGTCACTGTTGTCATCCGAGTTGTTCTTTTCAACCAGTGCTGAATGAAATGATTGAATGCTTTTCTTCACTGGCTTTGAGTTTGTGTGTGTGGTGGTTGTGTGTGAGTGAAAAGTCTTTATGAACATGCGTGCGTGTGAATGAAAAGTCTTTATGACCGTGTGTGTGCCTGTGAGTGAAAAGTCTTTATGAACATGTATGTGTGTATGAGTGAAAGAAGTGTGCTTGTGTACATTACATGTGTGGTGTGTGTATAAATGTAGTAGGTGAGTGTGCATGAGTATGTGCGTATGTATGTGTATACATGTATAATTGCTGTTTGGATAAGACCATGGCTGCATTGTATACATCCGCTCAGATTGTTCTCAACTATGGGATTACTCTTTTCATCACACCATACCACACTTGACTGGCTCTTTGCGAGAGAAACGGGTCTATTACTCCTCTTTTTGTTTTTTTTAATCTCACCACAGAAAAATAAACCCAGATTGATCATGTCTTGAGCCTGCAGTTCTCAGAAGACCAAGTCAGAATACAGCTTGCTTAACGGTAGGGGGAAAAAACGATCACATACACAAAAATCTCACCATTGACAAACCTCGGAGCTCTAGCCAAGGAATGAAGAAATAAGAGACCAATGATAAAAAACAAAAATTAGTCTATCTTTGATAGAAGAGAGGGAAAGCCATGGCCAGTGGTATGGATGATAAAAACATACCCAGCATGCCATTTGCAGCCCGGCGAGAAATGGGCTTCACCAGGTTCAACTTGCTTGACACATTGCCTGAAAACTTTGGTGTAGAGCCCAAATAATCATTACCCAACAACAACAAACAACAAAACCAAAACCCTTTCCTTACCCAATTACTATAAACCCAAATCATTATCTAAGGGAAAAAAAATCATTTTTCAGCTAGAACTCTTAAGGTTCAAGTACTATTAATTTTTCTTTAACATTTTATTATTCTTTTATATCGAGGATAATGGAATAAGCGCTTGTGTGCTTTTTTACATCTAGTCCCCGTGTGGATGCAATTTTGTGAATTTTGTCATCTGTTCCCACCGGCACACAATGGCCTACTCTTAAGAAAAGCGGAACAGGATTTAACGTGTGTGCAAGATGTTCTGTGTGCATTCGCACACGGGGCTATTAGTGTGTGTGTGTAAACTACATTTCTGACCTGCTTTGGCATGATGGTCATGAATAATAAGATATCTATACATTTTAAGGCAGTTGAATGGTTGGTCATGCCTGGGGGAAAAAAACCCCATGAAACCCTGAACAATGCCAGTTTTGATTTGTTCCCCTTCAAGTTCAGCATTTCAACAATACTTAATCCTCTGATGGGCCTCTCACTAGCTTTATAAATAAAATCACATAAGAAAAGACAGAAGATGGCAGGACGGGAGAGAGAGAGAGAGTAGAAACCTAAAAAAGCCTGATTTTAAGCTGTAATCCTAAAATGCTGTGCCAAGAGTTGTTTTGTTTTTTTAAAGTATAGACAAGAAGTCTGTGTTCCATTATGGGATGGTTCATACAACCATCACATCCTGAAGTCGGAGTGTGGCTACCTTCATGGTGGGCAAAATGGGTCACTTATGCAAATTCTCACCTTTGGTGAATGTCAGAACTCTTGGCAAGGAACAGAAAAAACAAAACAAAACACACACACAACACATCATCATCAGTGTGTGTTGAAAATGCCTGTGTCATGGGTATACTGATTTTGTTATAATAACTGTGAGCAAGACTGTAGTGAAAAAGAGTTCCAATTCCAACACAAATAAAGCAGAAGTTCAGGGGTGTTGTTTTCCCATGTTTATTTACACACACTAAAATCATCCACACAACTCGAAAACTGACTGATCAACCAGTTTCATCAGAAACTCCCCATTTCTGCCTTTTCTCTTATCTAATCCATTCCTTTTGACAAAGATGGGATAACGATTCCTATTGATGATTTTCTTGTTATAGTTTTTCCGTATCAACAACAATACCTACGACAAACAATCTACCTAAAAACTTACTCTGTTGTTTACACTGCAACAATTGCTGAATTCATGACCAGACATTCGGCAAAACGGTTCAATTACAATGAATACTACTTTCACTGACAGCTTTTTTGGGTTTCCCCCCAAAATACAGATCACTTCCACTGAAAGCATTGAAAATTTTTTTTTCTTCAGTTTTCTTCAAAAATACAGACAGAAGCTAAGTATGGCCCTGCTGATGATGAGTGCACACCACTCATGTGTTAGTCTTTTTCTTTCTGCCTTCTTCCGAACCCAGTCACTGATGGAACTGGACCGGGGCTGGTTTCTTCCTCTTCACGCTACACGACGTCTGTGGCCGGCCCGTGTTTACCTGTACAAGTAGTCGGCCTGTAGGTTGGCAGCGATCTCTGCTTCCCACTTGTCTCCGTTGCTGAGCAGTTTTTCCTTGTTGTAGAACAGCTCTTCTCGCGTCTCTGTGGAAAACTCGAAGTTGGGGCCCTGGAAAGCGAGTGAGAGATACTAGGTGAATACTGCGTCTGCTTTTCCTTGCTTTTAACATACACAAAAATTGTTGAAGAATGTCAAATTAAGTCTTACGCAAGGTGTTTGTTTTAGGGATTGTTTCCCCCCTGGAGTTAACACTGGCAAAACTCCTTTCCTTGCAAGCCATTTCAAATGATAATATAAATGAATGCAGGTTTTTTGTAGGGTTTTCAGCATTTTTTCCCCCTCCATTCCTCAGTTGGAGCTCAAAGGTTCACCAAAGGTGGAAATTTTGTGGACGCCCACCATTGACATAGCCACATACAAGCTTCAGGGGATGGTGTATTTTTATTTATTATTATTTATTTATTCTTTTATATCAAGGATAATGGAATAAGCACTCATGTGCTTTTTTACATCCAGTCCCCGTGTGTATGTGTTTAAACAAAATTTTTTGTCATGTTTCCACCGGCACACAATAGCCTACTCTTCCGAAAAGCGGAACAGGATTTAACGTGTGCGCAATATGTTCTGCATGCGTTCGAACACAGGGCCTCGGTTTATAGTCTCATCTGAAGGATGTGTGCACTTTAAAAAATTATTTGTCATTTGTTCCTTCTGGCACAAAATGGCCTTCTCTTCTATAAGGCAGAACAAGTTTTTTACGAGGCCTTGCTTTATAGTTAACTCCAGAGTAAGATTCCCTAAAACGGGCACCTCTGTGGTGGCTTGATCCCAGGCCGTCAGATCACGAGCACACTGCTCTAACCACTGGGCTATACACCCCCCCACTCCCCCACACAAATACATAAATCATGCACATTTTGGGGGGTTCTGCTTATGCCTCAAGTTAGGAGCTAAAACAGCAAATAGTTTGCTTTTCGTTGCTGTGTTCTGTAGAGCAATGTACTGTTTTCACTGCTCTTGCATCAAGTTAGGCAGTGTACACAGCAGAGACTTAATTGGCAGAGTTTTGTGTGCTTTCCGTAACTGCCAGTGCCGACCTCTCACCTCCACAATGGCGTCGACAGGGCAGGCCTCCTGGCAGAAGCCGCAGTAGATGCACTTCGTCATGTCGATGTCGTAGCGTGTCGTACGTCGACTGCCGTCAGCGCGGGACTCTGCTTCAATGGTGATGGCCTGCACAGTGGTGACATATATATATATACATACATTTTACTGGGCTGAAATAACACCATCAAGGTCTTCAATGACTTAGATACATAAATCAAGAATAAAATCCCTGACTGTGGAATGCAGCTACCTCGCTGGTGGGCCCCCCCCAAACAAGGGCATACAGGAGAATACCACCACTGATGAACCTTGGAGTTCTGGTTAAAGAACAAACAAATTTTTTTTAAAAATTGTTAATGTATAGATAGATAGATAAATATATATATATATATCTCTCTTTTTCTGGTTAAAGAAAAAACAAATAAAAGAATAAATAAAAAATGTATAGATAGATAAATATATATATATATAGCTTCCTTGGGCATTCTGTATCAGCTTCTTGCTTTCGTCCAAGCATTTAAACTTCCACTTTTTTTTCCCATACATACACACACAAATATGTCTTTAATCTTTTATTATTCTAATAACAGACTACCTCTGATTTTAAAAAAAAGCCTCATTTTCCAATAATTTTCAGAATTTTTGTCCAAGGCCATCATTTTCATCATTTTCAAGGGAATTATTAAAAGTCTTGAAAATCATAAGGCGATGGTGAACCCTGATGAATAAAACGCACATATTTCAAGCAGTTTTGAACACTTCATACAACAATCAATACTAAGCGTAGATAAATGAATACTTATTTTATTTATTTTATTTTTATTTATTTATACCACTTTAAGTCACAGCAGATTTCTCTGCGTGAAAGTCGGGCTGCTCTCCCCGGGGAGAGCGCGTCGCCACAAGAGCAGCGCCACCCATTAAAAAAATTTTCTTTTCTTTTATACAATATCAGGGGATGGGATAGCTCAGTGGTCGGGGCACTCGCTTTCCCCCAGCCAAGTTAAGCAGCGTCAAGCGTGGGTTACCAGTTGGATGGGTGACCGTTTGCGCGCCTTGGCTTCAGTACAGTTCCCCCAGTTCACCCAGCTGTAAATGGGTACCTGCCCTCTATAGGGTCAGGGAAGGTAAAGCAGCGAGGGAGAGGAGATGGGCGCCACCGCCCTCAATATGTTGGCCCTAGAGAAGTGAGGTCTCGGACGCCTCGCTCCCCTACGACCTGATAGGTTATGGGACTCCTTTACCTTTACCTTTACAATGACTATTCATAGACAGTGACCAGGGAACAGACCTGGGCTGGACAGATGGCCTCACACAGCTTGCAGGCGATGCAGCGCTCCTCCCCTGAGGGGTATCGTCTCAGGGCATGCTCCCCGCGAAAACGTGGCGACAGGGGCCCTTTTTCAAAGGGGTAGTTGATGGTGGCAGGCTCCTTGAAGAGATGGCCCAGCGTGACCGACAGTCCTGCATGACATGTATACTGCATGTATGAACACACTTTTGCCCTTACACCGATGAAGTGAGTGACATTTCAAATAGAAAGTGTGGTAGAGGGGGTGTGTGTGGTTGTGACTGTGTGTGTGTGTGTGTGTATCTATTCATTCATTTATTTATTTCAAGGATAATGGAATGAGCATTCATGTGCTTTTCTGTGTGTATGTGTGTGCACGTGCGTGCTTGCGCATTTGTGCATGCATGTGCGTACATTTGTGCATGCATGTGTGCATGCGTTTGTGCACGCAAGTGTGCATGTGTGTGTGTTTGTGCATGTGTGTTTGTGTGTGTGCACGTGCGTGCTTGCATATTTGTGCATGCATGTGCATGCATTTGTACATGCATGTGTTTGTGCCTGTGTGTGTTTGTGCGTGTGTGTGTGCATGTGTGTGCTTGTGTATTTGTGCATGCATTTGTACATGCATGTGCGTGTGTTTGTGCACGCAAGTGTGCGTCTGCATGCATGTGTGTTTGTGTCTGTGTATGTTTGTGTCTGTGTATATGTGTGCGTGCGTGTCTGTATGTGTATGTGTGCGCGCATGCGTGTGCATTTGTACATGCGTGTGTTATTATTATTATTATTATTTATTCTTTTATGTCGAGGATAATGGAATAAGCACTCATGTGCTTTTTTACATCCAGTCCCCATGTGTATGCGGTTTTGTCAATTTTGTCATCTGTTTCCACCGGCACACAATGGCCTACTCTTCCGAAAAGTAGAACAGGATTTAACGTGTGCACAAGATGTTCTGCATGCGTTCGAACACGGGGCCTCAGTTTATAGTCTCATCCGAAGGACTTTGACATTCAGTTCGTGTATGTGATAAAGTGACCAACCTTTGAAGAGTTCAGTCCAGAAGACGGTCTGTGACGCCCTGTCCATGATGGGCTTCCAGTTCATGTCCGGCTCCTTTTTCCCCACTTGCTCTGAAACACGCATGCAGTAAACACACACACACACACACACGCACACACATACACACACATACACACACACAACACAACACACACACACACACACACAACACACACACACACACACAACATTATAACACACAGACTCTACCATTTTCCCTCTCTTCTCCCTCTTCCTCCCGTTTCTTTGGGTTTTTTTGGGGGAGGGGTTTGTTTGGGTTTTTTTACATTTTTGTTTTAAAAGGGTGTGTGTTTTTAAAAAAAGGGGGAAAAAAAGGATGTAATGCTTTAACTAGTAGTAGTGTTTTCAGGAAATCAGGTTCATTTATTCTATTTCTAGTAATCTCATTCTCTCCGTTCTCACATCATATATTCTTCTTTCTGTGTGTGTGTGTGTGTGTGTGCGTAAGTGCATGTGCATGCATGTGCGTGTCCATCATTCCTTTATCTTTTGACTCTGGAACATTCTTTTTCCTTTTTATAAGTGATCACAAATTATCACGAATATTCTGATTTCACGTCACATGTTTCCTTTCTAATTTCTTTTTTTTTTTTTTAAACAAAATTTTTGTTATGGGACGGGTGGGTATGGGAGGACTGTTGGTAAAAATATGACATTCTCTATCCAAATATCTTTTTTTCTTTTCATCAAGGTTGTGGTGGACAGACAGAGGGAAAAAGTAACTGTGACTTACTGTAGTGAGACCTCTCCTGTGTTGCGCACAGAGGGCGTGCCACATTCCGCAACAGGGACTGGGCTGCCAGAAGAGAACAACAAGAAACCTCATGAAGACAGTTCTAAATAAATACCAGACACTGGTTAAGCTGTTTAAAGTACAGCTGGAAAAACAAAAGAAAAAAAAGAAAAAGGCAGCTTTTATAGATATTCTTTGTAAAATGTAAAAATGTTCTATTTAAGAACTGACTTACTGAACAAACATCAACAACAAAATCTGAACTTGAAATCACATGAAGATGGAACAGAGACAAGTAAATATGTATGAAGAAAACAGAAGACTGTAGAGAGGAACAGTAATAAACAAAAATCAATGACAAATAATCAAATAAAGATAAC
The DNA here is from genome assembly GCA_028751875.1 of Rapana venosa. Lineage (NCBI taxonomy): Eukaryota > Metazoa > Mollusca > Gastropoda > Neogastropoda > Muricidae > Rapana > Rapana venosa. The sequence goes on along the minus strand of CM054157.1, from coordinate 46,727,473 downwards.
ATTAACAGATACTAGGATAACACTATCCCTACTTTAAGGGAGAGAACCCTCTTTCCCTGTACTCATGCACTGTACACATTTGTACGCTTCTGTAACCCAGTAATGGGTGATGTGGAAGGAACGGTTAGTAGATGGTTGGTTACCCTATAGTAGGTTACCCGTAGGGAAAAGTTTGAATTTTTAGATTGAAAAGACGACCAATTCAAAAGAATGTAATCTTTAAATCACATCAGGTGTACAACTGCATCGATCACTACTTCTCAGTTTGACTTTTTAGTGGCAGTAGTAATGTTAATTTTTTGTTTTCATTTTAATGCTTTTATTATATAATTTATACTGAATTTGTGACTTACTCTGGGTTTTTTGTATTGTTTTGGTTTGGTTTTTGTTCAAGTTTACTTTATGCTCACCTTTTCTTCATGCTGCTGCCTTTAAATATAAACTAAGCGACTAGTGAGTTTTACAGTTAAGATAATAGGTCACCATTAGTAATAACTAATTGAATATATTTTAAATAATTTTTTTTTCCATTAGCCTACCACTGTAGTGTAGGTGTACCAGCAAGTGCATAATTTACAGTACTCACACTGAATTTCAATGTATATCACCTGCTCTCCAACATGAATTAAACTTTGTTCTTTTTCTGCATTAAATGGAGAGAAAAAATCCATGTGTTATAAGTATAACTTATATTTCAATATTAAAGTGTAATGGTTGTTTGTACTCAGTATTATTAAGCATACACTGTATCAGTATAAACTATAATCATATACTTCCTTTCCCATCTGCATCCCTTTACAATGGCACAATTTAATATTAAAGCAATGACAGCACTGAGCAGATTTGGAGCAAACTGCAACATTCTACCCCCCCCCCCCCCCCCCCCTCTCACCTTTTCTACTTTCAAAATTGTGTAATATACACACAGTGTACATGTATGAATTTGAACATAATACATCACTACTTCTACCCCATACTTTACATTGATAAGGAGGGGGAGGAGGTATAATCATAACCTGTTGAAGGTTGTATACAGTAATTTCTGCCATCATAGCCTCTCAGCAAGCCTCTAAATATTTTGGTGAACAGAAATCAAGATCAAGATCCAAATGGTTAACTGTACATTGCGACCAACATAGCCCTCAAGTTGAAGTTATGTATTTTAACCTTCACACTGAGCTGCTTTATGTGGCACAGAATGAGGCAATCGTGACTGCAGAAGAGTGTCCTAACAATCCTTCAACAAAATCATCAAACAAAGAAACTAAAAATGCCAAATGCATCTTACAAACGCCACATAAGCTTCTAGTGTAAGCTCATACCGTTAGATCTTGCACAGAAAAGTTTGACCGACGCCATTTTTGCTATCAGACGAACCGGAAGCTGTGTTGCTTTGACGGGAACGTTTTTATTCTTAAACGGTTCACATTTACCGTTAAATTAAACTGACATTCCTTCATAGAAATGTCGGAAAAAATACATAAATGAGATATTCTTCATCAATACTTTTGCTTTATTTGACTGAGAGTGGACTAGACTCGTGTTTGTAACTTATTGATTTAGTTCCGATATGGTAGAAAGTTTATTTTGCTCAGTTCGGTTTGTTGTCATCACGTGATTTTGCCCAGCGGCAGGAATCCGTCTGCGTTCTGCTATTGTTCGTCATGTAGTTTGTTTTTTGACCACGATTGAGCTGTTTAAACAAGTTCTATGGCTTCATTATGTGAAAAATAATTGGTAACGGCAGTTTTTTGTTTTATTTTATTGATACTTGTGAATGCATTGCCACTTCGGGTAAAACCACAAATCCGTTCGATTGCTTCAGTACGTGCTTTGACATGTTCGCCGTTCTCTGTTCTCCCATAGAACCAGTAGCGGAGGTTTTCATATTGAGGACAAGCTCTGCTAATCACTGCATTTGTGCATACAATAACTATATAACACAAATGGCTTTGATTTGATTGGCAGTTTTTGTTTATCTCTCTTAGTCAGGCAATTAAATTGCACAACTGCACCTCGACTTTTTCTTTCTTGCGTCACCAGTAGAATGCCTGTTTCAGTTTAAGCTTGTATTTTGTTGTAATATTTGCACGCTGTTTAAAGATCCAAGTCCGTCACATACAATACTTTAGTGTATTTTAAGGCATAAAACAGCAGCAAAGACAGTTATAGCCTACTTAGAGCCGACTATGACGAAGCCATCTGAAGGCATCAACAGAGGGGAATCCTGACCAAGCAGCAGGCATATCAGGACTAACCCACCATGTTCTCACACATTCATACAACAGAACAGGGCAAAAACAAGAAACGTATGAAACTTAGTTTGGATGCCCAGCATTATCTATACGTTTTCCCACATCAACAGGAAAACGGAATACTATGCAATAAAGAAAAATATAGTCAATAAGTAGGCTATTTTGGTGGATGGGGTAAACATGGATATTACCAGAAGTACTTGATATAACATGTCAACAGTTTTGGCTTCAACAGTCTATCTGGGTAAGGAGTTTAATCCCCAAGTTCTTCAAGTAACTATCATGTTTACTGGACTTAATCAGTATGATGAGTTCACTGGCATTCTCCATACTTTTACCATCCCATCTCTGAAGTTGAAATGCAGCTACCTCAGTTGTTTTTGTGTGTGTGTGTGTGTGTGTGTGTGTGTGTGTGTGTGTGTGTGTGTGTGTGTGTGTGTGTGTGTGTGTGTGAGTGTGTAAATGTGTTTGTGTGTGTGTGTGTGTGTGTGTGTGTGTGTGTGTGTGTGTGTGTGTGTGTGTGTGTGTGTTTTGCATTCATTTTATGAGGATATATTATGTATGAAGTTATGATCAACATGGTGATGAAGCAAATCTAGTTAATGACAAAAGTTTATTTGTGCTTTTTCATTTTTCAAGGATACAGGCAAAAGCTTCAAAAGGATGGCAGACCTTCCCACTGCTGCCATTGTTTGTATCGCTGTTGGTCTGTATGTGGCCGTCATTATCAGTATTGTACTGCTGTGTTATTGCTTGAAGGTAAGCATGTGGTGTCATATAAAATGTAGGCTTAATCACTGTAGCTCTATGCTATGTGTAATATTTTGCTGATGTTTAAAAGGTAACTATAATATAGGCTTAGTTTTCAGGATCATTTTGTTGTTTGCTATTGGATCAAAGTATGTGTATGATGTCATGGTAGGTTAATTATCTCTTCTTGTCTTGCTATGGTTTAAGGATAGGGATGTGTTGTTGTGTGGGCTTGGTCATTCTTTCATTGTATTTCTTTCCTATTGTTTGAAAGCATGTGGTTAATATGAGCTTTTCATTCATCTTCCTTGTAATCCTTTGCTATTATTTGAATTAAGCATACAGCTTATTTATTAGAAACATTTTAATTTTGCTTAAGTATTATTTGAGGCTAAGTATTGTATATATTTGGGATGGATAGCTCAGTGGTCAGCGCACTCACTCTTCCTAAGCTGCGTTGATCATGGCTACTTCTTGAATGGGTGACCATTTGTGCACCTTGGTTTCAGTATAATCCCCTAGTTCCCCCAGCTGGAAATGGGTACCTGCCCTCTTTAGGGTCAGGGAAGGTTCAGCAGCAAGGGAGAAGAGATGGGCACCACCCTCAATATGCTGGCCTCTGGAGAAGCTGAGGTCTCTGATACCTTGCTCCCTAATGACCACATAGGTCATGGGGACACTTTTTATTGTTGTGTACTATTTACTTTCATGCCAGATATCTCTGTGAAATTCAGAATGCTGTCCCCAGAAAGAGCATATCACTACTAGTGCAGTGCCACCCATTTTTTTTCCCCATCTGTTTGCAAATATCTTGTTCCCTTATGAAAGTCATCTCACCCATTTTCAAAAGCTTGGAAGGAACAACTCCCTAAATAGCATGGGTTCTACTATTGTGTTCATCAAAAGTATGTTACACAAGAACCTTGGTTTATCCTCTCACCAGTCCCATAGATTAGCACCCAGACCACCACTCATGATCTAGTGACCAGTGGGAAGGTTCAGGTTTAGACATGAATAGATTCCATGACCTCTCACTTTGTGAGTGGGCATTACTTCATGACCACTTATCAACATAGCGTAATGGTGTAATATGGACCAATATTTGGTTAGTGTGGACCCAGGCAGGCACATGGGGCAAAGACCTCATTCGTTGTCCAAAAATGTAAAGCATGTAAGTTTAAAATGTTGCCACAAGTCATGGATGTGTAAGCTAAACTTGAACATCAAGTCTAGTATGTCATGTTGAAATATCAAGATTGCACTGCAAAGCATAGTTTTGCATTGGTTTGCAAGCAAGTGTGTTTTATGAATATTAGATTGACTGTTGATCTTCTTCTTCTTCTTCTTCTTCTTCTCTTCTTCTTCTTCTTCTTCTTCTCTTCTTCTTCTTCTTCTTCTACTTCTTCTTCTTCTTCCTTTTTTGTCTTGTTTCTCCCAGGGGAGGTTTGACATTGATGAGCCTTCTCCATCTCTCTCTGTTTTGAGCTCCTCCTTATTTATGCCCCTTTCTCTAAGATCATCTGCAATACAGGTAGCCCAGGTTTTGATAGGTCTTCCCTTTGGTCTCTTTCCATCCTCTACAAAGTTCATTGCTCTTTTTATGATATGGTGGTCTGCTTTCTGTTGAACGTGCCCAAACCAGCGCAGTCTATGGGTACTAGCTACAGACTGTTGATCTGTACTTCATAACTGTGTGATCGTTTGTATCTTAGTGTTGTGCATCATGTTTGTTTGGTTATTTTTTAACCATGATTGAGATGTGTTAAACAAGTACTACAGTGTAACAGTAAATATTCATTATCATAGTGGTGAGCATCATGGTTTTTTAACCACGATCGAGCCGTGTTAAACAAGTACTACAGTGTAACAGTAAATATTCATTATCATAGTAGTGAGCATCATGTTTTTTTAACCACGATCGAGCTGTGTTAAACAAGTACTACAGTGTAACAGTAAATGCTCAATATCTCTGTGTGTATGTATGCCTGCATGTATGCATATGTGTTTGCATACATCTGTGTGTGTGTGTGCCTGTCTGTGCGTGTGTGTTCACCTGTTGTTGCAGGGACGTGGTCGATGCTCGGGAGAGTCCAACTGCTGCGCGAAGAAGGAGGGGGCGCAGACGTGCGAATGCTGCATGGCCATGGCGGAGTCGTGTAACTGCTGCCAGGGTCCCTCCATCCGCTCCTGTCTGAACGCCTGCTGCCCCAACAAAAAGGTCACACCCCCTCCACCCCACTCTTGTCTCTGTCTGTCTGTCTGTCTGCTGTCTGTCTCTTTTTTCTCTCTGTCTCTCTGTCTCTCTCTCTGTGTCTCTCTCTCTCCTGTCTCTCTCTCTTTTAATCTCTCAGTCTGTCTCTGTCTCTCTCTCACTCTCTGTCTCTCTGTCTCTCTCCTCTCTCTCTCTTAATCTCTCAGTCTGTCTGTCTGTCTGTCTGTCTCTATCTATCTATCTATCTATCTGTCTGTCTGTCTGTCTGTCTGTGTCTGTCTATCTCTGACTCTCTCTCTCTCTCTCTCTCTCTCTCTCTCTCTCTCTCTCTCCCCCCTCCCTCCCTCACTCTCTCTCTGTCTCTCTCTCTGTCCCTGTCTCTCTTAATCTCTCTCAGTCTTTCTGTCTGTGTCTGTCTGCCTGTCTCTATCTATCTGTCTATCTATCTATCTATCTATCTACCTATCTATCTATCTATCTATCTATCTCTCCTCTCTCTCTCTCTCTCTCTCTCTCTCTCTCTCTCTCTCTCTCTCTCTCTCTCTCTCTCTCTCTCTCTCTGACTATCTATCTGTCTGTCTGTCTGTCTATCTCTGACTCTCTTTCTCTCCCCCTCCCTCCCTCTGTCTGTCTCTCTGTCTCTGTCTCTCTCATTCTGTGGATTGACTTCTCTCCCATGACTCCTTGAGGAGTTGCAAGTGTGGAATGCTGCCCTGATTTCGTCTGGCAGTGTGTGTTGTGGGTATGTTGAATGGTGTGGAGCCCGTCCCTCTCCAGGTGGCAATCGTGTGAATTCCATCCCTCCCCAGGTGGCAGTGTGATTGTGGTGAGTGTTGATGTTGTCGGTGCCATGGGTCACATAGCTGGCTGGCTCTTCTTTTTTTAAATGCATGCACACAAGTATCATGTTTAGACACCATCCCTTTATCGCCATCCCAAGGTGGATCAGTTTCTAACATGCTCAAAAGATGCTATGTGTAGTAGGTTTGCACACAGAACTTAGGTTTATAGTCTCTTTTATTTTGTTTGTTTTTTTGTTTCTTGGCTAGAACTTTGTGGTTCACCAAGTGACCAATGGTGCGATTTTCCGTATGTGACTGTTTTTACCCACCATGAAGGTAGCTGCATTCCAACTTTGGGGATGGTGTCTAAACATTATACCTGTGTGCATGCATTTAAAAAAAATTCCATCTGTTCCATCCATCATGGAAAGGCCTACTCTCCTGAAAGGCAGAACAGGTTTTCAACCAATGTGCAAGATGTTCTGCACGCCTTTGCACATGGGACCTCAGTTTATTAGTCGTATCCAAAGGAATAAATAATATAGGCTGTAGGTGTCTCTAATTATCACTGTATTCTTTTGATTGTTATCATCCTCTTGATGGTGATGATGACGATTTACAAATATCTCAAGGAAAACAAGAATGAAAAATGTGATGCCTTTTCCTGTGCAGCGTATATCGTGTGTGGACATTATCATGTGCCAGTGCTGCTCGTCTGACGGAACAACTCTCTGTGATGTGAGTACACTGCAGTGGTCTTGTTTTCTCTCTTGTGTGTGAGTACAGCGCATTTTGTCCTTTCCCCCCCCTCCTTTCTTTAAAGATCCAGTTGAACGACAGACTTTGAAACTGCTGTGACAGAAGCCGTTGACATCAGAGTTGGCTAACAATGCTGTGTTGAATTAACAGACCACTGGATTTCATTTCCCATTGATGGTTGACACCCACTCTCAGCTTTGAATTTAGTGTGCTTTGTTGGCATTTTTTGGCTGTAGAGGAGTGTGTGTATTGCTGTGCACACAATTTTGCAGTGTTCCGTGATCCTGAGAATGAGTGTGGTGTTTTTCAAGACGCTCTTTCAGCAAACATTTCTGTGGAGAAAACGTGATGTTCAGTTAAACATTTCTGTTGAGAAAACGTGATGTTTGTTGTGTTCATGCTTCAAACCAACACGAGTTTCAGTAATACTTCTGTCTTCACACTGTACATGTTGTGTGAATTGATAGGAACAAAAAAATGTTTGATTTCTCCAAGAGGGTGTTTAGCATGTGTGGAATGTTTCATATATATATATGCTACATCCTATTTACCATTCTTCATGGAAAACAAACACATATTAGTAATGCAAGCACCAAGGACATTTAGACTATTGTCTTTGATTTTGTGTTAGGACTGAAGTTGATGATTTCTCAACATGAACCTCTAGAAAAAGGCAAAGAAGAAAAAAAAATCTTCAGATCTGGATTTAGTCGATAGTGTACACTTCATCATTCATGAAGTTGTTTGTTGTCTTGCAAACATGTTGAGATTATGTCAAGCATACGTGGTTGTTGTTACAGTTCACAGTTAATCTTTCATCAGTTTGTTTTGTAGATGATATGTTTGCTGTGCTCTTGAGAAACGTATCAAACAGTATGATATGAAACAGTGTGTATTGAGTCATTTGAAATGAAGCCAACAGACTGTATGCAGTATCAATGAATCAGTCATGGTTTCTGATTAAAGAAGCCAAACCACTGTTATTCTGTAGTACAAGAGTAGATGTTGAATTATGACCTGAATACTGTAAATAATGACCCCCCCAAAAAAAAGGAGATCAGTTATTGGTCACTGAAAAAATATTTGTGCTTTTTGTGTGAAGGGTAGTGTGAATAGTTGAAATTTTTTATAGAATTTTCTTTTATTTCTTTTGTGTGCTTTGGGTTTGTTTGTTTTTTAAATTATGAAAGCTTTGTAGCATATTATAGAGGTGGGGCTTTTTTCTACTCAAAGAGGACAGGCATATTTTAGTTTGAATTTTTCAGATAATTGTCTGAAGAAGAGTTGGGGTGATTTTTGTTGGTAGTTTTTAAAAAAATACATTTTCTTACAAAAGTGTTATTCTATACTGACAATATTTCACCTGTGTGTGCATGCTCACACATGTGCACATACCTAAATACATATGTAAAACATGCATGTTTGTGTACATGCAAGCATACACATGCATGCACACACGCACACGCGCACACACACACACACACACACACACACACACACACACACACACACACACACACACTCCCCCCCCCTCCCCACCACACACACTTGCAACAGTATATTCATGCAATTGTTTGTGCTGTAATATGCCTGTATAATACTTTGATTCTTTTTTAAAGTCCCATCTTTTACAAATATTAGCACCATCATATTACACAGTGAGGAGATTGTTTTTCCCCCCCAATTGCAGCCTTGAACGTTGAAAGAACACTCTGTTGCAGTCGTCATTGACTGCTTGCATCATTTTTCTTGGTTTTGTTCTTTTTGGTTTTGGTTGTTCTCCTTGACTAGAGCCCTGAGGTTCACAGATGGTGATATTCTGCGTATGCGACCGTTTTTCCTCATGGTAAAGGTAGCTGCATTCAGACATTGGGAATACAGTTTGGAATTTAACCTACCAGTTTTGCCACAAGTCAGGAGGTACCTCTCTCTGCTCTTTTTGATTTTCAACTGTCGTGGGTTCTTTTGACGTGCACAATTCCGTAAGCACACGGGTCTGACTGGTTTAGAGTCTCCTCCAAAAGACTTGGCATTCAGTTTGATTTTCCCGTCAAACTGGGAAGAAAGGGCAAGGCTGGGAATGGAACCCAGGAGTTACTTGTTAGGCAGGTGAACGTCTTAACCGTCCTGCCACCTTCCTTCTTAGGATTCTTTTGAAATTCATTCCCCATGAATTCCTTTTTCATGATCATAATCACATATTTTCTTCATCTTTACCATTCTTCACTTTCTTCTGTACTTGAAAGGTCACGCAGATAAGCATCTCTTCATAGCTTCGCATGTCCCCAACAGAGTAGTTGAGTTAGACAGTGAAGAGCTCTAAAAGGCAACTACTGTAATGGGAGATAACTTCTGGTAGGACAGAAACAGGATTACCTTCCTTAATGTTGTTGCTAATGCTCGTAGTCATCACGTTTGTTTTGTAAATTTGGTTTTCATCGCAAATATTATATCATTGCAAACTTTTGAGCAAGCGATTAGATTTTTGTCTTTGGAGTTATAGGTTTTAGGGCAGGCTCCCCCATCCCCCCTTATCAAACCATCTCACATGGCTGAGGATGTTGCTAGTACTGCATTATGCAACATTTTTTAAGAGGTTCTCTGTAAGAACTTTTTGTTATCATTGCAAAATGTAAAATGTTCTTTCTGATTGTTTTGAAATTGCAAAATGTCGTTTCTGAATAATGTCAATACCATTTTTTTGTCTTCTCTTTTTCATTTCTTTCTTTCTTCTTCTTCTTTTTTAAACAGTAATCATTAAAGTTCTTTGTATTGCCCTACTTGATACAACCAGATTTCTGCTTGTTATTGATATGTAAAATGTTTTGCAATATAAATGATGCAGTCCAACATATTACCTGTTTTTAACTCATACTTCTTCATGAATAAGATTAGGTATTATATTATTCTATCATGTATCACATTACTTTATCATGCTATTTTACAACAGTCTGTAGTGATATTTATTCTATTGTTCCTTGAAAGTGTTTCTGTGTTGACTTAAAACTTGCAGTGGTGCTGAAAAGTTTCACCCATCTTTCTTTATATGTTTATTTCTTAACCTTTTTTTTCCCAAAGCTTTTATAACACAACATGGTAATTCTGCTCGATGACTTGTTGTTATTGTTGCTGTTGGTGGAACCTCTGAAATGGTTTGTGAATCACAGCTTAATGAATGTCAACACAAATAACCACAAGTGTGTGGACAAAGAGACTGTAGCAAGTTGTGATGCTGTAGGTTTTATTTTGATAGCATTTGTGTGAACTACACATCATGAACTTGTGAAAAAGTTAGGGATGTTTATGGTGTAGACAGTAGATGAAAACTCTGTAACTGTATGTAAGAAACGTTTTGGTGGGGATCTCTTATTTCTTTGTTAATGTGATTGCATATGTGCACCAATTCTCACAAGTGCACAACACATGCATGCACGCATGCCCTCACTTAATCACTAACTCGCGTAACCCACCCTCCCACACACAAGGCTCATGCGCACACACACACTCACACACACACACACACACACACACTCTCACACACACACTCACACACTCTCACACACACTCACACGCACTCACACACACACACATACGCACTCACACACACACAAAAGCTTGCTCGTTCACCTATAACTTACTCACCAACCTACTTACTCATGCATCACACACACACACACACACACCTCACACAACACTCATGCACACACATACACACACACACTCATGCACACACACCACACACACACACACACCCCACACACACACACACACACACACACACACACTCACACACACACACTCACACTCACACACACACTCACACACACATGCACACTCACACTCACACACACACACACACACACACACTGTGACAATCTCTCCACAAACCACCATAGATCATAAAACGACAAGCCTTGTGGTCGTGGCTAGTGTCTTGCTTGCTTTTGCTAGTGTGTGGTACTGCTGAGCAGCTAGATACACCTGCCTTACACCTCAGACACACTGCTTGCTGGCTAGCCTTCTTCATGTAGTGTGTCACCAGTTTTCATTCAGAATATGAGATTCCAGATCAGACTTCATCAGAACATGTTTTGCCCCAGAAGCTGTTTGTAGAGCAAGTATACACGCGCACACATGCACATACATGCATACACACACATGCATGTGCACATGTGTGTGCGTATGTTCGCACACACCACACACACCCATCCACCCACCCACCCACACACACACACACGCACACGCACACTCACTCACTCACTCTTGACTCACTCGCATATGCATGCATACAGTGCTTATGTGCAGTGTATGCGTGCACTTAGGTGTGCGAGGGCAGACACAAACACACAGGTACACATGCATATTTGCATGTATGCACATACATACATGCACATTCATACACACACACTCACACACACATGCACTCATGCATGCATGCGCACACACACACACACACACACACACACACACTAACAACAACATCAACAACAGTTAAGAAGAACAAACCGTGAGTTTGTAAAAATGGAGATATTTTGTTAAGAATGTCAGTTTATTTTGCACTTTGGAAAATCATTGTTTGAATTTTCATTGCTTTGGTTTATCAAAAACTAATATACTTATCTGTGTTAGTATTTTTTATCTCATGTTTTCTTCTGTAAGGGGAGAAAAGATTGAAATGCAATATTTTTGTTTCTCTTATTTTGAACATGGAGCTTCATGGCAGTGCTTGTAGTTGTTGTTGTTGTTGTTGTTGTTGTTGTGCGTTCCCCAGCTTTACACCTTGGGGGTAACCCAGAACATGCACTCTGACTCACTCACCCCACCTGGGAATCACCGTGAGATAGGAAGTACACACTGGATGAGACATTTGCGTGTATAACTCTTTTTCAAGTACCTCACCATATAGGCATCCATACTCCAACTTCAGAGGATTTTTTCTGCTTTAAAGAAGAGTGCAGGTTGTTATGTTAAGAGCTTGTCATGGCTGAAGGCAATCTCAACACAACATTTCACAATGTAACAACATTTTAGTGTAGGCCTTGGAAATTAGCTGACATCAATAACTGACACAGGTGTTGGCCTGGGCCAATCTTTTTTAATCAATGTTTTATTTTGTAAAGGAAAAAAAGGTGAAAATGCAAAATCTTCACTCTTTTTTGTATTTTAATAGGAGCATTCTTATATTCAATGATTGAAACTGATTCTAAGGGGTAAAGAAAAAGTACAAAATTGGATGTGATGACAAAAAGTGGGGAGTAGGGTGTATGTTGGTAAAACAATGGATATCACAAGCAAGGTTATACTTTCAAAGTGTTTCAGGGTTTTAAGTCATGGCATTTTGTTTTGTTTTATGTGGGGGTTGGAGGGTGGACATGGGGTTCATGTATGGTGTAGTGTAGGGGAGTGGAATAGCCTGGTGGTTAGAGTGCTGTGCTCATGACCTGACGGCCCAGATAGATCCCAGGTTTGAACTACCTCCGAGACTCCCATTCAAGGGGATTTTTCCCCTGGAGTTAACATCAGTGCTGACTCCACTCCCCAGAAAGTCCTTTGGATGAGACTTTGAACCGAGGCCCCATGTTCAAATACACACAGAATGTCTTGCACGCACATGTAAAAACCTGTTCCTCCTGTTGGAAAAGTAGGCCATTGTGTGCTGGTGGAAAACGGATGACAAAATTTTAAAACGCATGCACACTTTTGCTGTTGTTTGTAAAGGCATCATCCCAAAGTCGGAATGTGGCTACCTTAATTGTGAGCCAAAAATTGGTCACATACACAAATTCTCACCATTGCTGAACTGTTGCTCTAACCAAAGTAAACACACACACACACGCACGCATGCACGTACACACACACACACGCACACACACACACACACACACACAACACACACATACGGATACACACACAACACATACACACACACACACACAAAACACACATACACACACACAACACACACAACACACACAACACACACAACACAAACACACACACACACACACACACACAACACACAACACACACACACACTTAAAATCTATACAATACATGCACTAAAAACCACAATTTTTTTTATTTGTTTAAGGTATACATCCTGATAATAGATATTGTGAATTTTTTCTTCTTTTCTTCATGTTCATCATTGCAGTTTGTTGCATAAACTCCATGCCAGAGTCTTACAGAGCCGTTGCGTGTGTGTGTATGTGTGTGTGTGTGTTTGTTCTTCTTCTTGTTCTCAGAAATGCTATGAATTCGGCAATCAAACACAAACACCCCCCTAGCCTGTCACCCTACATTACACAAATAGAAAACACACAGTGAGTATGGGCCGAAAGGTATTCATTCTTCCTCTCTGATTGCTTTCTTTCTCTTTCTTCTTTCTGGAAGATGTATCCTCGTTTTCAGTTTCTGCTGTAGCCCTGGTTTTTAGGTGCTTTGTGGTGTCTTTTTCTCCTTCATATCCATGTGTGTGTGTGTGTGTGTGTTGTGTTGTGGCTTAGTTTCTTTGTGTGGGTTGTTTTTTTTTGTAATGATGATTGGCTAAGTTGTGTTTGCAAAATGTGTGTGTGTGTGTGTGTATGTGTGCATTACTTTTTTATCTTAAAATTTTTTTTCTTTTTTTAAAAATCTTCATTGCTTGCAGCTTGAGTTTGCAGTGTGCGAGTTAACGCTTCTTCTCTCCCTTGGTGCTGACAATCCCGAGTGCTTTTTTGAGGGTTTTTGTTGTTGTTGCTTTGTATCGATCATAGCAGGTTTTCTTTTGTGTGCGATTAACAAAAAAAATTGAATGTTACATTTTTGAGAATTTTAAGTAAGAAGAAAAAGGCCATCATTTGGTTTTTTTCTTTTCCTCTCTTCCTCCCTCCTTCCTTCCCCCCCCCCCCCTCCCCCCAACCTCTCTCTCTCATTCTCTCTCTCTTGCTCTCACTCACTGTTATCTCAATATTTCCTTTCAACTCTTCCCCCTCCCCCCTTCTCTCTTTTGTGTCTCCCCCCCACCCCTTTGTTTTTAAAAATAGATTTTCATCAGTTTTCTTATGGATCACACCATCCTGTTTGACATTATAAAGGCAACCCCCCAAAAAGTCACATACTTCCTGTGCAGTTGGGGTATGGCTGCCTACATAGCCAGGTACTTGAAAAGAGGCAAACAAAGTCTCAATTTTCGTTGCTAATTCTTCTCAGTGGGTCATCCAACTTGTCGGTCATACATACTCAACTTCTAGAGATAGAATAGACCACTAAAAAAAAAAAAAAGAAGAAGAAGAAAAAGAAGACCAAGTTTTGAGAAAATTTCCAGATTTTCGAGCAGTTTGTCACTGACAAGTTTGGGAGTGTTTTGAGCAGTGTATTGTTTTGTAGTTATCTGTAATATACTTACTTCATTTTTAAATTTCATTTTTGTGTGCAAAATTTTGCTATTTTATTTTAGTTTGCTGTTTTTAAAACAGCGGAATCACAGGTTTACATTCTTGAGCAGATTCTTGAAATTTAACACATCAATGAATTATTATTTCACAGACTTGAAATCAGTGTTGATTAAAAGAGGATAGTCATCACAATATAAATGATTTGTGGAACATGTCAAACATGCTCGACGGAACATTTCAGAACGAACAAAACAGACTGAAGCATGACGTAATCACATTCATAAATTCCTCAGAAAGACTGTTGCTTCATTTATTCAGGACCAGAAAATGAGATTTGAACCTTTCATCCCCCCATCCCTACCCCAACATATAAAAAAGGAAGGTAATAAATGAATGAGGTCATCTTTGGAAGGGAAAAATAACAAAAGACATTAAAAAGAAGAAAAAACACAACAAAAATGCTGATGCTGGAGCCAAAATATAAATCACACATAGAAGGATGCTGTAGCCGGGTGGTTAAGACAGTTTGATTTCAATCCCATAGGCCCAGGGTGTCGTGGGTTTGAATCTGAGCGGTGGCAGCTGTTGAGTTAAGGGTGGGGATTTATATGATCTCCCAGGTCAACTTCAAGTGCAGACCTGCCAGTGCCTTAATTTCCTTCGTGTATATATTATACACATGCAGAAGATGAAATATGCACATCAAGGATCCTGTAATCCATGTCAGCATTGGGTGGGTTACGGAAACACAAACATACCCAGCATACATCCCCAAAGTTGGAATGCGGCTACATTCATGGTGGGCAAAAACAGTTACACACACAATCTCACCATTGGTGAACCTTAGAACTCTAGCCAAGGAACGAAAAAAATATAAATATAAATCGAATGTCATCTTGGTAGAGTTGTGAGGTTGACTGACTGTGGACGTCAAATTTTCAGAAAACTGCGTCCTGGTTTCATTCCGAGGTAAGATGATCGCCGCACCATCCATCAGTGATCGGTGAAGTGACAGGGCCGTCACATAACTGACGTAGAATCCGATAGTTTGTAGATGGATTTCATCCAGTCCACACACACACAGACATGAATTAGACTTCGTTGTATGAAGTTAGACCTAACCAAGGATGCTGGTCTGCTTGTCAGCATTTCATTTTGTTTATCATTAATTTTGTTTTTGTTTTAGGAGTAATTTGGATTTAGACCTAACAAACACAGATGGGGGATGTGTCAGCATGTTATTTTTTAAAACTTTTATTTGTTGTAATTTTTGTGTTTGGGGGAGCATACAAGGTTAGATCTAACCAACAGAGGTGACTTGTATGTCAACTCTTCATTTCTTTGATTTTATTTTGTTGTGGTGGCATTTCAACACCATTTTTGTCAGCAGAGCAAGGGTATTTTGATTTGTTGTTGTTGTTTTTGGTCTTTTATGATTTTAGATCTAAACCAAGTTATTGGCCGGCTCATCAGTTTCTAGTTGATTTTTTGTTTCAGTTGTTTTCAGGGAGTGTTGGTGGCATAGTTACTAATTTAGATGCTGGCAAAATTGGTAACACACGATCTACTTGAAGCAGAATTCACCCCTCGATATTGTGATGTTTTAACTTGTAGACTTCTTTGAGTTTTAGACTTTTTTGTTATTGCACTGCAGTCAATATTCAGTTATATATATATATATATATATATATATATATATATATATATATATATATATATATATATAATATATATATAAGTTGTTTGACATATTCTGTATTAATTTTTATTTGAAATTGTATTATAGTCCCAGTGGAATTCCTCTGATTTAGGGACTGTGGTCGCAAGTCATCCAGCTTGAGCATCTGGGGCCACCACCCCAAAAAATCTGAACAGTATTCTGAAGCAACTGTGCCAGGCCTGGACAAGCACTAGAGAGTGCTGCACAAGCCTGGCTTGTCTATGTGTTTGACGTGCTGCCACATTATGAGTTCAGACTGCACCAGAGATTAGTTTTGAGTTATTGACATGATATTAATCTGCAATAAAAGGGCTATCCAATGCAAGAAACAGATTGAGAATCGGACAACTTTATGAAAAGTTATTACAACTTGAAATGATACACTGCAGGAAGTGACAAAATGGTTTAAACAAAATTTTATTAGTTCAGAAACAACATAGCGCTAATACATGAAATGAGTACAACAAGCAATGTTTATTTGAGTACTCTAACATCTTTACATGTGCAAGAATGGGCTGCAGCTGAACAAAATTGCATCAACTAGATGAACAATAGGCTTGGGTGTTTTAAAAACATGTTTAAAAGCAAAAAGAAACAAAATAATGTCTTGATATTTCATCACAAGGTAGAATAATGGCTATAGTTTTATAATCAATCAAAATCTCAAACCTGACCCCCACCTGCCTAAAATGGCTCCTAGCAGAAAAGTGGGTCAGGTGCTAAGCGACTCATTTCGTGGTGGAGTGTCACTTAGAAGTTCTGTATGATGGCCACTTGGGATTAAGTACTGATGTGTTTATAGTGTATGGATATGTATGAGAATGTTTTGTTTCTTTATCTTCACTAACACTCTTTTTTTTGTTGGGGTAACTTTTTCTATCAACTCGTTTTGACTAACGGTTCACTGTTTGGTTCACTAACTCTGGGTATGGCATGTAACATGCATGGAGGTTTCCATCATGTATCTTTTTGTGTGTGGTTTGTTTTGTATTCTTTGATTCTGTTTCTGATTTTTTGCTCGCTTTCTTTTTGTCTATCCAAGGTTTGTTTCCATGGAAAAAACAATTATGTGTTGATATAGTTTTATATGATGTGTGAAAAGGATTTGAATGTGTATGGTTTTTGTTGTTGTGTTGTTTTTAAGATAAGATTTTCAGTTTTTCTATTGTGCAACTATGAAGTGATGAGATCACATTCATAGGCTAAGGAGTACTGTAGTGGGAATCGTGTTTTATCATTTATAGATTACAAGATTTGACTGATGTGATGGGTGGGAGAGTTATAGTAAGTAATTGGGATGATTGTGATGTTAATGATGATAGTGATAATGATGGTCAAAATTCATGGTTATTCTGTTTTTCATTTGCCTGATAAGAATATCGCTTTTTTATTTTTTAGATGGGGTATGATGGGGGAAGAGAGAGAGCAAGAGAGAGAGGAGAGAGAGAGAGGAGAGAAAAGAGAGAGGGAGGAGAGAGAGAGAGAGAGAGAGAGAGAGAGAGGAAAAAGGAGGGGGGGGGGGCAGATGTATCATTTATTAAATATATCATTTGCATTGGGTTCATTCAACTTGGGTAAGAATCAAATCTGAGGGATGATTACAAGAATCATTGTTGATGGATTAAGTATTTATGTAAATGATTTTGAGGAGGTTGGGACATTGTGTGTGTATGTGTGTTGGTGTGTGTGTGTGTTCAGTAACAAAACTTTTTACAATTATTATTTGATACAAGACAGTGGTGTATTCTGCCATCTGAAAAGTGTGTGTGTGTGTGTATGTGTGTGTTCCAAAATGTGCATAAGCTGTGTCTAGTTTAATGTACATGATAGTGTGTGTGTCCATGTGTGTGTGTGTGCACATGTGCATGTGTGAATGTGTGTGAATGCATGTGTGTGTGTGCATGCACACATGTGTGTGTGTGTGTGTGTGTGTGGAGAGAGAGAGAGAGAGAGAGAGAGAGAGAGAGAGAGAGAGAGAGAGAGAGAGAGAGAGAGAGAGAGAGAGAGAGAGAACTCAGAACTCAGAAATTTAATGTATCTCAGCCTTAGGCCATAATACATGGTTGGCGTAGAAGAAATTGACAATGCCACAGAGTGGGCAAAAACCGGATAACATACACAATACCAAGAGACAATGACAATGACAATATTGAATGAATTTAGGCCTCTGCCCATTTTCATGGGGTACATAAATGTCTACAGACACATGAATGCATATATCAAGAAAAGTGACACCAATGAAAAGTGAAAGAAACCACATATGAATAAACAATACCAAGAGAGAGAGAGAGAGAGAGAGAAAGAGAGAGAGAGAGTGGGAGGTGTGTGTATGTGTGTGTGAGAGAGAGAGAGAGGGAGTGTGTGTACATGTTATGTGTGTCTGCAACAAGCATTCTTGTGTGTGCGATGTGTTGCCCTGTTGAGCTGTGTGGTTGCTTGCTGGCTGTGACAGTGGCGCTGTTGCCAGCCGTGCCGGAGAGAAGACCCCGAGACCTGCCACTGCCTCTGCCTGGAGATCCGCCTCCGCTCCTCCCACCCCAAAACCCCTGGAGACCCCCCCGCCTCCTCCTCCTCCCCCGTCAAGCGGGCCTGGATGTCGGAGCCCCCGCCCTTCTTCCACGGCATCCCCACCCTGCCTGACCCCGCGGGGCCTGACGGCTTCAAGATCCGCAACAACGGCCACCACCACGACCTCAACCTGGACCTGGGCTGGTTCGGCAGCAGCAGCAGCGCGGCCTACCCAGTGTCCACCCACCCCATTCACACGGGGAGGTCCGACACCTCGGGGGATTTCGTGCCCACCTCCACCCCGCGCTTCCACCAGGGACAGAGCCAGCTCTTCATCAGGCCGGGGGTCTACTCCGCTGGTCGTGTCATCGCCAAGAGACAGCCGCCCCAGTGGTCGACGATGACAGTGGGGCGCCGATGGTCGTCGAGGAGACGCTCGTCGCGGCGGATCCGTTCTCCCGTCATGCCACCGCCGCGACATCTCCAGCGAAGGAGGTCGTCGCGGTTTGGCGGCGGCACGCGCGCCGTCTCACGTCGACACTCGCACCGCGGTGAGCGTGTGTCGGAGTTGGCGTATCGAGACGACGTGTCGCGGGACGATCAGTGAGGGAGGAGACTGAGGAGTGGGGATCCCAAGCGGGGGTTTGTGTCCATGGTGTGGTACGTTGATGGAGTGTTACAGTTGTCTTTCCGAGAGGTGGATTCGCCTACAGTGAGGAAATAGTGCAACAGATTCGGTCAGAGTGTTGTTGAGGGGTCGCAGAGGTTTTAAAGCGTTGATTTTGACTTGTATGTTTATCTCTGCAGGTGTTGATTTGTTTCACGAATTCTGTTTGTTGTGGAGATTTGAGTAGTGCCAAACACAGACAGCATTGGTTAGTCCAGAGTTGTTCATTTGTGCCTTACATGCGAATGATCCCCTCCCTCCTTTCAACCCCTTCCCCAGTGACTGGTTAAACGTGCGCGCATGTGTGTGTGTGTACGCATGTGTGTGTACACATGTGTGTGTACGCATGTGTGTGTGCGGCGTGTGTGTGTGTGTGCGCGCATGTTTATTCATATATGCATGTGTAAAATCTTATTTACCCATGTCTACTGAGATTTGGTCTTAAAATCTTCAATACAGAACGACATTTACATGTCAGAAGATTTTTGCACACATTTTCTTTCTTTCTTGTTTGTTTTGTGTTTGGATATCAGTCGTCAAGATTAGGCATCCATATACTGCTTTCATAGTGTTTTATTATGGATCATCTCAGAAAGTTTCTGAATACAGAAAGGGTTTATGATGCAGATCTTTAAACTCAAGCGATGCATTATTGGCTAAATCACCTTTGCCTGGGAAATGTTTTTCCTTGCCATTACATCACCAACAATGATAGTGTTTAATATCAAGCAATGGGCACCCAAGGCTTTACATGTAGTCATTATATTTAACCACTTCGTTCCCTCTGTGTTTGATGATAAAATGCTAGCTGTCTTGTATGTAACTTTTATGTTACATTTTAGTCGATCGTAGTCTTGTTCAAACAGCGCATACCATAAACATTGCCTTGCAGTTTTTGGTCAAATTTGATATTTTATTGTAAAAGTAGGCTTTTGTGTGTGTTTTTCTTTGGATTTAAATGTTGCATTGCAAGTAGTCACTATTTTCAACCATTTTGTTGTCAAGACTCTTTGCTGCCAAAAACAAAAAACGAACATTGTCTTGGTGTCTGTGTGGACTAGATCTTTTTTCAAGGGTAGACCACTTATGAGACCTACAATCTTGAGGTGGGAGTGGTGGCTCCTGATGTGTGTGTGGCATTGTGACATCTAACCACCATGACATTCCCTGTGTGAATGGTGCAGAGTTTACTGGTGGACATATATGGAGACAAAGTATTCATATGGAGACAAAGTATTCAGTGGAATCATGCCCAGGAGTGTGAAGACTTTTCTGTGTTCTATAAAGTCATGCATTCATTCTTTCAACATTCCTTTATTTCACAAAAAGTGTTGTGTGGACATAGTCATTGTACAGAGCACCAATAAAGACAGAAAGAAATGAGGTGCAAGCCAACAAATAGCACACAGACAAACAAAGAAACAGACGAGAAGAACAAACAAACAGACAGCTCCTCATTGTGGGATTGTGCCTTGTCTGTGAAAATGTCTTGTTCATGTCTGCGATACGTGTTGAGATGTGATATCATTCATTTGGCGTTGTTTAGTTTGGAATGCGTTTGATTCTTTCTTTATACATTTCTTCCTCCCTTTGTGAAAATGCTGATAACTTTGTCTGCAATACATATTGAGATGTGATATCATTCTTTTGGCGTTGTTTAGTTCGGAATGCATTTCTTTCTTTATACATTTCTTCCTTCCTCTCTTTTGATGATTTGTTTCCAGCTTTGACATTGTTTGTTTATTTCAGATTGAAAGATAGTAATTTCCCAGTCACCATTTATCAAACTTCATTCCGATTCAGGGGAAGATGTTGTTTTGATTTTTGAAAGATAGTTTGTTGTTTTTGTTCTGCATTTGTTGAGTGTGGACGTGCTTGTTTTCAATGCTGAAAGAGCAAGGGCATGGTTACTTCGAAATTTGTTATTTCGAAAGCTAGTACTCTGGGTATGTTTGTATGTTTTGTTGATCTGCAAGCTGATATGTTGAGACGTGTTATGGAATCCGTATTGGGTCAGATATATTTTTGAAATTGCTTTCGTGTAAAAAAATTTCAGTGTTTGTTGTCGTTATCATTTTGAAAACAGGCTTTAAACATTTTTCTTATTTCTGTACAATTTTTTTTTTTCAAATTTGATTTTACTGTTATTTGTTGTGTTTGGGTTATTATGTTAATAACAGTTGTAAAGATGTTTTATGTTGATGTTGTTAGTAGACGAAACTTGAAAGAGATCAAAGATAGCTGCAAAGTTAACTGATTTGTGCACGTAGATATAATTATATGCATGTGTTTGTGTGTATGAGTATACATGAATTTACAAGTGTACAGATTTCACACTTTTGTTTGTGATGAAGACTATTTGTGTAGGTGTGAGTTAGTGGGTACTTTTCTTCCCCATGAGTATGTATTGCATTTTACAGAGAGTGATTCAGCAATATCATACTGTGTTGAGGCCAGTGGAAAATAAGACCCCTGTCTCAGACATTCTATGGTCAGTAGGATACTTAAATGCCTCAGATTCGAAAATAGTCACATTTCTGGAAAGGAAGTGATGTTAAGTGCTACCGTTTGAGAATGCTATAGAAACTAAACACAAAATATTTCTTCGTGAAAATAAAGCCAAAAGAAACTCGATGGAAAAATAACAAGCTTATAAGGGGGGTGGGAGAGGTGGATTTGATTTTTTTTTTTTGCCAGTTTATTTTTTCTCAGTACAATGAATTTTTTTTCCATTTAATGAATCAGACCAGTTTATGCTCATTTATAGCTGTCTCATACTACAGATAGTTTAACTTTGTACGCAATTCGACAAGACCATTTAGTAATGTTGTTATTTAAAATGTGAGAAGCATCAAATAGTATTTGTTTTTGATTGTTGATTTTTTCATCAGATTTGGTTGTGATCCGTCCATTTTATTCGAAGTTTTCACAAACTTTCAAATCATTTATCCACTGAGAAAGCTGAGAAAATAGCTTGGTGTGTGAACAGCATATTTTTGTATGGATTCACACATGATTGGAATGGATGTGACAGTATCTTCTTCTTTCTTTTCTCATTCACCTTTTACACCATCAGATGTATCTGGGAGAAATAGTGGCAAGTCCTTTCCAGCTCCTCTCGTGGGCCGTACAACTTAGTTTGCAGGGTTATCTCCAGCAGCCTTACCATCTTCCTCAGGTCACTGAATAGTGAGCATCTTTAAAAAGGATGTGCTCACCAGTCTGGTTTTCTTTACCACAGGGGAGAAGGAAGGAGTTTCAGCTTTGTGGACATGTGGTGATTTATCCTGTTTTTCAGCCCAGTGCAGTCTTAGAATGATGACTTGTTCTTCTCTTTTGAGATGGTGGTAGTCATCCTTCACTACTCTGGGTCGGGCCATTGATTTGATGATTGTCTCCTTGTGACAGCATTAATAGGACAGTTGGAACTAAGCCTTCTCTTCTTGTGTAGTGACATTTTTAGCCACTCTGCAATGATTTGTTCCCAGAATGGTACGATTTTTCTCTCTCTCTAATTGTTCATGTGTTTGAGATAGGTGGTTGCTGTCTCTTTTGTTAAATGATCCTACCGCTGTAACTCTTTGGGGAGAAATGAAGGGGGGGTTGGGGGGGTGGAAAGAGAGAGTGTGTGTGTCTGTGAGGATCTGCATGTTTGTGAGTGTGTGTGTGAGGATGATCTGCATGTGTGTGTGTGCGTGTGAGAGAGAGAGAGAGAGAGAGGGAGAGAACTCGAACTCAAGTAATTTATTCACAAAAAGACCATTGGCCCATATATGAGAGAGAGAGAGAGAGTTGCGAGTTGTTTTACTGATTTTCTGGGCGCATACTCCGTGTTGCATAGCAAAGTAACACACACAGCTCAGTACACTACATCTTACATTCGGCTGACACTTTTGTCTATTTTGACACTGCTTAACGAATTTTTGGGGGTCACAAAATTGATGGTGTGTGGGTGTAAGGGAACGTGTGTGTGTGTGTGTGAGAGAGAGAGAGAGAGAGAGAGAGAGAGAGGGAGAGAGAGTTTATAGAGGGACAGATGATGAAAGGTATTTTTATCCATACCGTTGTTTTAAAAAACTCGGTGGTCCATTTTTCACTCCGTCCTTGGTATTCAGGTAACAGACAGCATGTACGTGCATTTTGCAGAAATAATAAATTATTTTGAAATGCACAGGTTTTTCACGGCTGAAGTTTGTTTTTGATATGGATGGATCAGAAGAATGGCAGATATGAAAGGAAACAAAAACCATATCATACACACAGAAAGAGAAACACCGTTAAAACCCATTCCACTTTTCGGAAGAGAAGGCCATTGTGTGTCGGTGGGAACGGATGACAAAATTTACAAAACTGCATACATACGGAGACTGGATGAAAAAAAGCACATGAGTGCTTATTCCATTATCCTCGAAATAAAAGAATAAAATAAAACATAAATATACACATACTATTAAAACACACACACACAAACATACACATACTAATAAACACACACACAAACGCATGCACAAACACACATGCACACAAACACACTATTACAAACCCCCCCAAACAAATGCACATCTTTATCACCAATGTGTTTATTTGCATATCAAACCTCTTGATTACAGAAGATATGTACAGAAGAAGAAGAAAAATCATCGTCACACCACCAGTATCCCTACATTCGTCCACCGCAGACTGGACTTGACACACGCAAGAATCACGACGACACATCTCTACAGCGTGTCGACGACTCACTCTTTTGATACTACTACACGCCACTCAAAATGCCGAGCACGTCGCTCGTTTCTGTTGCACATTCGCAAAACCTACACACCAACACTACTACACAGTAAAACTTCACACAGTCGCTTTTTTCACCAGTAATGTACATCACAGTCATATCGCTTCCATTTTTTGGGGGAGGGAAAAAGGGACAAATGAAAAAACCAAATTTAAAAAAAAAAGGTCGACTATATGATATGGTGATACAAATTCCATGTAAGGGAAGGTTATAATATCTGTGTCTGGTGCATGACGCGAACAGTGAGGGTTCTTTCCCTTTGACCATTTACAAAATGATGGTTTTCTTTACGAAACACGCAGGGCTCAACATTCCAGACACTCCATGGTTGTGGAAGACCAAACTGAAATACAAACATCTGCAGTAAAGTCCATAGACGAAGAATGAAAAACACAAATTTCCTGTCTGAATTTCAGCCACAGTAATAACGTGACAGAGAAATCAGCTTTGGAAGTTTCTGGGTACGTTTATGGAATCTGTGAAAAGTGAGAAATAAAACTTTCCCTCCTCATAGCTGAAGAATTTCTGTGCAAACATTCTCTGAAATGATATGTTATTATTATTTTATTATGTCAGTGTGTTTATACTACACAACAAATCTCATGTCCTGCAGCCTTAGTCACTCACCACGTATCTAACACCTACATGTGCCCATTTTCCAGTTCATATGGGCCACATAGCATGCAGAACTGAAGAGATCATGACAGTATTGTATTGTATGTGCTGCATGAACAGTGAACCGCATCTTGACATGTCAGCTGACTGTATCACCCAACCCAAATGCTACTGAAGAAACAATGTTTGGCAGGACCCCCATGTTAAAGTTTGGAATACCACCCAAGGTTAACACATTCGATAAACGACGACTCTGTGTTAACCAAGGGCCTATTGTCAACATACACGGGATAAAGTCTCAAACCAACAATGGTGTGAAGGCTGTATCTTTATTTTTTTTTTAAAATTGTGAAAACTTTTTGGGCAGAAACAAACCAAACCACAGGCAATGAAGTGTTGTCTGTTCTCTGTGCCCTACAAAGTCTGTTAGATAATTATCTGCAAACGGTTTATTCCATTCACCTTTTTCTTTTTCTCCGCAAATGGTTTATTCCATCTGAAACAAAGAGTCCTGGACAGGATTCCATAATTCATTCAGAAAAAAGAAAATCATGAAACGTTTACATGTCTGATTAACTTGGCGACTGATTCTACATTTGTACAAAGGTCTACCAACTGATGTTTCTCAACCGATTCCAGAAACTTGACTGAAAACTGTTTCATCAGCGCTCTTACCTAGAAAGAAGAAGACAAACAAAACCCCCCCAAACCAACAACAAAAAACACCCCCAAACCCCCCGAATTCCCTAACCCAGCCTTAAAACCTTGCAATTCTTTCCTATCTTAAAAAATCTTCATCTCGGGACAACAATGTGCAGTGTGTATAAAGCTAATTGTTGAATCAGAATGCTCATTTTCAACACGAACAGGCTATACCAAGATTGAACAAAACCACACAAAAGCAGCACATTTCAAATCACATCAAGAAAAAGGCGTGAGCGCATGTTCTTATGCTCAGTGAATTCTACTAGAGATGATGGAATCTTTCACACCACATACACAGACCACGAATGCATTCGCTGATCAACGTTCACGGCAAGTCATAGTTCACACATGACTGACCCCTCCAGTTTTAACGGCAGTTTGCGAGGGAGTATCCTGAGTTAGTGTCCCACAATGCACCACTGTGCTATGTACACAGAATCACCCACAGTTTACATGATCACGACAACCTGATGACGATTCCAATCCTTTGATCTGAGTAAGGGCTTGCAGCCGCAAGAGACGTGCAGCTCTGTGAATCTGCGGAATACTGGAAAATCACAAAGTCCTGACAAAAGAACACGAACACTTCTGATGTCTGTGTATATCCTGAGTAAGACTGCTGTAAGTCTAAAATCACTTAATGTGAATAGACATCAAACTGAAGATCTCACACTCCTGTAAGTCACTCTCGCTGTTCAGTTATTCAACACAAGCACAATGACGTGAGATAACCAGACGTTTTCATCGATGCCACATGTTTAAGATTCTCTAGCGCATTTGTTGTGGCAGTGGCAAAACCATTAAAAAAAAATGTTAGGGAAAAAACCACAAGATGTTACAGTCATACTCTCTCTACCTCCCCAAAAAGGTGACAAAAGTACCAACAAAACGTTATGACCTGTGGATACAAGGGCAGAGACATTTTTTTACAAAGTTGAAACCACCCTTCCACAAAAAGCTAAATGCATACTTGGTAAAGCGTTTGTTCAGCTGTAGTTGCTCTCCCTTACTACTACTTCCATCTTCTGCCTAACAATAATCAAACAATACCACATGAAATACAAAGAAAAAAAGGAAGGAAAGAAAGAAATCACAAGAGGTAAAAATCCAAAAACAAAGACAGAGACCAAACACAGAAAAATGCAAAAGGTTAAAAAAACAAACAACAACAACCAAAAAAAGCTGCAACAAAGAAGGAAGTAAGGTTTGACATCCCACAAGGTCACCAGCAGATGGCAGCAGAAACCACACACAGCAAACGGATTATGAAAGCCACCCATTCTGACAGACTTGGTTAGCGACTTGGGTCACGTCATCGACTTACATCCACAAAATATCCACTCACCACCCACAACGAGTCTGACAGACTTGGTTAACGACTTGTGTCAAGTCATCGACTTACATCCACAAAATATCCACTCACCACACACAATGAGTCTACGACAGACTTGGTTAACGACTTGTGTCAAGTCATCGACTTACATCCACAAAATATCCACTCACCACACACAATGAGTCTACGACAGACTTGGTTAACGACTTGTGTCAAGTCATCGACTTACATCCACAAAATATCCACTCACACCTGGTCTGTGATGACGTGCAACATATTCACCTAGCCAAGCTCAATGCTCACGGAAAAAGTGTGTAAGCGGCTGAAACCATACATACAGGTATGAAGACTTCCAAGCGCTTTATCTATAAACCACCCATTCCTTTAGTTTACACACATTCACCACTTGAACTATCCACAAACTCTTCATCCACATCATGCCACATCTCCACCACAGTCCACATCATTTGTCATGCCTGTCATTTTTGCATCAGTCTTGCGGAAAAACGCATTGTTTGACACTTTGGTCCATCTAATATCACCTTTTGTGAAGAGACAGCAGTTTTTTCCTTTTTTTTTAGTTTTAAAACATGCAATAATCACGCAAAGGATAACATGATTTGTATTTTATGAATGCCACGAAAGAGAATACACATCAAAGTTTTTGTTTTTTGAAAGGTTTTCTTGGGGTTTTATCTTGGATTTTGTTGGTTTTGTTTCAGTGACTATCACACTCTTGTTTGAGAAGGTTTCTCAGAAGATTTGGTTTGTTATATATAATCTTGTCTTGATTTGTCAAATATAATCTTGTCCAGCTTCTGTGGCTGGTCAGTGTCCACATATCTGCTGAACGGACTGTTGTTAAATGTTACACACATGGACCGTCATTAAATGTTACTGTCATCATCATCACCCTCCTCATCATCACAACCATCACCGCCTCTCTCTCTCTAATCATTCCAGCAAAAGTGTATTCTCTGAGTAATCTTATTTTGCCCATCTCTCTCTCTCTCTCTCCCCTCCTTATCTCTCTCTCCTCTTTCTCACTCCTCCTCTTTTCCCTCACTGATTCTGACAAAAGCGTGCACTGATCACACCATTCATTCACATGGACCACATGGACACTTCACACTCTGCACCACCACGATATGGAAAGCAGCTCTATGAAAAATACAGTCTTCACCTATTATATATATATAAAACACAGCATGCCAACAATAATATATATGACTTCAGTTTTTTGTTTTGTTTTGCAACCTTCATGTTTGGCTGGCAACCTGACCCCACGGGCCAGAGCAAGATACAGACAGTGACCGCAACTGTCTGATATGGCGCAGTACATCCTGCCAAAATATGCAAGACATGCATGATATCCTAACACGCACGCACGCACCACACACACACACAGAGCAAAGAAGACTACAGCTGTGGCCCCACTAAGGAATTACTGAAGTGACCGGCTAAGCATGCAAAGCGACACGCTTCCACAACCTTCACTATTGGAATGTTCTAACTAACACACACACAGGCATTAGAAAAATATCTGTACACTTGCATGCATCGACTCTACGCATCTATACACACACACATGCATTGAATCTAAGCATCTATACACACACACATGCATGAACTCTACGCATCTATACACACACACACATGCATGAACTCTACGCATCTACACACACACACACACATCAACTCTACGCATCTACACACACACACATGCATCAACTCTACGCATCTATACACACACATCAACTCTACGCATCTAAACACACACGTGCATCAACTCTACACATGCACCGAATCTATGCACCATCCTTGCATTTGTTACCCTCAAGTCCAACAATACGTCATGCCAAAATTTCTCCACTCTGATCATCCGCTCAGCTCAACAATGTCAAACATCGGCAACATTTTGGGTTTAAAAAAATACACGATGATACATCGCCTGCCGTGCTACCTCTATCAAAGTATTCAGAGGTTCAGGTTCAAATCCTGGAAGCATCCAAACCACTTCACTGTTCTCATAGTATTGTCGCCTTACGCATGCACACTCACATGAAATTCATCTACCACAACAGACTTTGACAATCCACTTTTTTTTTTTTATACCTCCTTTTCTTTTGAGCAAACTGCTTTCTTAAAAAAAAAAGAAAAAAAAGTTGAGGTTGGTGGTGGTGGAGGTGGAGGTGGGAGGGGAGTGAGGGTTGTACTCTTAAACTGGCAAGAAACTGACAAGTCATTTACAAGATTAATCTGTTTCTCAATTTATCAGAAAAAAGAAAACTTTTAAAGAAAATCAACTTTCAAAAAAGTTTTAACAACAACAAAAAAGTGGCAAAATGTTTGTTTTCTAAGAAGCTACAGCGGGAGAGTAAGCACCATCAACAACATATTTTTTAAAAAACCATCACCAAAGTAAACCCCGTTAGATTCTATATTTATCAAACTAAAATAATACATTTGATTGGAGAGAAAAAAACCCAGTGACAATGTTCAGTTTTCAAAAGCATTGCTGTGTATGGGATATTCCACAGATGCAACCCCAAAAATCTTTAATTTTCCATTTTGTATGATCCTATGTTTAAGAGCACACAACCTGATTGTCCTGTAGCATGAAACATTAACTATATCTTTTTTGGGTTTTTCAAAAAAAATGTTTGGGTGGAGGAGGGGTAGTGTTTTCGTTTTTTTCTTTACAAAGACAAAAAAAAATTTAAAATGGTGACAAAAAGCTAGACAAAATGGTGTACATGTCCCACGATAATTTTCATGCACTTGTGCCACCTAAAAAAACCCTCCAACAACATAAAAAAAGCCTGACAACTTAACAAGCTTTACACTATTTTAAAGCTACCACCACACACACACACAAAACACACACACAAAAGAATCAAAACATACAGAAATGAATTAAAAAAAACCCAAAACCTCACTGAAAGATGACAAATTGTGACCCCCCCAAAAAAAACCCCAACCAAACCAAACCAATGCCTCACCACTCCACTTCACACAATCTCAACATTACCAGCTCATCTTTCTCTGAATATCCACACACAGCATCCTTCTGTGTAAATCCTTCTGACTAACATATACTGGACTCTCTCTACCAACACTCAACTGTTGGCATCACCAAGTACGGCATTAACCGCTGCACCCAGTGACTCCGACACACAGCCACAGACATCGCAGAAACTCCCTAGATTTGCACAATTCTACGGGTAAAAAAATCCCATCACAGCAAAATCCCAAATAAGCGGGCGGAAGAAAAAAAAAAGCAGTGAGAAATTAGTAGTTTGAGGCTTGGAGAAGAAAGGGCATCATTCACAGCTACTTGTGTGTGTGTGTGTGAGAGAGAGAGAGAGAGTGTGTGTGTGTGTGAGAGAGAGAATGTGTGTGCGTGTGTGTGAGAGAGAGAAGAGAGAGAGAGAGAGAGAGAGAGAGAGTGTGTGTGTGTGAGTGTGAGAGAGTGTGTGTGTGAGAGAGAGAGAGTGTGTGTGTGTGTGTGAGAGAGAGAGAGAGAGAGTGTGTGTGAGAGTGTGTGAGTGAGAGTGAGAGTGTGTGCGAGAGTGTGTGTGAGAGTGTGTGTGTGTGTGTGTGTGTGTGTTGTTGTTGCTTCGATTTTACGTCTGTTCACTCAAAGTGATATTAGACGATGGGAAGGGGAGGGGAGGGGACATTGATGTTGATGGTTGTGTGCTGTGAAATTGGTATCTGTTGCTAAAATATCCTAGGCAGTATACAGAAAAAGCTAACAACAAATAAATACATAAGAAATGCTAATGCGACTTATAACTATAACAAATGTCCTATAGGACTGTTCATTAAAGATTTTGTAAAGAAAGTGTGTGTGTGTGTGTGTGTGTGTGTGTGTGAGAGAGAGAGAGAGAGAGTGTGTGTGAGAGTGGATGTGCACTGCAGTCATACATACATATGTATACAAGTGAACACGAGCACACACATGTGTCTATGTCTATGTATTCCAATACGCTCAAACTCAGCTCTCTTCTTTCATGTCACAATGCATGAAGTCGGAATGCAGCTACCTAAATAGGGAGGCAGACATGGCTACATATACAAAATCTCACTAGTAGGTGAACCTCGGGAGCTCAAACCACAGAAAGAAAACAAAAACAAAAAGCAGACAGTGTGTGTGTTTATCAAATAAACAAGTAGCTGACTTGCAACAAAAAACAAAAAAAGCTCTCTTAATTCATGTCACAGACTTCCCTACCCATCTCTCTTTTTAAGTCAACTGCAAGATTCCAAAACTCTGACATAGAAAGAATGGGGAAAATAAAACAAACAGAAAGGAGGAAGCTCAAGACAGAGAGAGAGATGGAGAAGGCTCATCAGTGTCAAACCTCCCCTGGGAGAAACATGACAAAAAAGGAAGAAGAAGAAGAAGAAGAGATGGAGAAGGCTCATCAGTGTCAAACCTCCCCTGGGAGAAACATGACAAAAAAGGAAGAAGAAGAAGAAGAAGAGATGGAGAAGGCTCATCAATGTCAAACCTCCCCCCTGGGAGAAACATGTCAAAAAAGGAAGAAGAAGAAGAAGAAGAAAACAGCCACTGAAGACACAGCATCCAACTCCGAAACCACCAACACCCCAACCAACTCTCTCCAGGGTGGGACAGGACAGAGCTTAACACAGACGACGACAAAATCAGCAGTGGTACCGGTATGGCCATCACACATCACCACAGCAACCACATCACACACTGTGGCCCCACATCACACATAAGACTGGAAGAAGCCAGGCCATTTGACAGGATGATGGAGGGGGTGGGGGGAGGAGGAGGAGAGGCAGAAGCGTGTGAATAACAACAACGATAAAAACAACAGAGAGGACCGGCATCTAAGTGGCCGACATCTCTCGTACAAGTCGTTGGCAACGAAGGCATCATCATCATCATCATCACCATCATCATCACCATCATTATCGTCATCCCAGACACAGACTCTTAACTATGAGTGGATATCCGCTTGGCGCTAGTACAACACAAAGCCCTCACTACAGCTGTCACCTCCACACTCGTCCTTTTTGTCTGAAATCATTTACTTTGGAAGCTTGTATACCTAGGAAGCCACTCGGTGAGCGTGCATACATGTATGAAAATTTTTTTTAAAAAGAGCACACATTACCAGAAATCATGCAAGCGCGCGTTAATATGTGTGTTTACATGTTCCCACACACACACATACATATATTATCATTCCAGAAATCATGCAAGCGCGCGTTAATATGTGTGTTTACATGTTTGCCCAACACACACATACATGTACATATATTATCATTATTTTCACGTACATATCATATATCATCATACTAGTCACAAATTAACTCCGATTTGTTCTTCCACATTTTTCAGCATAAAGCTAACGCAAGCACACTTGCAACCAAAAAAACCCCCCAATTTCAAGCGTTCACACTGAATCTTTTCGCGACACATTTGATTCAGTTTGAACATTTTGTGCCACACAGATGAACGTCTACTTTCTCCCACCCTTCCTTCCCCCCTCTCTCCCTCCGCACACACATTCGTTCTCTCTCTCACGCGCGTTTTTCTCCAAACTTGGGGCCCACAACATACAACACACCCTCCAACACTTCATCCTTCCAACACAACGACCTGACGCATTTCATTGGAAGAAACACAGAGAAAGTCAACACATCCATCTGAGTTCATCACATTAAAAAAAAAAAATAAAAAAAAAAAAAAAAAAAAAAGGCACGTGCCGGAATCAACGCCCCTCTCCCACCAACACCTCAGGAGCGGCGCTGTGTGCAATGTTTCCGTTGGGCAAGGGGGGGACCACGTCATCCACCTCAAACTCCATCTCCGTCCTCTGATTGGTCGGCTTGCTCACGGCGTCCGGACTGCCGGCGGCCGGCTCGTCCCCTTTGGAGTCCTCTCCCTTGGCCGTCAGCTGACGTTTGGACATTTCCTGTCGGAACTTGTCCAGTTCTTCCGGGCTGTGAGGCAGAGAGCGAATGCTGGTTACATTTTTGTTTTATATTTTTATGTTTTGGTATTTGTTTTTGTTTCTTTTTATTTTTTATTTATTTTGTTTTTGTATGTCCTTTTTCTTTCTAAGGCCTCTCTTTACCTTCAACCCCCCCCCCCCCCCCCCCCCCCCCAGCAACCCCCCCCTAGATTAAAATATATTGATCATTTCTTTTGTCTTTTTCTGTTTTAATGGGGGATATCTCTCTGTCCCTTTTTTCCCCCCTCCAAGTGAATGATGAAAGTATAGATAATGTACAAAGACAAACAGATACATTAAAGGATGATTAAAAAAACCCCAACCCAAACAACCACACACAACCACATACCAACACAAACACAACACAGACACACACACAGACACCATCTAATATCACAACTTGTGATAAGATATTAAATGAATTTCGACACACACAACACAGACACACACAACACAGACACAAAGAAGAAGTAGAAGAAGAAGATGAAGAAGAAGAAGAAGATGAAGAAGTAGAAGAAGAAGAAGAAGAAGTAGAAAGAAGAAGAAGAAGAAGAAGTAGAAGAAGAAGTAGAAGAAGAAGACGAAGAAGAAGAAGAAGAGGAAGAAGATGACGAAGAAGAAGTAGAAGAAGAAGAAGAAGAAGAACGAAGAAGAAGTAGAAGAAGACGAAGAAGAAGAAGACGAAGAAGAAGAAGAAGTAGAAGAAGAAGACGAAAAAGAAGTAGAAGAAGAAGAAGGAGAAGAGGAAGAAGAAGACGACGAAGAAGAAGAAGACGAAAAAGAAGAAGACGAAGAAGAAGAAGGAGAAGGCATTAGCCAGAGGGAGAGAGACTGACCTCAGCTGCAGGAAGACGATGCCGTTGATGACGTTGAGGGTTTCCAGCACACTGTGTAGAGAGGGAGTCTGGATCTGGGGACACACACACAACACACATGTATATATATATATGTATGTATGTATGTATGTATATACACGCCTCATCACTCGTGTCATGCCAGTTATTCGGGGAGTCTGTGGGGAGTGGAGTCCAGGTATATGTGTGTGTGTGTGTGTGTGTGTTGTGTGTGTTGTGTGTGTTTGTGTGTTGTGTGTGCTTGCGTGCACGCGTGTGTGTTGCCTGTATGTATAAATAATGCATGGGAGTGCTCCTTATTTAATTTATTTATTTATTCTTTTATATCGAGGATAATGGAATAAGCACTCATGTGCTTTTTTTTTTACATCCAGTCCCTGTGTGTATGCAGTTTTGTAAAATTTTGTCATTTGTTCCCACTGGCACACAATGGCCCCACTCTTTTGAAAAGCGGAACAGGATTTAATGTGTGCGCAAATTGTTCTGCGTGCATTCGCACACGGGGCCTCAGTTTATAGTCTCACCCAAAGGACTTTTGGGGACTTTTGGGACTTTTGCATGTGTGTTTGCGAGTGTGTGTGTGTGTGTGTGTGTGTGTGTGTGTGTGTGCATGTGAGTGTGTGTGTTTGCACATGAGTGTATTCTTTTTTTAAAATTAAAAAAAAAATTCTTTTATATCGAGGATAATGGAATAAGCACTTATGTGCTTTTTTACATCCAGTCCCTGTGTGTATGCAGTTTTGTAAATTCTGTCATCTGTTCCCACCAGCACACAATGGCCTACTGTTTCGAAAAGCGGAACATGATTTAATGTGCGCAAGATATTCTGCATGCGTTCGCACACAGGGCCTCGGTTTATAGTCTCATCCGAAGGGCTTTTGGGGACTTTTGCATGTGTGTTTGTGTGTGAGAGAAAGTCAAAGTCAAACTTTTATTTTCAGATGGTACATTGAATAAGCAGTGCAGTTGCTTTTTTTCATCAAGCCATCTATCTAAAGTGTGTGTGTGTGTATGTGTGTGTGTGTGTGTGCGTGAGTGTGTGTGTGTGAGTGTGTGTGAGAGAGAATGTGTGTGTGTGTGTGTGTGTGTGTGTGTGGGGAGGGGGGAATGTCAGGAGCTCAGTGGGGAGTGAAGTCATCGGAGAGCAGAAGATAGTCAGTGTGGAAAGAAGTCACCGACAAATGAAGTCAGGAAGCCAAATAAGGAGACAAGTCACTGAGGGAGTCGGCGAGAGAACTGAGGGAGCGCATGATCAAAATCAAACCGAAGCATCGACGCTGTATTCCCACCGAAAACAAACACGCCACCTAAACCTCGACCCAGCCAAACTGTTCACATCCTCGGCCCAAGGCACTGCAGCTCTCTTGCACATGACCACATCGAAAAAACACAACCCCCCCAAACTGACAACAAACAAACAAACAACCAAGCAAAGAGAAGGGAAGAGAGTGTGGGGGTCACCTGCAGTGGGGGGATGTTGATGCTCCTGTCCCCTTTGTAGATCTCGTTCATCTTCTTCTGCAGCACCACCGCCTGCTGGGTCAGATGCTTCAGGCATTCCGAGCTCTCCTTCGTTCGCTCGTGCTCCTCTCCCAGCTGCCAACATCACCACAGAGAAAGATTGTTATGCGAGTCTTCATGTAGCACTCCACCCCCTGTTCTCTATTCAATTGTTTTGTTGTTTTTCTTGGTTTGGAAGTCTAACATCACTTCCAATGAACAGGCTGTGGTAATGTGTCATCTGCAGTGTTGCTGTATGTTTTGGGGTGTTTTGTATCATTTTTGGGGTTTTAAAGTGATGGTGGTGTTTGATTATTTTGAGTGTGTGTGTGTGTATGTGTGTGTGTATTCTTCTTCTTCTATTTCTTTAAAAAAATTTTTTTTCGAGGATAATTAAATAAGCACTCATAATTAAAAAAAAAAAAGGAATAAGCACTTATGTGCTTTTAAATTTTTTTTACATCCAGTCCCCTTCTGTATGTAGTTGTGTAAATTTGGCATCTGTTTCCACTGGCACACAATGGCCTACTCTTCCAAAAAGCGAGATGGATTTTAAAATCTGCACAAGATGTTCTGCATGTTGTTGTTGTTGTCTTCAATTTAACGTCTGTTCACTCTTAGTGATATTTATTGTCTCATCCGTAGAACTTTTGGGGAGAGTGGAGTCGGCACTGATGTTAACTCCTGAGGAAAAATCCTCTTGAATGAGATTCAAACCTGGGTCAGCAGATCACGAGCGCAATGTACATCATTCTAACCACCAGGCTATCCTGTTTGTGTGTGTGTATGTGTATATACATGTGTTTGTGTGCATTTTGTGTCCGTGAGTGTGTGTGTGTGTGTGTGAAGTCAAAGTTTTAATTCCAGATGGTACATTGAATAAGCAATGCATTTGTTTTTTTCCATCATGCATGCGTGCATGCATGCGTGTAAGCATGCGCGTGTGTGTGTGTGCATGTGTATCTGTATGTACATATGATGCACAGAGTGTTCCTTACGGTGCGTGCACGCATGCATGTATGTGTGCACGTATGTGTGCGTATGTTGCCCGTGGTTCTGTATGTACATGCAATGCACAGAGCGTTCCTTACGGTGCGTGCATGCATGCATGTATGTGTGCACATGTGTATATGTTGCCCATGATTCTGTATGTACATGAATATGAATATATGAAATATAGCTTTTATGTCTTTGATATTTTTGATGTGTATCAATCTGCCTGTCAGTATTGTAATTGCCCTTCATGGGATGATTAAAGTGTTTTTGACTTTGACTTGACTTGACTTGACATGCAATGCACAGAGCGTTCCTTACGGTGCGTGCATGCATGCATGTATGTGTGCATGTGTGTGTGTGTTGCCCGTGATTCTGTATGTACATGCAATGCACAGAGCGTTGCTTATGGTGCATGCATGTATGCATGTGTGTGTATGTTGCCCGTGATTCTGCATGTACATGCAATGCACAGAGCGTTGCTTACGGTGCGTTTGTAGATGGTGAAGGCCTCTTTTTCACTCTGCAGGGCGGCGCGGAAATCTCCGCGACAAGAGTGAGTCCTGGCCACCAGGTGATAGTTCATGGCCACCTTCAGACTGCCCGGCCCAAAGTACCTGACATAACAACAACATCATAATATATCATCACCATAACACACCAGACTGCTCAGGCCAAAGTGCTTTAGGTAAAAGGTAAAGGAGTCCCATAACCTATAAGGTCGTAGGGGAGCGAGGCGTCAGAGACCTCACTTCTCTAGGGGCCAGCATATCGAGGGCGGCGCCCATCTCCTCTCCCTCGCTGCTTTACCTTCCCTGACTCTAAAGAGGGCAGGTACCCATTTACAGCTGGGTGAACTGGGGGAACTGTACTGAAGCCAAGGCGCGCAAACGGTCACCCATCCAAGTGGTAACCACGCTCGACGCTGCTTAACTTGGCTGGGGGAAAGCGAGTGCTCTGACCACTGAGCTATCCCAAACCCCCCTAAAGTGCTTTACATAACGACAAATAATATACCATTTTGTTACCGTAGCACAACACATTACTACATCATTACTTTCAGCTCAAAATACCTGACATAACGACAAACTTCAGCACAATCACAACACACTCGTATCACCACCGTTACACACCCACGTCCACTTCATGGATACTTTCTATCTGCTCAGCCCCAAAATACTCAAAATCTTAGCTCACACCACTGCTGTAACATACACACACCACATAGTGTGAACACTGTTACACCATAATAAAATCTTAAAGCCACCTGCAGACTCCAATCCAATCCTGTTGTTTAAAGCCCCGCCAACCACAGAGGCCATATCAGGGCTGTCACCTCGTCCAATTTTAAATCTCAGATAAAAAACTGTGCAACTATATACAGATTAAAACAAGGTATAAAACCTACTCTACCTGTAGACTGCTAATCTGACAACAGAAAGATCTTACATCATGACATACATACCTTTTGTCATCATTCTGACACACGACATGTAATGTAACACTACGGCCTTCATCAGGATACATATGCATACGTCTGTTAATAAACACACGCCTCTACACACCCGCACCACTACCATTACACACCCAATGACAACACAACATTGTAATAAGGTTGCAGTTAAATATCACGCTTGATGAAAAAAAAGCAAATGCATTGCTTATTCGATGTACCATCTGGAAATAAAAAGTTGAACTTGAACATTCACATCTACACACACAGACGCCTATTCACCCCTCTCCATCATACACACATGCATGCACGCACACACGCATGCACTCACACACACACTGACAGACTGAGGGACAGACCTGATGTTGAGGGCCAGAGCATTTTCCAGGAAGCGCAGGGACAGTTCATATTCCTCCACAGCGTGCAGAATCAGACCAATGTTGGACTGCACATCACCAACACACATCATCATCACCATCACCATCATCATCCTCATCATCATCACCATCTATATAAAATCATATGTCAGTAATCTTGGTGGCATCCAGTGCATTAAGGGCGGGGATTTTTACCCTCTCCCAGCTCAACTTTCACCTGCGGACATACCAGTGCAACGATTGATTCCCTTCGTGTATACACACATGCAGAAGACCAAACATGCACGTCAAAGATCCTGTAATTTATGTCAGTGTTCAGTGGGTTACAGAAACACAAACAGTATACTTCCCTGAAGTTGGAATGTGGCTACCTTCATGGTGGGCAAAACAGTCGCATATGCAAAAATCTCACCGTTGGTGAACCTTGGAGTACTTACCAAGGAACACAACAACACAAAACAAAATCTTCATCATCATCATCATTACCATCACCATCATTACTATGATCCTAATCTCTGGATAACAGCAATCAAAAACTCTGCAGTCTCCAGACAGACCACAGCAACACACAGAGCACTAGAGGACTCTTCGTCATCCCTCAGACCCATCTCTCCCCACAAACACTACAGACATCCCGTTGTAAAGACAGAAGGGAAAAAAAGACCTCTCCTTATCAGGGCAGAACAGAAGACCACTGACATCTATCACACAAACAATAAACACATCTTAAAATCATAACCTAAAAAAATCATAGCATACTGACATCACAGTTTAAGCTCAGGAACAAACCCTACAAACATCACAATAAGAACAAAACTTCTTCTTCATCGAACGCTCAGACAGCAACTATTGTTGTCTGTTATATGATTGAAAATGCATCACGCTGCTGTTAAGCACCTGACAAGTCAGGCCCAGCGCATCCGACATCGGCACAAGAGAGAATTGTTATCTTATAAGTCTTTCTGGGGGAAAAAAAAGGCAGGAGAATGGACCAAGAAGGCGGAAAAGAGACAAAGAGGAAGTGACAGGAAGAAAAGGAACAAGGCAGAAACAAAAAGAGAGTGACAGAAAAGACATTTCTAGCACAGAATTTCCAGAATGTGGGGATGCTGTTTATACTGACAGGCATCCTCACGGGAGAGAACACAATTTTTTTTTTAAATAGCAAAGACTCGCTTTAATCAGCCCAGTCTCTGAACACGCAAGCTGAAGACACAACAGGCGAACTAGCGATAGAGACACCACAAGACAGACAGGAGGAGCAGAGCAGAGCAGAGGCAGGCAGACAGACAGGCAGGCAGGCAGACAGACAGACAGACAGACAGGCAGGCAGGCAGGCAGGACTCACGTCAATCAGCCCTATCTCAGGGTGGTTCTCTCCGTGACACAGCAGGGCCAGGTAGCGTGCCCGGTACATCAGACGCAGAGCGTTGGGCACCTGGTTGTTGGCAAAGCAGTACAGCGCCAGGTGTGCCTGTTGCCACACATCATCATTATCATTATCATCATTATCACTATTGCCATCATTATTATCGCCATCATTATCATCATTATCGCCATCATCATCATCATTATCGCCATCATCATCATTATCGCCATCATCATCATTATTATCGCCATCATCATCATTATTATCGCCATCATCATCATACCATCATCTTTATTCAAGTAACATGACTGGTACATCAGACACAGAGAGTTGGGCACCTGGTTGTTGGCAAAGCAGTAAAGCGACAGCTGTGCCTGTTGCCATACATCATTATCACAATCATATTCATCATCATCATTATCACCATCACAATTATCATGATCATCATTATTCAGGTAACATGACACAGAGTGACGGGCATTTGGTTGTAGGCAAAACAGTGCTGGCGTGTCTGTTCGTATACACCGTCATTACTGTTATCACAATGACAATTACAACATATATATATATATATCATTCAGGTCTTCTTCTTCCTTTTTTGTCATGTTTCTAACAGGGGAGGTTTGACATTGATGAGCCTTCTCCATAGGTCATGTGTACAAAACAACAGATACAGGCCAGTAAGCATTTCTCTTCTCCCCGCCCTCCCCCACTTCAACCACACCCCATTTTTCAGGCTGTGTGCATTGAGCAAGTTAAGCCTGGCGGAGTTCACTTCTCTCCACGTAGCCAGAAGCATGCTGGGTTTGTTCACGTCCTCCCATCTATAGCAGCAACCATAACTCTACCAAAAGGACAACTTTTCACAAGTGTAGGCAAGATGCTGCGTGTGTATCACGCATGGCCCACATTTACAGCCTAATCCAAAGCACTTGCAGGAGAAAGCTATCGACAGCAGTGTTAATTCCAGGTGACAAAAACAACCCTTAACGGCCCCTCAGTGTCATCTTGAAACCCCTCACCCAATAATTTTATTTATTTATTTTATTCTTTTATATCGAGGATAATGGAATAAGCATTTATGTGGTTTTTTACATCCAGTCCACATGTGTATGCGTTTTTGTACATTCTGTCATCTGTTCCCACCGGCACACAATGGCCTACTCTTAAGAAAAGCAGAACAGGATTTAACGTGTGTGCAAGATGTTCTGTGTGCGTTCGCACACGGGGCCTCGGTTTATAGTCTCATCTGAAGGACTTTTGGGGAGAGTGGAGTCTGCACTGATGTTAACTCCAGGGGAAAATATCCCCTTGAACGGGAATCGAACCCGGGTCATCAGGTTGCGAGCGCAATGTTCTAACCACTAGGCTATCCCGTCCCCAGGAGCGTCACATCTTAATTAATGGGTTATTCCACCCACTTTGCAGAGGTAGTAGAACTTACAGACTCCGTGACAGGATATATATGCTGTAGTATTTAGATTTGCATGTTTCACAAAAACCGTCGAACGTTTGTTGAAGAGCTGTGAAAACCGAATGCTACGCTACATGACAAAGATCAAATGGGAAGACAGGATCACGAATGAAGAACTATGGAAAATGTGCAAAGTTGATGATCTGAAGTCTGTAGCTAAAAGCAACAGACTGCGCTGGTTTGGGCACGTTCAACGGAAAGCAGACCACCACATCATAAAAAGAGCAATGAACTTCGTAGTGGATGGAAAGAGACCAAAGGGAAGACCTAGCAAGACCTGGGCTGCCTGTATTGCAGATGATCTTAGAGAAAGGGGCATAAATAAGGAGGAAGCTAAAAACAGAGAGAGATGGAGAAGGCTCATCAATGTCAAACCTCCCCTGGGAGAAACATGACAAAAAAGGAAGAAGAAGAAGAAGGATTTAGATTTGCATGTAAAAGTTGTGCTCCGTTTCGGAATAAAGACGACCGGCACTTCTGGTCTAGGAACACAAAATGGTGTCCGTGTTGTACAAAAACGTGCTTTGTTATACGCGCCTGTACTGCTAGTCCCTTAAGCCATCCAACACTTTACAAATGCCACATGCATACAAGTCATTATAGGTGAAGAAGTGACCAGTTCAGTGAGGGTACATCAATGATATCTTCTATGACAGGTAGGTATGCAGGTAGACAACTCACATATTCAGTGATGGTGTTGGGGTGGTCTATACCCAGGACTCGTTCACTCATCAGAACAGCTCTCTGCTGGTACGACATGGCCTGTATCGCAACATAACGCAACACAATGATCAGTCTCTGCTACAACAACAACACACACATAACGCAACATAACACAACACAATGATCAGTCTCTGCTACAACAACAACACACACACGTAACACAAAATAACACAACACACATATCACTCTTTGCTATAACAACATACACACACGCACACACAATCTCTCTGTGTGTATCTGTCAATCACACACTCACTCACTGACACCCCTTTCACTCCCTCTCTCTCACACACACACACACACACTCTCACACACACACTCACTCACTGACACACACACACTCACTCACACACACACTCACTCACTCCCTCACACTCCCTCCCTCACACACACTCTCTCTCACACATTAAATTTCAGAACTACTACACATAAAAACAACTACACAACTTCACTCACCCATACTCCTCCCCAAATCCCTACCCCCACCACCCCTCACCACCCCCCAAAAAAACCCACCTCCACCACGCCCACACCCTCCTCACCTCAGGGTAGTCTCCCATGATGTAGTTGAGTCGGGCCAGGAGGCGCAGGCAGGCGGCGATCTCGGGGTGCATGGCGCCGTAGACGTTGTTGAGGAGGTTGAGGGCCTCGCTGATCAGCTCGTAGCCCTCCCTCAACAGCCCCTGCTGGATCTTGGTCTGCCCGCTGGAGAAAAAGTGGAACGCGTCCGTCGCCTGGGGAAGAGACCACGGTTTGGGTGAAACGGCTTGTGAAAGTTTACATAAAGGTAAAGGAGTCCCATAACCTATAAGGTTGTAGGGGAGCGAGGCGTCAGAGACCTCGGCTTCTCTAGGGGCCAGCATATTGAGGGTGGCGCCCATCTCCTCTCCCTCGCTGCTTTACCTTCCCTGACCCTAAAGAGGGCAGGTACCCATTGACAGCTGGGTGAACTGTACTGAAGCCATGGCGCGCAAACGGTCACCCATCCAACTGGTAACCACGCTCGACGCTGCTTAACTTGGTTGGGGGAAAGCGAGTGCTCCGACCACTGAGCTATCCCGTCCCCTAAGTTTACATATAGATTCAGATTCAGAATATTTTATTGCCATTTAAGTCATGTAGCTTGTGCAACATTTGTCAATGCAGTACCCCTACGACCCCGGAGGGGGTTATGGGAGCAGATGATGAGACTTATTTGACACAACAAAAACATCAATTATAATTATTATCTCTTTTGGCTAAAAGTGATGTGAACACATGTTGCATTCTACTTCTCTTTTTCTCTTTTTTTCAAAACACTCATACACGTATCTGATGATATCTGCTTGATATATATGAACTGTGATTATGTCACTTAATTTTATACGTACACAGTTTTTTTGCGTTGTTTGTCTTTCGTTAAGATTTTTAATAACAAATTATTTCCGAGTTCATCACATAAAATACATTCATCGAGTAAATGAAACTGTGAAACTGACTTCAGCAACAAATACACACAAGCAGAAACACAGACAGATAGAAACACAGGCAGACACACAGACAGACAGCGACAGTCAGACAGAAACACAAGACAGAAACACAGACAGACAGAGACAGACAGCCAGACAGCGAGGCAGCACCTACCCTAGGACTGATGTGCTTGACGACGGGGGCGACGTTGATGATGTCGTCCTCGTGGAAGAGCTGTCGGTTGCGCACCTCCAGGTTGACCTCTCGCAGCAGCAGCTGCACGCCCACCGCACGGCTGAAGCCTCGCAGCAGCGACACCCGCTGCAGCCCGTAGCGCTCCGTCATGCTCTCTATGGAGTCACTGCAGGGAGAAGAGGCTTTGCGTTACTTCACCGAAATAGCGTTATGTTCAGCTAATAATAATAATAATGAATGGAACTTATATAGCGCTATGTCTTGCAAAGACAAATCAAAGCGCATGCATTCAACCTAATCTTACACAGTCATGCAATCAATGATAAATAATCAATAGTTCAAACAGATATTACAAACATGGTATGCTGCAGACCAAATCTATGAAATAAAATTTCTATAGTCAAATGTTTTTCAAAAGCACACACACACAGGTCATATACTTAAGCAGGGTGATAGGACACGGGTTAGTTAGCCACACAGTACTAGGCATTGCCCAGATTCATGGGATGAACATTCTTCTTCTTCTTCTTCCTTTTTTGTCAATGTTTCTCCCAAGGGAGGTTTGACATTGATGACCCTTCTCCATCTCTCTCTGTTTTGAGCTTCCTCCTTATTTATGCCCCTTTCTCTAAGATCATCTGCAATACAGGCAGCCCAGGTCTTGCTAGGTCTTCCCTTTGGGATGAACATTAAACAAGAAAGAACATAAATGAAAGTAAATCATAGGCGACGCTTCCCCACATAACAAGTCGCCCTGTACCAGAGGTCAATTCTGAGTTATTGACACGTTATCAATCTACAATTTAAAAAAAAGGCTATTCAATACAACACAAAAAACAGATTGAAAATTGGACAATTCTACGAAAAGTTATTACATATCAAGGCTGCCGGAAATGACAAAATGAGAAATTGACAAGTGTCGTAACAGGTGGTCAGAATGAGGGTTTGGGTGTTTTTTAAAACACATTTAAAAGCAAAAGGAAACAAAATTACACCCTGATATTTCACTACAAGGTAGAAGAATGGCTATAGTTTTATAATCAATCGAAATCTCAAAATCGACAACCTGACCCCCACCTGCCTAAAATGGCTCCTAGCAGAACACTCATTTCGTGGCGGACTGTCATATATGAGCCTTAAAAAAAATCTTAAAATCTTGCTAACTGAATCTCTCTCTTTCTCTGCATTCCCCTATCAGAAAGGATGTGCAGTGCCAGGTCTTCCTTCTCCTGGGCTTGTCACTCTGCAGGAGGTCTGCCTGCTGGCCTCAGCCGACACGTTCCCACTTCAGAGCAGCTCATTTCATTGTACAGGTTGCATGCTGGGTATGTTCGTGTTTCCGTAACCCACCCGCCAACGATGAATTACAAGATCTTTAACACACATATTTGATCTTCTGCTTGTGTACATAAATGAAGAGAATTAAGGCACTGGCAGGTCTGCACTTGAAGTTGCCCTGGAGATAATAAAAATCCCCAACCCTTGATTTACCAGATGCTGACACCCAAGATTTGGATCTGTGACTTCTGTTAAAGCTTCATTTTCCATTATCAAGAAATCTGTAAGGTTTTCCCAGAAAAAAAAGCTGTAAACTGCAGCGGTATGCAGCAATACTGCAACAAAACAAATCACTAACAAAGAACGACACAAGCAGCACAGAGAGAAGAAGAGAGACAGGACAGAGAGACAGTCGCTGGGACAAAAAAAACCAAAAACCCTACAAACAACAGAACTGATATAACAAACCATTACAACTATGAAACTAGAATAAATGGAAAGGATTCTGATACACCAGGTTAAATTTAGGACAAAAAACCTCCAAACAACAAAAATCCTGATACATAAACAAAAACGTAAACTTTTGTGAGAAGGGCTCACTTACCATTC
Source organism: Rapana venosa (assembly GCA_028751875.1). Classification (NCBI taxonomy): domain Eukaryota; kingdom Metazoa; phylum Mollusca; class Gastropoda; order Neogastropoda; family Muricidae; genus Rapana; species Rapana venosa. The sequence continues at coordinate 46,682,738 of CM054157.1, read as the reverse complement.
CAGGGTGTAGCCGTAATAATCGGCAACTTCGTCCACGATTTTCTTCCACAGGCTGCGGGGAGTGTCTGATACCCACTCTGTGTTGTCTGTTCAACACACACACACACTTTCTTATAATCTTCCCAACATTTTCAAACACGGGCTCTCTATTCCCAATTCTCTCAAGAAGACCACCACTACCAAAATGCCCTCAATACTGTCTACATTACAGCATGTCATGATGACAGCACCACAAAGATACCCTGAACACCATTTACCTTACTACAACCTGATGAAAAAAGTCAGTGCCACACCTAACATGTGGCAGTCACAGCAATGACATTTACTTCACAACCTGATGACAAAGTCAGTTCCACACCTAACATGTCATCACACTATCTGATGTACTTCACAACTGGTGAACAAAAAACAAAAAAAATAAACAAAACAAGAAAACCACAAAAAAGAAGCTTTCCTGTAACAGTACCTGGCAGTGCTAATGACAATCCCCAACAACTTCTGAAGACACTGGTAGATATGCACTCGAAATTGACCTGGGACGTTGTAAAAAAAAAAAATCCCCACCCATAATTCAGGAGAAAGTGACGCCGAGATTCAAACCCACGACTTCTCAGACCCGTGAGATTGAAGTCAAAGGGTCTTAACCACTCGGCTATAGTGTCCGAATGAAGGAGTCAAAATCAAGAAGAAGTCAACTCTGCTGTCACTTGTTGTGGTCGTGTTACTTATTTTTCTCACTGAAGACTCGGAATGAAGGTACAAAATAAGGAATTTTTACAGAAAAACAAACCTACCCTACAAACATCTGAGTGGTATACATACGTTTACAGATTTATACTGACAGGAGTCTGGGAATCCTGAGTTGGTTTTGCCGCAAAAATCAGTTTCTTTACCTATTTATTCATCTACTTATTCATCAGTTCATTTGAAAAAGGTCAAGGTGTCCCATAACCTATAAGGTCGTAGGGGAGCGAGGCGTCATGAGACCTCACTTCTCTAGGGTCAGCATATTGAGGGCGGCGCCCATCTCCTCTCCCTTGCTGCTTTACCTGCCCTGACCCTAAAGAGGCAGGTACCCATTTACAGCTGGGTGAACTGGGGGACTGTACAGAAGCCAAGGCACACAAGCGTTCACCCATCCAACTGGTAACCACGCTCGATGCTGCTTAACTGGGAGAAAGCGAATGCTCCGACCACTGAGCTATCCCATCCCCCATCAGTTCATTTATTCATCTACTTACACCTGTACTTGTTTATCTCGGCATCTTACCTGCGGCAAAGACGATGCTCTGCTTGTTCCTCCTCTTGTTCTTCTTCCTGGCTTTGGTCTGCAGCTGCACAACAGACGTCACAATTACCGTTAAAAGAAAGGACACAGGGAGAGGAGGAAAAAAAGAAAGGACGAAAGGCAGGAAGGAAGGAAAAAAAGAAAAAAGAAAAAAAAAAAGAAAAATGGAAGGAAAAAACAAAAGCAAGAAGGAAAGAAAACACACACACATATATATATATATATATATATATATATCCTACACAGAACATACATACACACAGCCACATACACCCATCCTCCCACACAAGCACCCTCACACACACAGAATCCCCCAACCCCCCACCACACTCTCACCTACTTACCCCAAACCCCCTCACTCATCACACACACACACTATACCCCTACCCCCCCCCACTTCCCCTCCCAACCCCCCCCCCCCCCACTTCCCCTCCCAACCCCCCCCCTCACCCCCACCACACTCCCTCCCACCCCCACACTCCCTGCCTGCCTGACCTCTTCAGCGTTGACCTGGGCATGAGGGTTGGGGTAGGAGCCCAGGAGGCAGTTGAGGAAGTGGCTGATGGCCGACGACAGGTTCATCATGTCCACCCCCTGCATGTAGCCCTTGAACACGTGCTTCGCGCCCCGCACCACCAGCTCTCCCACAGCGATGTTCTGCAACACACACACCAAGCGCGTTGTTTTGACGCACAAATAGTATGTAGCCTTTGAACGCGTGCTTTGTTCCGTGTACCATCGACCAGCTTTCCCACAGCGATGTTCTGCCAAACACACACCCCAAGCGCGTTGTTTTGACGCACAAATAGTATGTAGCCTTTGAACGCGTACTACGCTCCGCGTATCATCGACCAGCTCTCCCACAGCGACGTTCTGCAAAACACCCCAAGCGTGTTGTTTTGACGCACAAATAGTATTAGCCTTTGAACGCGTACTACGCCCCGCGTACCATCAACCAACTCTCCCACAGCGATATTCTGCAAAACACACCAAGCGTGTTGTTTTGACGCACAAACCGCACGCAGCTTTTAAATACATGCTTCGCTCCGCGTACCATCGACCAACTCTCCCACAGCGATGCTCTGCAAAACACACAGGACACATTCCACGCACTGTTTTGACACAAATTAGCATGTGGCCTTCGAATACCTGCTTCATTCCGTGAACCACCAGTTCTCCCATAGCAATTGCTGTGTGACATACCGCGCTACACATCACATCGTTTCAACACATAAAAAGACAACACTTTTATTTTTTCTTTAAAAAAAAAAAAATTCCTAGGCTAGAGATCCCAGGTTTACCACTGGTGAGATTTTGCGTATGCAACCGTTTTTGCCCACCATGAAGGTAGCCGCATTCCAACCTCGAGGATTTATGCTGGATAGGTTCGTGTCTCCGTAACCCATTGGATGTTGACATCAATTACGGGATCTTTAACATGCATATTTGCTCTTCTGCATGCGTCCATACATGGAAAGAATTAAGGCACTGACAGGTCTGCACTTGAGGTTGACCTGGGAGATCGTAAAAAATCCCCGCCCTGAATTCACCGGATACCGCCAAGATTTGAACCAACGTCTTCATGGACCCGTGGGATTGATAGTCTTGACCACTCGGCTGGAGCATCCATCACACATTGTTTCAACACACGAACAGCATGTGGTCTTTGAACATACGCTTCACCACGTGTACCACCCGTTCTCTCATACCAATAAGTAACATACTACACAACACATCACACTGTTTCGATACATGAAGAGTCAACACAGGTCTTTTTCCCTTTTTCAATTCAGAGCTGGTGAACTTGAAAAAAAAACCTTGTCTGACCATGAGGACGACATGAGACAGAAAGAAATCTGAACATCAGACAGACACAGACACACTGACAAAGACTGAGAACAGAAAGAAAGAGGGATGAAGGGAGTGAAAGAAAGAAAGAAAGAAAAATAGTTAAAAAAAAGAGATAGAGAGAGAGAGAGAGAGGGGGAGAGACAGACAGACACACACACCACACGCAGACACACACACAGGGACAGACAGAGACAGAGAGAGCTAGCCAACTGGTCAAAAACAGAATTTCAAGACAAAGTAGTCCAGGAGAGAAGGTGAGTGAAAGAGACGGGCAGAGAGACAGCCAAAGGGAAACAGAGAGCGTGTGGAGAACACAGCGGTAGGTAAGCAGCACTCACAAAGACGTAGCCCACGGAGGAATACTTGGAGAACATCTCCGCCACCTTGCCCAGGTATCGCATGTTGATGCCCCTGCACACCACATCAACATCAACCACCCACATCAACACCACCACCCACATCAACACCACCAACCACATCAACACCACCAACCACATCAACACCGCAGCCACATCAACACACACAACACCCAACCACACAACACCACCAACCACATCAACACCGCCAGCCACATCAACACCGCCAGCCACATCAACAACACCAACATCAACCACCCACATCAACACCACCAACCACATCAACACCGCCAGCCACATCAACAACACCAACATCAACCACATCAACACTGCCACCCACATCAGCACCACCACCCACATCAACAACACCAAACAAAACTTACAACATAAAAATCAGACACATGAACATGATAACATTAACTATAAACCACTAAACAAAAAAACCCAAACCACGAACAACACCCCCCCCCCCCCCCCCCCCCCCACTATCAACAACAGCATCAATTCCAGCTACTCCCTCAATGACTGTGCACCCCCCACCCACCCCCTCCGCCATCACTTCAACATCAATCCATATTTACACCAATCCAATCTCCCACCTTAATTTATTAAGTTTAGTAGCTAGCAGAAAAAGGGGACGGGATAGCTCAGTGGTCGGAACACTCGCTTTTCCCCAGCCAAGGTTAAGCAGCATCGAGCGTGGTTACCAGTTGGATTGGTGACCGTTTGCACGCCTTGGCTTCATTACAGTCCCCCAGTTCCCCCAGCTGTAAATGGGTACGTGCCCTCTTTAGGGTCAGGGAAGGTAAAGCAGCGAGGGAGAGGAGATGCTGGCCCCTGGAGAAGCTGAGGTCTCTGACGCCTCGCTCCCCAACGACCACACACAGGTTATGTGACACCTTTACCCAGTTTTTTGTTTGTGGTTTTTTTTTAGAAAAAGGTTTGCATTATGGATGTGTAAGAGTTAAAATCTTAACAATGTGTGCGTGTGTGTGTGTGCGCGCGCATGTTTGTGCAAGCATGCATGTGCGTGTGTAACAAAGACAGAGCAACTGACCTGGCATGCATGGCCTCAGACAAGGTGATGCCATCGATGGGGGAGGAGGTGTGATCTAAACAGTCGCTGATCTGTCGACAACAACAACAACAAACATCGCATTGAATACAAGTACAATACATCTCCTGTAGGGCAGCTGCGTACAAGCATGAACTATAAACAACAACACTGCCAAAAAGAAAGAAATATAAGCCACCCAGAAAGAAGGAAAAAACCCCAAATAAACAAACGATGACAAAAAGGGATAATGTCAAGGTGCAACCTGAACAGTCACTGATCCGAATCTGTAAACAAACATCACCTTTAGCATAGGGATATAAAGACATGGAAACCAACATGGCCAGAATATCTCCCCCCTCCCCCCCAAAAAAACAAACCAACAACAACAAAATAACCTAACAAGGAAGTGGAGGAGGAAAGGAGAGGACAGGAGAGGAAAGGAGAGGACAGGAGAGGAGAGGAGAGAAGAAGAGGATAGGAGGAGAGGGGAGAAGAGAGGAGAGGAGAAGGGGAAGGAGAGAAGGGGAGAGAAGAGGAAGAAGAAAGAAAAGAGAGGAGAGGAGAGAAGAGAAGAGAAGAGGAGGAGGAAGAGGAGGAGGAGGAAGAGGAGGAGGAGGAGGAGGAAGAGGAAGTGGAGGAGGAGAAGGAAGAAGAAGAAGGAGAAGAAAAAGAAGACGAAGGAAAAGGGAAGGGAAGAGAAGAGAAGAGAGCACAGAAGAGCAGAGCAAGGAAAAAGAAGAGAAAAAAGAAACCAAAAAAAAAAGAGATGAGAAAAGAAAACAGAAGATAAGAGAGGAGAAGAGCAGACAAGAGGAAAGAAGAAGAGAAGAGAAGAAAGCAGAGGAAAGCAGAGAAGACAACTGCCTTCCCAACTCACCAGGGTAGGGATCTGATGCAACACCAAGAATTCGGCAGCATCTTTCACCAACTGTTTCTCCCTTTCAAAGTTCTCCCCCTGCACACACACACACACACACACACACACACACACACACACACACACACACACACACACACACACACACAAATGTTGTTTTTAAAAAAAGTGAAGAAATCCAGTTCTCCAAACAGTGTAAACACGATTGCCGAACAGGATGTGAAATACACCCTGGACTGTCTTAAGATTGTACAATGGTTTTTTTTGTTTTTTAAATAGTTTTTTTGTGTTTTGGAGGTCAGATTTTCAGTTTTTCCATTGTGCAACTACACAGTGATGAGATCCCATCCGTAGGTTAAAACATTGTACAGTTCTCTTGCAAACAGTTTTTATACAACTGACTGTCCAATAATGCATTCATTGCATGCCGCATCAAATATCTATCTATCTATCTCTCTCTCTCTCTCCATATATATATTTTTTTTTCTTCTTTTGTTGAGCAGAACCTAAAGATGTTAGTTGGCTGTGTATGGCTTGTTACTGGGTTGTTGGACAGTGCTGTCTTTTTTTTCTTCTGTCTATCTGTCTATCTACCTACCTACCTACCTACCTACCTACCTACCTACCTATCTATCTACCTACCTACCTACCTACCTACCTACCTACCTACCTACCTACCTACCTACCTACCTATCTATCTATCTATCTATCTACCTACCTACCTACCACCTACCTACCTACCTACCTACCTACCTACCTACCTACCTACTTACCTACCTACCTACCTATCTATCAATCAATCTCTCTCTCTATTTTTTTTTTCTTTGTTGAGCAGAACCTCAAGATGTTGGTTGGATGTGTATGGCTTGTTACTGGGTTGTTGGACAGTGCTGTCTTTTTTTCTTTTTCTGTTCCTCAGCTAGAGCTCCGAGGTTCACCAATGGTGATCAATATATTGCATACACAACCATTTTTGCCCATCATTAACAAAGCCACACTCCTTCAGGGATGATCTCTAAACATGACACCAGTATGCACAAGTTTTTCAAATTTTGTCATCTCTTCCCCCCACCACACAATGGCCTACTCTTTTGAAAGGAGGAACAGGTTAAAACTTGTGCGCAAGATGTTCTGAGTGCATTCGCACACGGGGCCTCGGTTTATAGTCTCATCAGAAAGACTTTCAGGGGAGTGGAGTCAGCACTGATGTTAAAAATCCTTTTGAACAGGCGTCTTAGCATTAGCTCAAACCTTGGGATCGATCCTGGACCATCAGATAGCAAGGGCATCGCTCTAACCACCAAACAGGCAGGCTATTCCCCCCCCCCCTGGACAGTGGTATAAACCTATTCCATCACGACAATATAAGTTGGTCTGCAACAGAAGGAGTGGAAAAGAGACGCAGAGAGAGAGAGAGGGAGAAAGGGGGGGGGGGGGGGCATTTAAAATGTTTTTTAAATTTTTTTTTACTTTGAGGATAATGGAATAAGCACTTATGTGGTTTTTCCATCCAGTCCCCATGTGTATGCAGTTTTATCAGTTTTGTCATCCGTTCCCACCGGCACACAACAGCCTACTCTTCTGAAAAGCGGAACAGGTTTTAACGTGTGCACAAGATGTTCTGCATGCATTCGCACACGGGACCTCAATTTATAGTCTCATCCGAAAGACTTTTGGGAGAGTGGAGTCAGCACTGATGTTAACTCCAGGGGAAAAATCCTTTTGGACAAGAATCGAACCCGGGTCAGCAGATCATGAAAACATCACTCTAACCACCAGGTTATCCCGAGAGAGAGAGAGAGAGAGAGAGAGAGAGAGAGAGAGAGAGAGAAGAGGGAGGTAGGGAGGGAGTGAGAGACACAGAGAGAGAGAGAGACAGACAGACAGAGAGAAAGAGATACAGAGAGGGAGAAAGAGAGAGAGAGGGAGAGGGGGAGAGAGAGTTACCTGAGGGTTGGCATGCACCACATGGGGTTGGAAGATGTCGGGGTTGAAGCTCATGCTGAATTCTGAAATCACACACACACCACACACCCTCACTTTGTATCTCACACTTCACTTCACAACTTTGTCTTCCAACTAAAAGAAAAAAACAACCAACCCATAAAAAAGAAACTTACAAATCTCAATTTATACACATGAAGTAAAAAAAAAATTTTTTTTTTAACTCTCCTACTACTGTCGGCGGGTTGACCCGCCCTCTTACTACTTGATCCGTGAAGCCGCGGGCGGGTGTGCCCGCTGAATACCTGGGGACACCCGGTGTCTCCCTTTGCGCTATTTATATACCATGGTCTCACACCCTTAATCACTTTAGACATGCGCAGTGAGCTCCCAGATAGTGTAGCTGCCGCCATTTGCAATTTTCGCTTCAGTTGATCGATTTTTGTGCCGATTTTTTCGATTTTACGGCGATGTCATCGAGTAACGATTTTTGGAGGGAGCTGCATCAATATGGCGACTGCTTCAACAAACTTTTTGGAGGATTTTCTGTGAAAATAATGGCAGAATCTGAACTCATGTGGACTGAAATGGACTTAGAAGCTGAACAGAGGATTCAAGAGTTGCAGAGAGGAATCGATGTGCTGTGTTTATTGGTGATTCGAGTGATGAAGATGACTATGACAGTGGTGTAAACAACGATCCTGCCGAGGGGGGCATATGACTGTGACTGGCTTAAAATGAAAGAATTTCGTGAAAATTGTGGCTCCAGAAACTTGCAAAATGATGCTAGTGACTCGTGGGTAGTATGATGGGTTTTTTCTTCTGTTTTTCACTGACGAAGTGCAAAATAAAATTGGAACAAACCGTGACCTGATTTCAATGGCCGTTTGTTCGTCAGCCTGTATGCTTGTTTGTGAGTGTGATTGCATGTTATTCTAATATTATCTGAACATTATTACTTATTTTGCATGTTTGATTTTATTTTACTTCATCTTTACAATTCTTTACCTCTTGAAATAGTAATATTTTAAAAATTATTGCATAACCACCGTAGCCAACAACAGTCAGTAGGTGTGAAACTGAAAGACACTGTAGAAAATACTTGGTATACAGTGGTAAGTAAGAGAAACGGAACGCGGTAGTAGAAGAGTTAAGGACATAAAAAAAAGACACTTTCTTTTTTTTTAAAGATCAAATTTCAGTTTTTCCTGTCAGAATTAAAAAATTCTTATAGTCCCTTTTAACCACTTTAAAAAAAAAACTTTTTCCCCCCCCTTTGAAATTTTTCCTTTAAAAAAATTTCCCAAATTACATTTTTTTGGGCACATTTTCAAACCAGCTTCAAAAAAAAACCTTTATTAAAATTTTTTTAATTTTAAAAATTTTTCCCTTTTAAAATTTGGGGTAAATAAGAAATTGTACTTTAACAGCCCAAACACAACTTACAGTTAAAAAAACAAACCACAAAAAAACCCTTCTTTTTTTTCACAAACATTCAGAACACCACACACACCCTCTCTCACCAGACCCCTCTCTTCAAAAACCAAAAACACATCTCTCTCTCTCCAAAAACACAAACACAACCCTCCACACTTGGCCCCAGGACCAACTACCCTCCTTTCTTCCACAAAACTCTCTCTTTTCTCCAACCACCACTTTCCCCATACACAACCTCCCATACACCCACACCCATTTCTCTCACGCCACCACACACAACCCCACACCTTCCTAAACCAACCCAGAATCTTTTTAACCCTTTGAACCAAACCAAAAACAAATTGGTATCATCTGTTCAGACCAACCTGATTTCATTGTTAAAACTCACAGAACATTGTGTCTGTTATCATGAAGCGAAAATGCCTCACGGCCATCAAGCGCCTGACAATTAGCCCAGCACATCCGCTTGCATAAAGAGAATTGGTTGTTTTTTTAAAGTCTTTCCTGGAAAAAAGGCAGGAGAATGGACAAGGGGGGCAGAAAATAGACAAGAAGGAGGTTACAGGAAGAAAAGGAACGAGGCAGAAACAAAGAGAGGGATAGAAAAGAGGAAATTTCTAGCACAGAATTTCCAGAATGTGGGGATGCTATTTATACTGATAGGCTCCAGACATCCCCATGGGAGAAAGACCACCCAGACTTAAAGGTTTCTATTATGAAACCTATGCTTGGAGATCAAAAAGAAAAAATTTTTTTTTTTAAACCTTAGGAAAATGAGAAGTTACTGTGTTTTAAACCGTGGAGGCAAATGGCTTTAGACCAGGTTTTATTGTTTCATATGTACAGAATAGAAAACAATACAAGAGATGATTTCACACACGCAGCATACACTCACGGCATCACATGCGTGCACACACACATACGATTTTGTTGCCACTATTCAAAAGAGTAGGCCATTGTGTGTTGGTGGGAGTGGATGAAAAAATGTACAAAACTGCATACACATGGGAACTGGATGTAAAACAGTATATGAGTCCTTATTCCTTTACCCTCGAAGGAATAAATAAATAAACAAACAAATAAATAAAATAAAATAAACATGTGTGAAAAATGCACCCAACATTATCACAAGCATCTGATGAACAAATAATACACTGAAATGATGCACTGGTAAAGATGACTCTTAATGTGAGGCTATTTTAACTTCCAATTATTTCCTTTAGTTATCTGTGGTATGTTTACCATGACAACCGATGGTCAGTGTCAGAGACTTTTTCCACAATCTGTCACAGTCAGCACATGTCCTGACAGTCGGTACCTATGTACATAGATGTCTGTTACTTCTTGTACATTTGACTGTCATGCAGGCATGCACATGTCTCTCAGTGCCCTTTGTATGTAAATGTCAGTGCTGGTGTACTTATTTACCGGCAGGTACAAGAGAACCCACATCAGTACAGCTGTACCCATGCGGCAGTGCACATGTACCTATATATCATAGCAGCTGTACTCACATGTCTGGCCATCTGTGCCTGTCAGGGTCTCCACAATCTTCTTGGCCTCTGCAGTCACCATGTCCTCCTCGTTCTTCTCCTTCTCCTTCGACTCTCCGTCTCCGTTCTCCTGCACCACCACCTCCGCCACCGATTTCTCCGGTGGAGGCTGCACACACAGGGGACAGCAAGCAGTCTTCTTGTCTGTGTGCCATGATATGATGGACAGGTTGATAACAATACTACAGCGATAGAATCAAGTTTCCAGTACTGTCTTCTCTTCTCATTCGTCCTCGGTATTCAATCATAGTCATAAATTTAATCTTAATCATCATAATCTTTTCAAACTTATTCATCATAATCAAAACTTCCATCTTAAGAGTTAAAGAACACTCCTTTTGAATGTAAAAAAACCCTCCCCAAAACACCCCACCTATTGACAGGAACTAAGAACAACCCTCATAGACAAAGACAGGTTTTGGGGTGGGTTTTTTTTTCCCCCATAGAATTTAGACTGGCATAAAAGAAGAATGTTTACTTTGATTATTTTTCTTCATTTCTACTTCATTTTTTATTAGTTGGCGATAAAATTTTTTTTTAAAAAGTGACGGAGAGATGATGTCAGTAAATAATATTGTGTCATGTTGCAAGGATTCATACAAAACACCATGAAGATTTCTCTCTCTCTCTCTCTCTCTCTCTCTGAAAGTGAGCTTGGTATTATGTATGTTATCCGGTTTTTGCCCACTCTGTGGCATTGTCAATTTCTTCTATGCCAACCATGTATTATGGCCTAAGGCTGAGATACATTAAATTTCTGAGTTCTGAGTTCTCTCTCTCTCTCTCTCTCTCTCTCTGTGTGATACTGACCCCACTGCCAAACCACTACTGACCTTGATCTTGATGTCGGAGGCGGCAGAATCCGCGGAGGTCTTGTCGGCGTTCTTGGCCTGCTTCTGCAGCTGCAGCTGCTGGAACTGATAGGCCGCGTGACGCACGAAGGCCACGTAGCGATTCCTGCACACGGCACCACCACACAACGCTGTCTGTCACCCGCTTCCTTCTGCAGTCACCACTTCTACACCTACACCCCAACTTCTTCCCTCCAACTCCTGCGCTGATATTTTTCTGGCACAGTCCTGGACAAGCTGGACCTGGCGGAGCTCATCCCTCTCTAAAAGGCAGGGTGCATGCTGGGTATGTATGTGTCATCCGTGCCAGAGGTCATAGTGGGTGTGCTTTTTTCTGTGAAAGGTGTAGGAGTTTTTCCTGTGTGTGGGAGGCGTTCTGTGTGTTTTGGTTTACAGTTTCTCTGAAGGAATGCAGACAGTACCACTGTCGACTCCAGGACAAAAATATCCTTCAGAATGGACACCTCAGTGGCTTCTTAAAACCAGCGCCCTCAGTGACAGTGTACACTTCACAAGGAGTAAAAAAATAACACAACACAGTACAGTACAGTGTTATTTTTATGCATTTGACAGTTTAAAAACAATGTGGAAGGCCAAAAGACAAAAAAAACATACATGCACTATCAGTGAGCAGGGGTAACACTGAAGGCATATATGCAGACAAGACTCAAGAATATGATCTCAATAGAGAAATTAGACAGTCAATAAACAGTCACACACACACACCAAACCAACACACACACTCACAAACACACACACTCACACCAAACCCACCAAAACACACACTCACACACACACCAAACCCACACACACCAACACACACACACCAAACCAACACACACACCAAACCCACACTAAACCAACACACACACCAAAACCCACACACACACAAAACCAACACACACACCAAACCCACACATGCCAAACCCACAACACACCAACACACCCACAAACACACACACCAAACCCACACAAAACTCACAACACCCCCCCCCCCCCCCCCCCCCCCCACCAAACCCTCACACTAACAACCACCCTCTCCACCCCCCCCACACCATACCTACACATCAAACCCACACACACCTACAACCCCCCCCACCAAACCCACACACATAGTGAACAACTCACTCGACAAAAGCCTCAATGAGCTCCTGGCGCAGACAGGGCAGCTTGTGTCGGTGTTTGTGGGGGTAGCCATGTTCCGTCATCTCCTTGCTGAGTTCCTCCCCCTCCACTGTCCACACGCCAACACCCGCCACACATTAGCGACACACGCACCCACAGCCACACCACACACGCCCACACCACACACGCCCACAGCCACACCAACCCGCATCTCAAACCACATCTGTGGACTCCCTAGATAAAGGTAAAGGTGTTCCCATAACCTATGTGGTCGTTGGGGTGCGAGGTGTCAGAGACCTAGGCTTTTTCAGGGGCCAGCATATTGAGGGCGGCACCCATCTCCTCTCCCTCGCTGCTTTACCTTCCCTGATCCTAAAGAGGGCAGGTACCCATTTACAGCTGGGTGAAGTGGGGGACTGTACTGAAGCCAAGGTGTACAAACGGTCGCCCATCCAAGTGGTAACCACGCTCGACGCTGCTTAACCTTAGCTAGGTGAAAGCGAGTGCTCTGACCACTGAGCCATCCCGTTCCCACTCCCAAGATAACTGAGCCACAAAAGCATAAATTAATCAACTTATTCTCCATCAAACGCTCAGACAGCAACTATTGTTGTCTGTCATATGAGCAAAAATATGTTGTGCTGCCTTAAAGCGCCTGACAAGTCAGGCCCAGCGCATCCAACTTTGGCATGGCAGAGAATTGCTATCTTTTTAAGTCTTTCTGGAGAAAGAAAAAGGCAGGAGAATGGACCAAGAAGGCAGAAAATAGACAAGGAGGCAATAGAAAGAAAAGGAACAAGGTAGAAACAAAGAGGGATAAATTAAAAAAAAGAGGGAATTCCTTGCAAAAATTTCATTAAGGTGGGGGTGCATTTAACTGACAGGCCCCCGGCACCCCAGGGGTGGGAGGGTTTGGGGGAAGGGGGGGGGGGGGATGATTTCTACACATGCACGTACACACGCGCACGCACACAATTTTTTGAAAGAGTAGGCCATTGTGTGTCGGTGGGAGTGGATGACAAAATTGACAACACTGCATACACATGGGGACTGGATGTAAAAAGAGCACATGAGTGCTTATTCCATTATCCTCGAAATAAAGGAATAAATAAATAAAATAAAATAAACGTGTGAAAAATGCACCCATCATTATCACAAGCATCTGATAAACAACTAATACACTGAAATGACGCACTGGTCAAGATGACTCTTAATGTGAGGCTATTTTAACTTCCTTTTCTTTTTTTTTTTTTTTAGTAATATGTGGTGTGTTTACCATGATGTCTGATGGTCAGTGTCAGAGACTTTTTCCACAATCTGTCACAGTCAGTGCATCTAGTCATGACTGTCAGTGCCTATTTATTTTATTATTTATTCTTTTATATTAAGGATAATGGAATAAGTACTCATGTGCTTTTTTACATCCAGTCCCTATGTGTATGTGGTTTTGTAATTTCTGTCATCTGTTCCCACCGGCACACAATGGCCTACTCTTACGAAAAGCGGAACAGGATTTAACGTGTCTGCAAGATGTTCTGCGTGCGTTCGCACACGGGGCCTCGGTTTATAGTCTCTTCCGAAGGACTTTTTGGGAGAGTGGAGCCTGCACTGATGTTAACTCCAGGGGAAAAAATCCCCTTGAACGGGAGTCGAACCCGGGTCATCAGATTGCGAGCGGAATGTTCTGACCACTAGGCTATTCCGTCCCCCTATGTACTTAAATGTCTGTTAGTCCCTAACTACTTAATCATTGGACTGTCATGTAGGTATACATGTCTCTCAGTGCCTTTGTACGTAATTGTCAGTGCTTGTGTATTGACCGGCAGGTACAAGAGAACCCACATCAGTACAGCTGTACCCATGCAGCAGTGCATATGTACCTATACAGTAGTGCAGTTGTACTCACATGTCTGGCCGTCAGTGCCGGTCAGGGTCTCCACAATCTTCTTGGCCTCTGCAGTCACCATGTCCTCCTCGTTCTTCTCCTTCTCCTTCGACTCTCCGTCTCCGTTCTCCTGCACCACCACCTCTGCCACCGATTTCTCCGGTGGAGGCTGCACACACAGGGGACAGCAAGCAGTCTTCTTGTCTGTGTGCCATGATATGTCGCACAGGTTGATAATAATACTACAGCGACAGAATCAAGTTTCCAGCACTGTCTTCTCTTCTCATTCGTCCTGGGTATTCAATCATAGTCATAAATTCCATCTTAACACTATCCCTACGTTAAGGGAGAGAACACTTCTTTCCCAGCAGACGTGCGCTGTGCACATTTGTATGCTTCTGTGTAACCCAGTAGTGGGTGATACGGAGGGAAGGGTTAGTAGACGGTTGGTTACCCTATAACGGGTTACCTGTAAGGCAAAGGTTAAGAGTCTAACACACATTTAAATTTTTTTTGGTTAAAGTTGACAGGTACCAAGAACGACTTTCACAGACAAAGCTGGATAGGTTTTGGTTGTTTTGTTTTTTCTCTCGAGAACTTGGCAATGACAGAAAAGAGGAATGTTTACTTTGATTATTTTTCTTCATTTCTACTTCATTTTTTATTAGTTGCCGATAATTTTTTTTTTTAAGTGACGGAGAGATGATGTCAGTAAACAATATTGTGTCATGTTGCAAAGATTCAAACAGAATACAATGAACATTGCCATATCTTGCTGGTTTCTCTCTCTCTCTCTCTCTTTCTTGATATTGTTATCCTAAGTCATATTTTTGTAGCTGTCTTTTTGTTATACAGTAACATGTTGTCGTTTTTTTGTTGTTTTTTGTTTTGTTTTTTGTTTTACTATTGCTTTTACCCCCACCAAAATACTAAGCAGTTCGGCAACCCCCTTCATGTATGGGCCAATGGCCTTTTTGTGAATAAATCATTCAAGTTCGAGTTCGAGTTCTCTCTCTCTCTCTCTCTGCTCTCTCTCTCTCTCTCTGTGATACTGACCACGCTGCCAAACCACTACTGACCTTGATCTTGATGTCGGAGGCGGCAGAGTCCGCGGGGGTCTTGTCGGCGTTCTTGGCCTGCTTCTGCAGCTGCAGCTGCTGGAACTGATAGGCCGCGTGACGCACGAAGGCCACGTAGCGATTCCTGCACACGGCACCACCACACAACGCTGTCTGTCACCCGCTTCCTTTGGCAGTCGCCACTTCTACACCTACACCCCAACTTCTTCCCTCCAACTCCTGCGCTGATATTTTTCTGGCACAGTCCTGGACAAGCTGGACCCGGCGGAGTTCATCCCCCTCAAAAAGGCAGGGTGCATGCTGGGTATGTATGTGTCATCCGTCCCAGCGGGTCTGCTTTTTTCTGTGAAAGGTGTAGGAGTTTTTCCTGCGTGTGGGAGGCGTTCTGTGTGTTCTGGTTTACAGTTTCTCTGAAGGAATGCAGACAGTACCACTGTCGACTCCAGGACAAAAATATCCTTCAGATTGGACACCTCAGTGGCTTCTTAAAACCAGCGCCCTCAGTGACAGTGTACACTTCACAAGGAGTAAAAAAATAACACAACACAGTACAGTACAGTGTTATTTTTATGCATTTGACAGTTTAAAAACAATGTGGAAGGCCAAAAGACAAAAAAAACATACATGCACTATCAGTGACCAGGGATAACACTGAAGGCATATATGCAGACAAGACTCAAGAATATGATCTCAATAGAGAAATTAGACAGTCAATAAACAGTCACACACACACACCAAACCAACACACACACTCACAAACACACACACTCACACCAAACCCACCAAAACACACACTCACACACACACCAAACCCACACACACCAACACACACACACACCAAACCAACACACACACCAAACCCACACACATACTAAACCAACACACACACCAAACCCACACACACACTAAACCAACACACACACCAAACCCACACAAAACCAACACACACACCAAACCCACACATGCCAAACCCACACACACCAACACACCCACAAACACACACACCAAACCCACACACACTCACAACACCCCCCCCCCCCCCACCAAACCCTCACACACCTATACACACACACTAACACCACCCCTCTCCACCCCCCCCACACCATACCTACACATCAAACCCACACACACCTACAACCCCCCCCCCCTCCCCCACCAAACCCACACACAGGGGGTGAACAACTCACTCGACAAAAGCCTCAATGAGCTCCTGGCGCAGACAGGGCAGCTTGTGTCGGTGTTTGTGGGGGTAGCCATGTTCCGTCATCTCCTTGCTGAGTTCCTCCCCCTCCACTGTCCACACGCCAACACCCGCCACACATTAGCGACACACACGCCCACAGCCACACCAACCCGCATCTCAAACCACATCTGTGGACTCCCTAGATAAAGGTAAAGGTGTCCCATAACCTATGTG
The DNA here is from genome assembly GCA_028751875.1 of Rapana venosa. Lineage (NCBI taxonomy): Eukaryota > Metazoa > Mollusca > Gastropoda > Neogastropoda > Muricidae > Rapana > Rapana venosa. Next base: position 46,666,018 of record CM054157.1, on the reverse strand, counting down.
GTTGTAGGGGAGTGAGGCGTCAGAGACCTCACTTCTCTAGGGCCAGCATATTGAGGGTGGCGCCCATCTCCTCTCCCTCGCTGCTTTACCTTCCCTGACCCTAAAGAGGGCAGGTACCCATTTACAGCTGGGTGAACTGGGGGAACTGTACTGAAGCCAAGGCGCGTAAACGGTCACCCATCCAAGTGGTAACCACACTCGATGCTGCTTAACTTTAGCTGGGGGAAAGTGAGTGCTCCGACCACTGAGTTATCGCGTCCCCCACTCCCAAGATAACTGAGCAATAAAAGCATAAATTAATCAACTTATTCTCCATCAAATGCTCAGACAGCAACAACTGTTGTCTGTCATGTGAGCAAAAATATGCTGCGCTGCTGTATAGTACCTCAGTCAGGCTCAGCACATCCGGCTTTGGCATGGCAGAGAATTGCTATCTTTTAAGTCTTTCTGGGAAAAAAAAAAGCAGGAGGATGGACCAAGAAGGCGGAAAATAGACAAGAAGGAGGCGACAGAAAGAAAAGGAACAAGGTAGAAACAAAGAGAGGGATAGAAAAAAAAAAGAGAGGGAATTCCTTGCACAGAATTTCATTAAGGTGGGGATGCTATTTATACTGACAGGCCCCCGGCATCCCCATGGGGTGGGAGGGTTGGGGGAAGGGGGAGGGGGGATGAGGGTTGGGAACATAATTCAGATCAGCATATTCTATATCATTTTTCAGTAGTTGCTAATACATTGGTCTGAGATAACAATAATGATAATAAACAAAAAGTTGATTGAGAGTGTTGTACAGTACACGCGCACATGTGTGTACATACTCTTGCACAAGTGCATTCAACTCTGGAAGACTTTCTCTCCGTACATGCATTCACATTCAAAACAACTAGTGTGTGTGATATCCAAAAGGGAGACTACTGACCTGGCAGGAAGTTGACGTCAGAGGGAAAGGTCCTGAGAAGGTCAAGGATGTAGTGACGCTGGTCGTTACCCACAATGCCCTTGCACTCAATGGAGGAGAGCAGCTCAATCTCTTCGTTCTTGCTGTTCAGAACTCTGCAGAAAGAATCACAATAACAATAATAATGTATGGAATTTATATAGTGCTGAATCTTGTAAAGCAACAAATCAAAGTGGTCAGATGACTTACTTTTTTATATTTATAATTTATTCGTGTGTATGTGGTTTTTAAAATTTTGTCATCTGTTCCCACCGGCACACAATGGCCTGCTCTTTCGAACAGCGGAACAGGATTTAACGTGTGCGCAAGATGTTCTGCATCACAACAATCAGGGTGTTTCAGTGTTCTTGATTAACAACACCATGACTCTACCTTAACTTGATAAGGTTTGTTGTTGTCTTTTGTTTTTCTTTAATGAGTCCTGATTTTAAAAAATTAAGACAGTAACAATTTATGACTATAAATAACAGGACAGTAACAATTCATGACTACAAATAACAAGATAGTAACAATTTACGACTATAAATAACAGGACAGTAACAATTTATGACTATAAATAACAGGACAGTAACAATTTATGACTATAAATAACAGGACAGTAACAATTTATGACTATAAATAACAGGACAGTAACAATTTATGACTATAAATAAAAGGACAGTAACAACTTATGACTATAAATAACAAGACAGTAACAACTTATGACTATAAATAACAAGGCAGTAACAATTGATGACTAAAAATAACAAGACAGTAACAATTGATGACTATAAATAACCAGACAGTAACAATTTATGACTACAAATAACAAGACAGTAACAATTTATGACTACAAATAACAAGACACTAACAATTTATGACTATAAGCGTAAGTACTAAATCATGACGCCTCTTTTCTTTCATTTTGACATAATCCCATTTTGTGACACATGCTTTCTATTTTGTCAGCTTCGTTTTCACGCCAGAGTGTAGAATATGGCATGTGTGTGTATACGATGTAGGCTAGATATCTTCTTCTCTCGTTTGCTTTTTACACCGTAAGATGTGTTTGGAAAAAATAAGGGCATGTCCTTTCCAGCTACTCCCATAGGCCATACAGCTTGGTTTGCAGGGTTAGGTTATCTCCGTCAGCCACACAATCTTCCTCAGGTCGCTGTATAGCAAGCACCTCTGAAGGATGTGCTTGCCAGTCTGGTTTTCTTTACCACAGGCACATAAGCTAGATATTAAAAAAGCCTCTGTTTTACTTACCCTACCACTGTCTTTCAAGAAGTATTGAACATTCTTTTAAAATAAATCAAGCACTTACATTGGGGGCCTACTTCTTCTCGCCATTAGACGCTCAGACAGCAACTATTCTTGCCTGACATATGAACAAAAATGCATTGTGCTGCCGTTAAACGCATGAAAAGTCAAGCCCAGTGCATCCGACTTTGGAGTAACACATATACTATTCTAACCCAAATTCGTTAGCCATCCTATAAAAGGAAAATATATATATAAAATATATAACAGAAAAAAAAAAACTACAACTGCCCTCCCCTCCTAGAACGTAAGAAGTTGGGGGGTAGGAGACAGACGGAGAGAGAACTGCGAAGAGGACATCATGACTTAGATAAGAAGGAATGGAAAGAAACAGTCAGAAGACAGACATCACAGATAGACATCACAGATAGACAAACAGCACTGACTGATATTACAGACAGACAACACAGACATACAGCTGACAAACATCACCAACAGACAGACATCACTGATTGACATCACAGACAGACAGACATCACAAACATACAGCTGACAAACAACACAGACGGACAAAAAGACATCACAGAAATAACAGACATCACAGACGGACAAAAAAAGACAGACAGAAATAACAGACAGACATCACAGATGGACAAAAAGTCAGACAGACGTCACAGAAATGACAGACAGGCAACACAAATATACACCACAGACGGATTAACCATACAGACAGGCCTCACTGACATACAGACAGACATCACAGACAGACATCACAAACTTCACACACAGAAGTCTTACTTGTGAGGTCGAATCTTCAGCTGTGATGCTGTGTTCTGCAGCTGTGAAACAAAGACAGCACAACAACGTCGTGTTAGATAAAGATATATATATATATATATATATATATACCTCTGATTACTTTCCTGTATGCTTCTATACAGCAAACAGAAACGGCAAAGAACACACACAGACACACAACCACACACACAGCACACAAAACCATGCCTACACACACACACACTCACACCATTTCCATCTTTCTTAATCTGTAAAAATCTCACTATAGACAGATACACACAATGATCCACAATTCGCACTCTGCACAGCAATAGAAAAGAAAAACAAGATTCCCCCCCACTCCCCCCCCACTCCCAAAAACCCCCAACCAAACCCAAAACAAACTCCACAACAAAACCAAAAAAAGACACAAACAAAAGCAAACAAAAACAAAAAACAACCCCCCAAAAAAAACAACCCCCCAAGAAAAAAACAACAACCCCACAAACAAACAAAAAAAGCAGACAGAAATGAGAAGAGGCTCCCTGTCCTACCAGTTCTCTGTATTTGTCGCTTGTGACGACGGTTTTGCCAAAGTCGATGGAGCCATACACCACAGACTGTTCCTGCTCTCGCTCCAGTATACCTGCACATCAATACACACATCCTTTCAGTATACCTGCACATCAATACACACATCCTTTCAGTATACCTGCACATCAATACACACATCCTTTCAGTATACCTGCACATCAATACACACAATTTATCCTTTCAGTATACCTGCACATCAATACACACAATTTATCCTTTCAGTATACCTCTCATGTGCACCTTCATTTTTCCGTTTTCTTTCTCTCACTTTGACAATGAATGCTGCTTCTTTCCTCAGTTCATGATTCCATCCTGCACGCATGTTAAAACCGGTTCCACTTTTCGGAAGAGCAGGCCATTGTGTGCGCACACGTTAAATCCCATTCCGCATTTTGGAAGAGTAGGCCTTTGTGTGCCGGTGGGAACGGATGACAAAATTTACCAAACTGCATACACACGGCACAGCGTGCAAAACCCAACATCACTCAGTCAAGAAAGCTAAAGTTAACGTGGACCTTCCTTTTACCAAGTCCAAGTGTGGTCAGTTCCTGCTACAATCAGCACCAGCTGGGCTGGGATGGAATGAATAGCAGCTGAAAGTGGGGGAAACCGACAGCTGTGATGAGGACTGGATGTAAAAAAGCACATGAGTGCTTATTTCATTATCCTCGATATAAAAGAACAACAACAAGAAGAATAATGACATGCCACACTACACATTCACACGCTGCTGTGAGGCCGACACACTGTACCTGGTATAATGGACTGGGCGGTGACGCGATACCCTCGGTAGTCAACCACCACGGTTCCCAAGGTGAACAGCCCTTTGGGGTCAAGGTTGAAGTAGGCCTTCACCCCTTGAAGGTCATTCCCCTGTAACGTGTAACACCCCTCTATAATAATAATAATCAACATTCGTCTTGTTCACTGCTTTTCACCAAAAGAAACAAACATGAAAACAAATCTTCAACACTTAAGCACACCACACCTGACAGCAGATGAGAGAGAGAGAGAGAGGAGGGTTGGGGCCAAGAACAACAGAATAGAATATTTAGAACCCCACAAAACTGTCTAGCGCTACAATTCTGTTTTGTTTTTTCTTCTTTCTCAATATTTTGATGTTTCCAGGTTTTTCAGAAACCTTGATTACACAGTGAAGACAGACAAACAAACACACAACACTGTCAGTATCAACTTTTTTTTTTTGGTTGTTCCTCAGCTAGAGCTCTGAGGTTCACCAACGGTAAGATTTTGCGTATGCCACCGTTTTTACCCACTATGAAGAAAGCCACTTTCCACTTTCCAGGATGGTGTCTAAACACGACACTTATGGGTATGCGCTTTTTGAAATTTTGTCATCCCTCCTACTGGCACACAATGGCCTACTCTTTCAAAAGGTGGAACAGGTTTTAACGTGCGCGCAAGATGTTCTGAGTGTCTACGCAAACAGGACCTTGGTTTATAGTTTCATCCAAAGGACTAGCAGGAGTTTGCACCTGTGCCTTCAGTTTCTATCAAAGCAGGAGATCAACTCTGTGAACACTACACTATCCTGACCTTCCTCTCTCTCTCTGACAACCCACACCACACACCCTCTGTGTACATGTACGCTTGCAGACAACAGAGCCAACATCACACAAAACACTCTGAACACCAGACTATCCTGCCCTATCTCTGGCAACCTATACCACACACCCTCTATATATGTACATGAATGCTAGCAGCCACCAGAACCAGCATCACATTAAAACGCTCTGAACACTAGACTATCCTGCCCCCCTCTCTCTGACAACTCATACCACACACCCCACTACATGGCAGAAGAAAAAGGCCCAACAAAAAACGCTACAAGGCGGTGATGGAACCCACAGCCTACAGCACCACGACAAGGGCACCACCACCACCTCACCACCCTCCCCACTCACAGGAGCAGCGTAGGCGGCAGCATCACCGCCAAAGTCCTTGTAGTGATCCTTGACATCGAAGCCCAGGCTGAAGAAGATGTTGTTCCAGATGAACATCTGCATTCTGCACACACACACACAAAACACACGCACACATGCGCCGCGCGCACAGACACACATTTGCTGTTATTTTTGTTTGTTTGTTGTTTTGTTAGTAATTCAAGTATTATTCAAGAGTTGCATATTCTAGCATTTATTGTCGGTTGATATTCATTCACTCGTCCACCAAAATTCAAAACTGTGCGCAGCCATCCCCAAAACCCTGATCCAGACCAGCCCCCAACCCACCTCGCTTCTTTTTTTGTCCTTCTAATATCACAAGTTGTGAAGAGATTTGAAATTAAAACACACACACAGCACACTCACTCACACACACTCTCACACTCACTCACAAAACACAGCAAATACACACACTCATAAACACTCTCACACTCACTCACAAAACACTGCACACACACTCACAAACACTCTCACAAAACACAACACACACTCACAAACACTCTCACACTCACAAACACTCTCACACACACTCACAAAACACACACACTCACAAACACTCTCATACTCAATCACACACAACACAGCACATACACTCACACACACTCACAAAACACAGCATGCACACACATACACATTCACAAACATTCTCACACTCACTCACACATACACACTCACAAACATTCTCACACTCACTCACACAACACACACTCACAAAACACATACGCACACACTCACAAACACTCTCACACTCGCTCACAAAACACAGCACACACACACTCACTCACAAACACTCTCACACACACACACTCACAAAACACAGCACATACACAGAACAGAGAGCAGTCAGTGACAGCATCATCATCACTCACTTGGAGTCCTCCCCAGGGTTGATGGCCATCACGTTGCCGTCAATGACGGCCATGGCCCCTCGTGTTGCCGCAGCCACAAAGTCGCTGTGCACCTGCACACAACACAACACAACATTATATTACAATGCTCTCTGAAACTGCTACATCTGCACTATGGGCATAGCACTATCTTCACTTAATACACCCCACAACACACCACCATGCTCTCTAACTGCTACATCTGCATCACGGCCATATCACTATCTTCACTTAATCGTTATTACTGATCATGATGAAAGCAAAGGACTGCTGGAAAGCACGCAGAACATCTTGCACACACGTTAAAACCCGTTCCACTTTTCAGAATAGGCTATTGTGTGCCAGTCAAAACAGATGACAAAATGTACAAAACTGCATACACACGGGGACTGGATGTAAAAAAAGCCACACGTGCTTATTCCATCATCCTCGAAATAAAAGAATAAATACATGAATAAAAAATAAAACACACACACACACCCCAGAGTCAAAAGTCTCATCCTAAGGGAGAGAAGCGGACTGGAGTCTACACTGACATCGACTTCACAAGTCAAAGTCTGTTGAAACAGGAAAGGAGTTAGTACCAAAACTCCACTCCCCCCCAAAACATCTTCACACATACACCCCAGTGGAGACTCGACCCTGTGCCCCTTAGTTACCGTCAGATCATGTGTGACCTTCTAACCACTAGGCTACCTCCCCCTCCCACCACCACCCCAAAGAATCCATTACAACAGACATCAACCATCATCTTCTGGTATATACATACAACAACAACAAATCACTGACAGTAAACAGGTGTTAACATCTTTTGACACATACAACAACATATCACTGAATAGACGTTAATATCTTTTGATAAATACAACAACAACAACATATCACTAACAGTGAACAGACGTTAACATCTTTTGACATACAACAACAACATATCACTAACAGTGAACAGACGTTAACATCTTTTGACACATAGTTCTTCTTCTTCCTTTTTTGTCATGTTTCTCCCAGGGGAGGTTTGACATTGATGAGCCTTCTCCATCTCTCTCCGTTTTGAGCTTCCTCCTTATTTATGCCCCTTTCTCTTAACCCTAGTAGCGCTAAATAAACAGCAACAAGCCTCACTTCTATTGGCTGAATTAACATTGGCTAGCATTGTTTTGGAGCATGGTGGGCTCAAACAACCCTTGATATTGATATATAAAACTGAATTAAATGTGTTAAGCTATAGATCACTGGAAAGAAGAGATAATATGCTTTTAAATGAGTATAATTTTATAATAGTGTGTATTGTTTATGATTATGTAAAAAAAAATCCAAAAAAAAAATCATGTTCGCACTACCGATCACTGTTCCACTGTCAGGACCCCAGATCGATTTTAACACGATAAGCAAAGTTCTTGCGGTGCATAAATGTCATGATTAGGTAAACACTATTTCTTGACATTAGTTTTCAAAAAATAAGGAGTTTGTATCGCTTTATCGGTCACCAAATACTCGGAAAAGTTCAGCGACAGGATCGACGCCATCGCGACCGTCATGGCGGAATGTGCGAAGTGGTGGCTTTCTATGACAAAAATACAAAGATCGCTTGATTTCATGTGATGCAAAGTACTCAGCAGCATAGGGATTTGACTCAACAACAGTTATTTCGAAGCCTCGTTGCGTCAAAATAAAGTAAAACAATCTGTGACGTCGAAATCGCCGAGTAGCGAAAAAGTCCATCCAGCAAAACTAGCACCGCTCGATTCAGTCCGATCGCGATCGATTTTTACCAAGTTTTTCAAAATATTCCACAATCCTTACCTCATCGTCTCTCTCATTGTTTATTTCAACCAAATCCAGCCTCTAAAACTCCTCCTCGCTGTCAATTTTGTAAAAAAGCTCGAAAAACGCTTGAAGAAATTCTAGTGCAAACGCTGGCCGCCATTTTTGTTGAAGACGATCTCGGCTGGTCCGAAAAAAAATTAAAATACACTCTTAACCAATCAGATTCTTCGTTGCTTGTGTGTGTCAAACGACCTTCACCCCTTTCTGCGGGCCTACAACGGCCTTAACATTCATTGGCTGACCTTTGAAAGCGAAAGTAAGCTTTCAACTATGACTACCCACGTCATCCCGGAATATTCCGGGATCCGCCACACAGCCTAGACCCGCCTTTCCCGGAATATTCCGGGAACCGCGCCACTAGGGTTAAGATCATCTGCAATGCAGGCAGCCCAGGTTTTGCTAGGTCCTCCCTTTGGTCTCTTCCCATCCACTAAAAAGTTCATCTGCTTTTTTTATGATGGGGTGGTCTGCTCTCTGTTGAACGTGCCCAAACCAGCGCAGTCTATTGCTACTAGCTACAGACTTCAGATCATCAACTTTTGACACATACAACAACAACAAATCACAGACAGAGGACAGATGCTAAACACGAGAACCGAAGGTAGGCGCCGAGGCCCAACTCTGACCTTGAAGATGGCCCTCTCCCGGATGAGTCGGTCAGGCAGGTTGGTGTGCGGCATCTCCCGGGTGGTCTGGATCTCCTCGTTCCAGTCCCGCGTCTGCCCTGGTATATGCTCCTCGTAGCCCAGGCGCGTGGAAAAGGCTGCACACAGACAGACAGACAGAACTAGAACTCAAAAGATCTATTCACAAAAAGGCCATTGGCCCATACATGAAGGGGGTTGCTGAACTGCTTAGTATTTTGGTGGGGGTAAAAGCAATAGTGACAACAACATGTTACTGTATAACAGTCAGCTACAAAAATATGACTTAGGATAACAATATCTCTCTTATTCTGAAAGCTTTACACAAATATAAAGTGAGGCTGTGCACAACCTCGGGATGACTTGATGCCATGAGTAAACGAGAGTCTAAATAAATTAGGCTGTCTACTATATTTAACAGGGATGTAGTTCTGCCTAACATCCTCTAATACTGGACAGCACAACACAAAATGTACTTCATCCTCCGGTGCTTGCTTACATAATGGGCATAGCAGTCTGAGGTCGTCAATATCATGTTCTCTGAATTTATGAACATTTATATCTGATACACCAAGTCTAAACTTAGACATAATTGTTTTCAAATGTATATCCATATCAAGTTTTAGATAAGGTTTGACATCATGTGAACTTATAAATTGGACAGACAGACACAGAGAGAGGGAGGTCAATCCCTCAGTCATTCACTGCCTTCCCCATGGGGATGCCAGGGAGGGGGCCTGTCAGTATAAATAGCATCTCCGCCTTCTGGAAAATCTGTGCTAGGAATTCCCTCTTATCTCTCTCTTTATCCCTGCCTTGTTCCTTTTCTTCATGTCACCTCCTTCTCATCTTATTTTCTGCCTTCTTGGGTCCATTCTCCTGCCTTTTTTCCAGAAAGACTTAAAAGATAACAATTTTCTCCCATGCTGAATGAAGTCAGATGTGCTGGGCCTGACTTGTCCGGCGCTTAATGGCATTTTTGCTCATGTAGTTGCCGTCCGAGCATTTGACAAAGAAGAAGAAGAAATCAATGTCTCAGAAGGAAGGTGGCAGGACGGTTAAGACGTTCACCTAACAAGTAAACCGTGAGGTTCTGGGTTCCATTCCCAGTTTGACAAGAAAATTGAACCGCATATCTAAGTCCTTTGGATGAGACTGTAAACTGAGGATGGGGCCCACATGCGAATGCACACAGAACCTGAACGGAGATTTGATGATGGCTGTACTTTTATTGCCTCTTCTGGAGCTAGCACAGTAGATTACTTTACAGTTTATTATGATTTGTTGTTATCCATGGATGTACAAAGCTTAACAGATTCTGATCACCGTCTAGTTGTCTTACAGGTAGAAAATAGATATAATGATAATGATGACGTTGGGATAACAAATGCAGGTATGACGGGGAAAAAAACTCAATACCTTTAGAAAATCTCATAGAGAAGATGATAGAAGGAAGGAAGAGGTATAGATATGTACTGAAGATGAAAAAAACAAAAACGTTCAGGAAACTAGAAACAGACAGCAAGAGAGCGAGAGAGAGAGAGAGACAGACAGACAGAGAGCTGCAAAGTGAACGGGTCTAACCGTCTTCAGCGCGGATGTAGTCGACCTGGTGGTCGGGGTGGGGGGCCATCCAGCTGTAGACCTGGTAGGGGGTGGGCACCCGCTCAAAGGGATGCTTGGCGCTGCGCCGCTTCAGCAGCAGGCCGAAGGTCCGCTTGAACGACGGGCTGATCTGTCGGGGCAGAGTGACATGACATGTCACAACTCCACGATTTGAGGGTAGTGTTGCGTTTGAGCGTTGAGTGTGAGTGAAAGAGTGAGTGAGTGAGTGTGTTTGAGTGTTAAGTGTGAGTGAAAGAGTGAGATAGTTAGTGTGTCTGAGTGTTAAGTGTGAGTGAAAGAGTGAGTGTGAGTGAGTGTTAAGTGTGAGTGAAAGAGTGAGAGAGTGAGTGTGAGTGAGTGTAAGTGAGAAAAAGTGTGTGTGTGTGTGAGTGTGTGTATGTGCAAGTATGTATGTGCACGTGCGCCTATGCATGTGTGTGTGGGGTTTTTTTGGCGTGCGTGTGACCGTTTGAATCTCGTGCCAGCTGAACTCCCACAAAATGACAACACTGTGAAAAACAGACACTGACAGCAACATGTAACCCCCTGAAAATGTATATATACGAGGACTGGATGTAAAAAAAAAAGCACATAAGAGCTTATTCCATTATCCTCGATATAAAAGAATTAAATTAAAAAAAAAATATATATATATATATATATATATATATATATTTTGGGAGGAGGGGGGAATAAAGATTAGTGATTACTTTTGTCCTCTTTGTACATCCTTGTTCTTGTCAGTGATATTGATGCACTCCACATACACTCTACACCCTCTCTCTCTCACACTCCCGCTTGCACACATACATGCATGCACACACCCACACCACCCCTTCCACACACACCACCCCCTCCACACACACACTCTCACTCACTCACACACACACACACACACAGAGAAAAATATGCACCTGGTTCAACAACTCAATCAAGGAATGGGAGAGGTATCTAGGCTGGGCCGCTCTTGGGTTGAAGGTGTCTTCTGTGGACCTGAGAGACACAGACAACCGCCGGTCACTTTTTCACTTCACTTCACTTCACACCACAAGTCACCACATCACTGTCTGCCACCCAACACTGCCACGTCACCTTTCACATTACCACAACTGTCACCCATACTCCGTGACATCAAATGCATCTTCCCGAAGTCGGAATGCGGCTACCTTCACTGATAGGTAAAAACGGTCGCGTATGCCAAAATCTCACCACTGGTGAACCTCAGAGCTTTAGCCGAGGAACGAAAGAAAAATGTATCTCCGATCTGACACATGCTATGTAACTAACTGCCTGCCACGCACGCACACACACCCTTCCCTCTTCTTGTTCATGACGATGGTGAGATGAATGAATGAATTTTTCGATTAATTCTACTGTGACAAGGATAATGATAGCTTTCTACTGCAAAACAAGGACGAAGAAGTAGTGGGAAAAAAAGTAACAGAAGTAGAAATAGTAACTGGAGGAGGAAGAGAAGGAGGAGGTGGGGGAGAGGTGGGGGGAGGAGGAGGTGGAGGAGGAGGAGGAGGAGGAGGAAAAGGAGGAGGAAGAGGAGGAGGAGGAAAAGGAGGAGGAGGCAGAGCAGCAGCACTATTACTACTGCTAAGATCACCATCACCACTACAACAACTACTATTACTTTTACCACCACTACCACTACTAAGACTACCCCCACCCACCACCACCACTTACTACTCTTACCACTTAAACCATCACTTGCACAACTAACACCACCCCCACCACCCCACCAACACCACTACAGCTCACTACTACAATGACAACAACTACAACCACAATAACCAACAACAACACCACTAGTACTAACAACCCTGAGGGTTCTGGGGGCCTGTCCAAATAAATAGCATCCTCACCTTCTGGAAAATTCTATGCTAGGAATTCCCTCTTTTCTATCCTTCTCTTGCCTTGTTCCTTTTCTTCCTGTCACCTCCTTATTGTCCATTTTCTGCCTTCTTGGTCCATTCTCCTGCCCTGCCCTGCCTCCCCCCCCCCCCCCCCCCCCCCCCACAAAAAAAAAAGACTTCAAAGATAACAATTCTTGCATGTTGAAGTCGGAATTGCTGGGCCTGACTTGTCAGGCTCTTAACCTCAGTGCAACGCATTTTCGCTCAAGATATGACAGACCACAATAGTTGCCGTCTGAGTGTTCAACGAAGAAGAAGCAGCAAAGCAACCAAGATGCCAAGATACAGCTGTAACTGACTCACTGGTTGAGGTAGAATCCCCTGGTGGATGCAGTGATGTGGTACCTCTTGTCCTCCAGTGTTACCACATACAGGTACAGCAGGTCACCTGAACACATCGTTAACACCACAGTATAACCCACCGTCACAACACATCGTAACAACAACAATACCCTAAAGTGTGATCCATATCTCTTTAGGAAGGGCAGACCACATGGAAATATATTATCATCTGCATCATTCCCCCTCCCCCAGCTTTCCTCGGCTAGAGCTCTGAGAATCATCAATGGTGAAGTTTTTGCATATGTGATTATTTTTTCCCCACCATGAAGGTAGCCGCATTCCAACTTCGAGGACGTATGCTGGGTATGTTTGTGTCTCCGTAACCTACCGAAAACCATCGTGAATGATGGTATCTCAATGGTGAAGTTTTTGCATATGTGACTGGTTTTTTCCCTCACCATAAAGGTAGCTGCATTCTAACTTCGGGGACGTATGCTGGGTATGTTTGTGTTTCCCTAACACGCTCAAAGCTGACACGAATGACAGGACGTTTAAAGTGCGTATTTGATCTTCTGCATGTGTATCTATACATGAAGGGAATGAAGGCACTGGCAGGTCTGCACTTGAAGTTGACCTAGGAGGTTGTCAAAATCCCCACCCTCAATTCACCAAACGCCGCCAAAATTCGAACCCACAACTTTATGGACCCCTGGGATTGATGTCTAGTGGTCTTCCACTTGGCTACAGTGTCCATCACGAGCATAACATATAATGCATCATGACAACACTATATTACACATCATACCCGTGTAATATCTTTTGCTTTCCCAAGTTGTGTGTGTGTGTGTGTGTGTGTGTGTGTGTGTGTGTGTGTGTGTGTGTGTGTGTGTGTGTGTGTGTGGTGTGTGTGTGTGGTGTGTGTGTGTGGTGTGTGTAAGTGTGTGTGTGTGTGTGTGTGTGATGTGTCAGTGTGTGTGTGTGGTGTGTGAGTGTGTGTGTGTGGTGTGTGAGTGTGTGTGTGGGTGTGTGAGTGTGTGTGTGTGGTGTGTTTAAGTGTGTGTGAGTGTGTGTTACAGGTATAATATATCACTTGGATAAAATGATGAATACTGCATATACTTTTATATAATTTTTTAAAATTATGTGACATATATTCCACTATGACTACAACATTATGACACATTGTGGCAACAACAGTCAAACTAGCCATATATATGTATGTAATGTATTAATATAACACTTCATATGTAATTGACACCCATAGTATTATGGGTGTCAATTACATACCTCTACAACACATAATACATAAATACCTCTACAACACATCGTAACAATGCTGAAATGTGTGATCTATCATCTCCTTGTCTTCCAGTGTGAGTAAGTGTGTGTGTGTGTGTGTGAGTGTGTGTGTGTGTGTGTGTGTGTGTGTGTGTGTGTGTGTGTGTGTGTGTGTGTGTGTGTGTGTGTGTGAGTGTGTGTGTGAGAGTGTGTGTGTGTTTGTGTGTGTGTGTGTGTGTGTGTGTGTGTGTGTGTGTGAGTGTGTGTGTGAGAGTTTGAATGTGAGAGTGTGTGTGTTTGTGTGTGAGAGTGTGTGTGTGTGTTTGTGTGTGTATATGCATTATTTACTTATTTTATCTATTTTTATTTTATATCAAGGATAATGTGCCTTTTCTTCACATCCAGTCCCTATATGGATGCTGTTTTGTAAATTTTGTCATCTGTTCTCACCAGCCACAATGGCCTTCTCTTTCAAAAAGCAAAACAGGTTTTAACATGTGCGCAAGACGTTCTGCATGTGTTCACACACTCGGCCTTGGTTTATAGTTTTATCCGAAGGACTTTTGGGGGAGAGTGGAGTCGGCCTGACGTTAACTCCAGGGGAAAAAATCCCTTTGAATGGGATTCGAACTCAGGTTGGCAGATCGAGAGCACAATGCATAATACTCTAACTACTAGGCTATCCCATCCCTGTGTGTGTCCATGCATGTGCCTTTAATTTATTTATTTTATTCATGTATTATTCTTTTATATTGAGGATAATGGAATAAGCAGTCATGTGCTTTTTCACATCCAGTCCCCATGTGTATGCGGTTTTGTAAATTTTGTCATCTGTTTCCACCAGCACACAATGGCCTACTCTTCCGAAAAGCGAAACAGGATTTAACGTGTGCGCAAGATGTTCTGCATGCGTTCGAACTCGGGGCCTCGGTTTATAGTCTCATCCGAAGCCCTTCTCTGTGTGTGTGTGTGTGTGTGTGTGTGTGTGTGTGGTGTGTGTGTGTGTGTGTGTGTGTGTGTGTGTGTGTGTGTGATGTGTCAGAGAAGAGGAGAGGAGAGTGGACTGACCATGCATTCTCCTGTTGCCTGGTGGGGGGTTCCATCCACTGTACGTCAGCACCTTCAGACACTGGGGGCCCTGCACACACACACACATCACATTATGCATACAGGCATGCATGTGCATGCACACACCACATACACATTATGCGTACAGGCATGCATGTGCATGCACACATCACATACACATTATGCATATAGGCATGCATGTGCACGCATCACACACATTATGCGTACAGGCATGCATGTGCACACATCACACACACACATTATGCGTACAGGCATGCATGTGCACGCATCACATACACACATGCCCACAACCACGAAACTTTTCCCCACATCCATTAGATCATGAATGGTGGTCTGGGCGCTAGTCTTTCGGATGAGATGATAAACCGAGGTCCCGTGTGTTACATATAATTATTTAGCGCACGTAAAAGAACCCACACCAACAAGAGAGTTGTTCGTGGTGAAATTCTGTAGAAAAAAAGCCAGTCTGATAGGGAAACAAATACAGCTGCAGACAGGGAAAAAAAAAAAGGGTGGCGCTGCTCTTGCAGTGACGCGCTCTCCCTGGGTAGAGCAGCCCGAATTTTATGCAGAGAAATCTGCCGTGACTTAAATTGGCATAAATAAATAAATAAATGTACAAACTCACAGTCACATGCCCACAACCACAGAGGCATGTACAAACACACACAAGCACACACACTACGCCCAAGTCTTAGGTCAACAAGAAATGCTCAACAAATCTAAAACATACATCACAACTTTCAGCACTGCTCAACACAGTCATCACTTGCCTGCCACAACCATCATCACTCATTCCATCCCCCCCCATCTCAGCCCCCCCCCCCCCCCCTCCTCCCCCCCCCCCAACCAAAAAAACCCCCCAACAACTGCTTCATAAAAATCTTGATGACCTTTTTCAAATATATATACATATAGTATCATTGTCTTTATTATCCCAGCAACCCTCCCCCCCCCCCTACCCCCCCCTCCCCCTCACCCCAAAATGGAGCCGGCCTTACCTTGCTGTCTCTGACGCCAGGGTGGAGGGGGAGGAGGGGTCTGTCTTTGGAGCCAGGCATGATGTAGTCAGGGGGGGTACAGTCGATCGACTCTGGCTTGCCCCGCTTCTTCTCTGAGTACATCATAATAATGCGTGGTGGATTAACAGGAGTGCGTGTGTGTGTGTTCTCTGTGTGAGTGTGTGTGTGTGTGTTCTGTGTGTGTGTGTGTGTGTGAGGATATGGAATTAAGCACTTGTCTTAAGTGCTTTTTTACATCCAGTCCCTGTGTGCATGCGGTTTTGTAAATTGTCATCTGTTCCCACCAGCACACAATGGCCTATTCTTACGAAAAGCGGAACAGGATTTTAACGTGTGCGCAAGTTGTTCTGCGTGCGTTCTCACACGGGGCCTCGGTTTATAGTCTCATCCGAAGGACCTTTGGGGAGAGTGGAGTCTGCACTGATGTTAACTCCAGGGGAAAAATAACCCCTTGAACGGGAATCGAACCCAGGTTGTAAGATTGCAAGCACAATGTTCTAACCACTAGGCTATCCCGTTCCCCTGTCTCCCGTCCATCTGTTCTCTGTGTGTGTGTGCGCGTGCACACATGCGTGCGTTTTGGGGTAGGGAGGATGAGTATGTATGTGTGTAGAGTATATATGAGTGTGCATGTATGTGTGTAGAGTGTATATGAGTGTGCATGCATGTGTGTGTGTGTGTGTGTGTGAGTGCGTGCGTGTTTGTGAGAATGAGAGAGAGAGAGAAAGAGAGTGAGAAAGTGTGTGTGTGTGTCTGTATGTGTGTGTGAGTGTGTATCTATGTGTGTGTGAGTGTGTGTGTCTGTGTGTGTTTTGTGTGCATGTGCGCGAGTGTGTGTGTGTGCGCGCATGCTTTTGTGCGTGCATACAAGACCTGGGCTGCCTGTATTGCAGATGATCTTAGAGAAAGGGGCATAACTAAGGAGGAAGCTCAAAACAGAGACAGATGGAGAAGGCTCATCAATGTCAAACCTTCCCTGGGAAAAACATGACATAAAAGGAAGAAGAAGAAGATACATGCGTGCATGTGTGTGTATGTGTTGCACACAAGCATACATGTATGTGCATCTATACCTGCATGTGTCAGAGTCAGTCTGTGTCTCCGCAAGCATACATGTGTCAGTGTACCAACAGCCCAACCCTACCTGATGTACTTGTAAACAAGCAAGAAGAAGAAGAAGAAGAAGGGAGGAGGAGGAGGAAGAGGAGGAGGAGGAGGAAGAGGAGGAGGAGGAAGAGGAGGAGGAGGAGGAAGAGGAGGGGAAGAAGGAGGAGGAAGAAGAGGACGAGGAGGAAGAGGAGGGAAGAAGGAGGAAGAGGAGGAGGGAAGAAGGAGGAGGAAGAGGAGGAGGAGAAAGAGGAAGGAGGAGGAGGAGGAGGAGGGAAGGAGGAGGAGGAAGAGGAGGAGAAGAAGGAGAAGAAGGAGGGAGGAGGAAGAGAAGAAGGAAGAGGAGAAGGAGAAGAAGAAGAGGAAGAAGAAGAAGAAGAAGAAGAAGATGCAGAAGAAGCAGAAGAAGAAGAAGAAGAAGCAGGAGGAGGAGGAGGAGGAGGAGGAAGAGGAGGCGGCCCCTTACCCAGTATATCTCCGGCAGTGACCTGGTTGAGGAAGGAGAGGGAGGCGCAGTCCACTCCGTTGTAGGCGTCGGCACTGTCCACCGACTTCAGCAGGTCACGCACGTGACGCACGTGGATGCGGGCCTCCCGCACCGTGTAGGGCTCTGATCACACACACACACACACACACACACACACCCACGCACGCACACGCAAACATTTTGTTGTTGTTGGAATGATGAGTTATTTCTTGCAGATGAATGAATGATCTATGAAGTAATCTTCACAATTACTGGCAGGAACATGGTGTTGGGCAGAAAGGATATTATCTAACAGCCGCCATGGCGCAGTGGTTAGCGCCTTGGGTTACGGACTGGAAGGTCGCGGGTTCAATTCCCATAAGAGTCATAGGGATTTTTTTGGACTCCGGCTGGCTCCTACCCAGAGTGAGTGTGCTGTGGGCTCAGTGGGAAGACTGGGATCACACAGTCGAGCTTCATCCACTTAACGGATGCGAGTCTGAGAGTGTTGCTCAAATTACGTGAGCAACACTGCAGGTGTCTGTATCTCTCGGGCCTGGTTGACGCCGGGATATATAATGATAGTAAGCGTAGAGTACAACCCTGCCAAGTAGTCTCAAAGCATATGCACTTCCACAGCAGCATCATTACATCATCCTCATTGTCATTGATCATCATGCAATAAATACAAAAAACTGCCTCTGATTCCGTGGTTCCGGTTGCTCTGGTCTCATGGTGACCTCAGATTTGGTTTCCTCATACACTTCTGTGCCTGTGGTGAGTTTGTGTCAAAGCCTTTGGGGTTGGAGGTTCGCGGGGGACGGTCGTTGGAGGGACGTTGTGGTGGTTGCCACCTCGGGTGAACAACTCACTCAGTCTGGCTCTGCGACTGAGCTAATACTGTTGTTAGTAGGGGGCTTAGTAGGTGGTGTCCTGCATATGTTAGCTCAGAACAGGCACCACTGAACACCACCAAAGTGACCCAGCAGCAGTGCAGGGCCCCTCTGGCTGGTGGCCCCATGGCAGCCTGATAGTGATGGGCTCCCTGTGGACTTCCAACCCTGGGGATGAGACATAACAAATCTGGGTATGGCTGTGGCGGGGAGATTGGAATGAGCGGTGTGGGAACAGCAGGATGGGGGATGTCACAGAAGATGAGGCAGCAAAAACAAAAAAACCAAAAAAAAAGGATATTATCCACAGACAGACACACACATGGTGGGAATGGGGACATGAGACAGAAAGTCAAAAACAAAATGTATGCGCGCGCACACACACACACACACCTACCCCCCCTCCCCACCACCACCCACACACACACATTCCCCCCATCCCAACCACCCCCATCGCAACCACCTTCCCCCCTACCCCCACACATACACCCCCCCCCCCCCCCCCCCCACACACACACCTTCCACAACTTTGATGACGGATCCCTCCTTCAGCCCCTCGATGGCCTTGAGTTCGGAGAAGTTGTCCAGGGTGACATTGTCCAGCTGCAGGGAGAAGCAGGTGCGGTGACAGCAGTCCTCCCGGTCCATCAGCAGCTGGTGGATCTCCTGCACCAGCTCCAAGGAACTCACCTGTCACACAGGCCAGGTCAAGGTCACGTCAAAGGTCAAGTCACTGCTCAGGTCAGATAACAGGTCACATGGCAGGTCAGGTCAAAGGTCAGGTCAAGCCACCGCTCAGGCCAGATAACAGGTCGCATGACAGGTCAGGTCAATAAGGACAGGTCAAGGTCGGGTCATGACAGATAACAGGTCATGTGTCAGGTCAAGGTCGGGTCATGCTGGTTTCAATTACAGCCCTAACCGATTACCGTGGTCATATCAAGGCTGTTTTGTTATATATTGTGTTTTGTTTCAAAACCTCGCATGACTTGTTTTTTTTTGTTTTTTGTTTTTTTTGGGGGGGTTGTTACTTACAGCTCCATGATTTACTAATGATGAAATTTGGCATGTAATTATATATGTATATATCATTATATGTCATTTTAAAAAAAACGTTTTTGCCTACTATGAAGGTAGCCGCATTCTGACTTCAGGGACCACTTCAACTTTAAACTCAAGGCATACTGATTCCCTGAAATGTCAAACAACTTCAACTCCCAAAACACACACACACACACACACACACACACACACACACACACACACACACACACACACACACCAGACCTGCCAACCCCGGCAAATGAAAAATAGTATTTGAGCTGGCCAAAAATAGTATTTTGACAGCAAAAATAGTATTCACAATCTTTCTTGCTCTCAATGTATTCTTATAATTATTGTTTATTTGGTGATTTTGTGGTGAAAATAAAATACTATTTTCAGCTATTTTCTGTTATCTTCTTCATAAGAAATCAATAATTTTGCTGCAATTTATCCCAAAATTAAATTTGACTCAGAGTATTCAATTAGCACAGAATGCTACACACTAAAACTAAGTGATCATGAAAACTCACTTGTCCATTTTATCTCTTGCTTCTCAAATTCTAAATAAGTTTAGAGCTCTGTGTTATATTTTACCCCTTTTTTCAGGACACTGTTTTCAATACCACATGCCTACTCAGTGATAAACATAGCAAAGTTTCATCCCACTGGGTAAGGGGGTGTGGGGGTGTGGAGATAGGTAGTGGAGAGGGAGGAAGGCTGACAGTACCACTGAGGGCACAGATTTTCACAGTACAAGGGCAGCGACAGTGGATGTGAACAATTTCTGTAAGGAATGAGAGAACACTGTGTGTGTGTGTGTGTGTGTGTGTGTGTGTGTGTGTGTGTGTGTGTGTGTGTGTGTGTGTGTGTGTGTGTGTGTGACAGAGAGAGAGAGAGGAGAGAATGTGTGTATGTGTGTATGTGTGAGTGTGTGTGTGTGTATGTGTGAGTGTGTGTGTGTGTGTGTGAGTGTGTGAGTGTGTGTGTGTGTGTATATAAATGTGTGTGAAAGACAGAGACAGACAGACAGAGAGAGAGAGAGAGAGAGAGAGTGTGTGTGTGTGTGTTTGAGAGAGAGATAGGGGGGGGGGGGGGGGGGAGAGTACATGTGTGAGAGAGAAAGAAAGAAAGAAAGAGAGAGAGAGAGAGAGAGAGAGAGAGAGAGAGAGAGAGAGAGAGAGAGAGAGAAAGAGTGCATGTGTGTGTATGTGTATGTATGAGACAGAGAGAGAGCATGTGTGTGTGAGAAATAGAGCATGTGAGAGAGAGAGAGAGAGAGAGAGAGAGAGAGAGAGAGAGAGAGAGAGGGAGAGAGAGAGAGGGTGTGTGTGTGTGAGCGAGTGTGTGTGAGGGAAAGAGAGTGCATGTGTGTGTGACAGAGAGAGAGAAAGTGTGTGTTTGTGAGAGAGAGAGAGGGAGAGAGAGAGTGTGTATGTGTGTGAGAGGGAGAGTATGTGAGAGAGAGAGAGAGCATGTGTGTGTGTGTGAATGAGATAGAGTGTGTGTGTGTGTGTGTGAGAGAGAGAGAGAGAGAGAGAGAGGGGGGAGAGAGGGGGAGAGAGAGGGAGGGGAAGAGGGAGGGAAAGAGAGAGAGTGTGTGTGTGTGAGAGAGAGAGAGAGAAGAGAGAGAGAGAGAGAGAGAGAGAGAGAGAGAGAGAGAGAGAGCATGTGTGTGTGAGAGAGAGTGTGTGTGTGTGTGTGCGAGAGAGAAAGAGAAAGAGAGAGAGAAGGGGGGGGGGGGGGGGGGGGGGGGGGGGGGGGGGAGGGGGAAAGAGAGAATGTGTGTGTGTGAGAGAGGGAGAGAGAGTGCATGTGTGTGTGAGAGACAGAGAGAGAGGGAAGGAAGGAGGGAGGGAGGGGCTGTCCATGACAAAAGAAGGGGAAAGCTGGTAGGCCTGTTAATGACCCCACAGGGCTGTGAAAAATCCCTCACCCCCTCTTCCTACCAACCCTCTTCACCCATCTGCCTTGTATATATATTATAGAGCTGCTGGGCATCCCTTTCTTGAAATCCCATATTAAAAATTCACTTGCTACTGGAGTGATGACTCGCGACCTAACACAGACAAGGGAAGTAATCGGCATGGAAGAGTTACATCCCTTAAACCCTTTGCCGTAGTTTCACTTTTTTCTCCCGTTTTGGGTTTAAAAATTTTTTTTATTTTGGTGGTTGTCAAAATCATATTTTAATCACTAAATTCGTATTTGGGGTTAAAAAAAAAAGTAAAAATATGATAACATCGTACAGGTAGGCAGGTCTGACACACACACAAAACCACACACACAGACATGGAGAGAGAGACACACACACATACACACACTTATTTTAAAGGACACCGTACTTTAAAATAAAATGATTTTAAAACAGACAAAAACAAGCTGTGCAGAGAATCCCCCCCAGATTTAAAAAAAAAAGGGGGGAGGTAAAAAATAAGAGGTATGATACATGTGTACTAACATAGGAACAATCGATTAAAATGATTTATGAAATATCAGCAGCTTTTAAATCTGCTAATCCAGCTCAAAAGAACTCACCCCCACCCCACCCCTACACATAGGATGAAGAAAATCCCCCCCCCCTCCCCCAACACACACACAAGATGAACTCTGCCCACAGTTACACACACACATGCAAGTGCGTGCGCAAGCACACACACACACATGCAAGCACACACCTGCACTCGCTCACACACACACACACGCAGAATCAATGACCTCACACACAAATAACAAAAACACCACACACTCACACACACACACCCTCTCACAGGGGGTATACTTAGCACCTGCAGACGCACTGAACACACTAGTTCATTGGTTTGTGGCGAACAATAAACCACACTTGATACAGTAAATATGAACAGCCAGGTATCCTTTACACAACCACAATGACATTCCTACCGCAACAGCTGTACAGAGCGAGCCCATTTTGGCTGGTGTGAACACATACACACCATTAAAAGAATAAAACACTTTCCTTTTGACACAGAATACATAGTGTGAACACATACACACCATTAAAACACTTTTCTCTCGCCACAGAATGCATGGCACGAACACATACACACCATTAAAACACTTTCCTTTTGACACAGAATAAATGGCACAAACACATACACACCATTAAAACACTTTTCTCTCGCCACAGAATGCATGGCACGAACACACACACACCATTAAAACACTTTCCTTTTGTCACAGAACAAATGGCATGAAGTGATGAACACACGCGTGCCATTAATTAAAAAGTGCTTTTTCCTTTCATCACAGAATACAGATAACAGCCCTTCATCCAAATCCATCACTTCCTAACGAGAACTACACATCATTGTACAAGGTTGAGAATGTAAACAGAAATATCCTAAAAAACAAAAAGAAAAGAAAAATAAGAACCAAAATAAGCAAAGGAAAAAACAACAACCTACCATCAACCAAATTAACCAACAACAAAAACAAAACCAATGCCAACCCCCCCTCACAAATCAACAACAACAAATCCCCCAAATTCATAATAAGAGTTAAAGACCCTTACATCCCTGAAGTCGGAGTATGGCTGCCTAAATGGTGGGTTAACGGTTGTGTACGCAAAATCTTACCATCAGTGACCCTTGGAACTCCATCCAAAGAACAAAAAAACAACAACAACAAACAACAAAACTGGATGAAAACATGCTTATTTTCAATACTTACTCTCTTCTACAGAGTTGAGTATGCAACATTTCTTTTACAACATCACCAATAAGACTTCATAGTAATTTTTCTTTTGTCTGCTATATATATATATATCATTATTGTCAGATTTTTCTTCTTTTTTTTCTTCCAGACCCTCTCCATGGTGTTTTGTTTTCATTTTGTTTTAGTGCTTCAATTGTTTGAGAAATAACAACTTCAGTGTTCTTTGTTCACTGCTCAGGCGTCAGTGAGCCACACAGACATCATACATGCATGCTATTTACTCCTTTAGAGAATAGGTCACATAATGTTTTACGTTCAGTATTCAGATTAAATTTAAAAAAACAAAAAGTGCACGATAAATGGATAAACAAAGAGTGAGTGTGTGTGTGTGTGTGTGTGGTGTGTGTGTGTGTGTGTGTGTGTGTGTGTGTGTGTGTTGTGAGTGAGTGTGTGTGAGAGTGAGTGAGTGAGTGTGTGTGAGAGTGAGTGAGTGAGTGTGTGTGAGAGTGAGTGAGTGAGTGTGTGTGAGAGTGTGTGTGTGTGTGTGAGAGTGTGTGTGTGTGTGAGAGTGTGCGTGTGTGTGTGTGTGAGAGAGAGAGTGGTGTGTGTGCATTGTGTGTGTGTGATATCTTCAGTTTAACGTCTATACACATGTATACACGTGTGCATGTGAGTGTGTGTACATGCACATACAAGCATGTGTGCATACATGTCCACCCCCCCCCCACAAAAAAAGCAGAACACCGCCAACCGCCAAGCTCCCCCCCCCACCCCCACCTATCCGCTGACCACACTGTTCATTCATCAATCAACCAACTCCCTGGACATGACTCCCAGCAAAGACTGACCGGCAACTCGAAGGAGTCCAAGCCAGGGGGAGCAATCTCGATGGTGAAGCTGGTGTCCTGGATCAGAAACACCTCCTGCTGCTGCTCCTTCTTCTTCTTCCCCTCCTCCTCCTCCTCCGAGCCCGCCTCGGCCTCCTTCTCCCCCTCCCCGCTCCTCTCCTCGCTGCTGGGGTCCTCTTGCCCGTTCATCGTCGTCTGTGCTTTCTCGGAGGAGTTTGTGTTGATGTTGCCGTTCACTAGTGACTCGTCTGCAAGCCAACAAGCAGAAGACAGATCAGACATTGGGTGTGAGAGTCAAGGCTTTTCCTTTCCCGCCCCCCCTGTTCCATGGCTAGATCTTTGAGGTTCACCGATGGTGACATACACTATATGCAATAAGGAAGACTCGCTGTTCTGAATTTTGCAAGGTTTGTGTGATGTGCACGATCTGCACATGTGTGTGTGTGTATGTGAAGACAATGATACGACACATTCATACACATAATACATGCAGAAAACACATGCAAGCGCACACGCACGTACATGTTATACAACCACACACCTAAAAATACAGACTCCTGCACACATATGTGTACATGTATAAAACATACGATCATTGAAGATATGAAGCTGGTGAGCAGTAACAAAAAAACCACAACAATTTCATAACACATGGACAATAACACCCACGCACACACACAACACACACACAGAGCAGGTGGTGTCATCACTGACCACCCGATGGCCCCTGCCTTGCACGACAACAACTGCCCACTGCATGGCCACAATCTGTAGAGTCATCTATCTACAGCTTTTAATAAGTTTTATAGCTCTCAAACACACACACATGCACACACACATGCACACACATGTAAACTCACACACACACAAATGCACATGCACATACACACACATGCACACCACAAGCATACAAACACACATGCACACACACACGCACGCACCCCACATGGTGACACACACTCTCTCTCTCTCTGAACATCAAGCAATGTACTGTAACAGGGTGGAGTGGGTCATTTAATGACAGTCTTGTGGGCTGATTTTGGTCGGTCAGTCTGTCAATGAATCAGTGAGTGACTGGGTTTCCTCCCCCCCTCCCCCCCCCCATGTTCCTTGGCTAGATCTCTGAGGTTCACCAATGGTGACATACACTATAGTATATGCAACCATTTTTGCCCACCACGAAGGTAGCAGCAATGTGACTTTAGGGTTTCTTCTTCTTCTTCTTCTTCGTCAAACGCTCAGACAGCAACTCCTGTTGTCTGTCACATGAGTGAAAATGCATTGCGCTGCCATTATGCGCCTGACAAGTCAGGCCCAGCGCATCTGACTTCGACATGGGAGAGAATTGTTATTTTTTAAGTCTTTCTTGAAAAAAAAAGGCAGGAGAATGGATCAAGAAGGCAGAAAATAGACAAGAAGGCAACGAGAAGAAAAGGGAACAAGGCAGAAACAAAGAGAGGGATAGAAAAGAGGGAATTCGTAGCACAGAATTTCCAGAAGGTGGAGATACTATTTATACTGACACAGTGAAGGCCTCTGGGATCCCCATGGAGGTAAAACTGGTTTAAGTTTAGGAATAACCGCATTATTTGGCTGAACTGCTAACATTGGTTAACCCTACTACCACCCATCCAGTCAATGGCCACACAAAGATTTGAACACTGGTTTGCAAATGACCAGCAACAGCTGTCATCATTCAAAGACTTAGGCCCAGGCCAAAAGCTGTGTCAGTTATTGATTGATGTCAGCTAATTGCCAAGGCCTACACTAAAATGTTGTTATGTTGTAAAATGTTGTGTTGAGACAGCCTCAGCCATGACAAGCTCTTAACATAACAACCTGCACTCTCCTTTAAAGGAGAAAAAATTCCTCTGAAGTCAGACTATGGCTGCCTCTACGGCGAGGTACTTAAAAACAGTCCTACACGCAAACTTCTCATTCAGTGTGCAATTTCAATCTCACAGTGATTTCCAGGTGGGGGAGGGGAGTAAGTTAGAGCGCATGTTCATTTTTGTCCCTGCCCTCAATCGCCAAAACCCCATCATCCTGCCAGAGTGTACAACCTTAGTGTGCGTGTGTGTGTGTGCGTGCGAGCGTGTGTGTAGTACATTTGAATTTGTAAAAAAAACCTACCCTATTAATTGTAACTGGCTGCATGTGAATGAGTAGGATGAATGAAAGCGCTTTGATTTGTTTTTTGCAAGATATAGCGCTATATAAATTCCATGTATTATAAGCTGGCAAACGCACAACAACAACAACAACAACATTCAAAGGCTGTTGACAACATCCCCTCCTCTAGCCGTCCCAGCTGCACTGATCTCAAACATGGTCACCGCACTATCCATAAATGTTTTCTCTCCAGTTTCTCTTCAACACCACCAGAACAAACTTCCCCTTCCCGACTTCTTCTGCATCATGTTCAGCCCAGGTTAACGCTAATTATCTTTTAGTTTTACATAATCATACACCCTGCCCCGCATAAACCACACACGTGTCTTTCAACACTAAAGCAAGCTGTTGGCCCTTCCATAACCACCCCCCCCCCCCCCCCCCCCCCCCCCCCCAAATTGGAATGTGAACAAACCACAACAAAGAGAGATATTCATGAATGAGCCATAAATGTGCGCATGTATACAAATTTACAGTAATGACACTGACAGACATGGAGCAACATGTAACAACGAACACTACGACACACAACCGTTTTGCTTTTGTGAAAATGCAGCCACATTTTTTATTCCATATCACGAAGAAAACTTGTGCACTGAATGTGACATCCTAGTGTCACGTATCACATAAGTACTTTATAAGTTTATATAGATTGTGTGTCCGACCCAGACAAAAACTCTTCAGCAAATAATTTAATAAGGCATCAGAAACGTTTGTAGGTCTACAGTAATGGATATTTTTTTTTTTTTGGGGGGGGGGGGGGGGGTTGTGTGTTTTGTTCCTCAGGTAGAGCTCCGAGAATTACCAAGGGTCAGATTTTGTGTACACGAACATTTTTGCCAGCCGTGAAGGTAGCCGCATTCCGACTTCAGGATGTATGCTGGGTATGTTTGTTTCTGCAACCTACCAAACACTGACATGAATTACATTATTTTTAACATATATATATATATTTATATATACATGATGGGAATTAAGGCACTGGCAGGTCTGCTCTTATTTATTTATTTTTTAATTCTTTTATATCGTGGATAATGGAATAAGCACTTATGTGCTTTTTTACATCCAGTCCCCGTGTGTATGTGGTTTTGTAAATTTTGTCATCCGTTCCCATTGGCACACAATGACCTACTCTTATGAAAAGCAGAACAGGATTTAAAGTGAAGTTGACCCAGGGAATCATCCAAATTCCCCACCCTCAATTCATCAGACACAACCGGGATTCGAACCCGCAACTTCCTGGACCCGTGGGATTGAAGTCAAACGATCCTAACCACTCAGCTATAGCAGGTGTCATGAAAAGTTATGAAAGACACAGTCGGCACTTAACGTAACGGTTATGTCTCATCAGCATGAGTCAAGGGATGAAATAATGCAGCACACAACTGTTACCTGGGATAGCACACACCACAAAAAAAGTGAACGAAAAAAGAAAAGGGTCAAAGCCCTCTCGGGCTTAATCCCCCAGTCACCCCTGTGGGGATGCCGAGGGGGGGGGGGGGGCTGTCAGTATAAACAGCATCTCCACCTGGAAATTCTGTGCTACAAATTCCCTTCTTTTCTATCATTCTCTTCATTTCTTCTTTGTTCCTTTTCTTCTTGTCACCTCCTTCTTGTCTTATTTTCTTGCCTTCTTGGTCCATTCTCCTGCCTTTTTTCCAGAAAGACTTATAAAATAACAATCCTCTCCCATGCCCCAGTCGGATGCGCTGGGCCTGATTTGTCAGACGCTTAACAGCAGCGCATCGCGTTTTCACTCCAGTGACAGACAACAATAGTTGCTGTCTGAGCGTTCGAAGAAGAAGAAGAATCCGCCAATCCAGTACATACTAAACAAATATGGCATCCTTTACATCAGTGACACATGTATCCTCATCCTGCAGTGAAACGCTCTCTCTCTTCTCTCCACTGAAGCATTACATCCCTATGTAGACAGCTTACAAGTTACAAGTCTAAGGCATAAAGGATTTAGATATTACATATCTTATCTTGCTACTGCAGATTCAGTTACACTAACCCTACTTTCAAAGATCTCTATACAGCAACCTCTTGATTTGACTTCTGCTGACTGTTGTAGTGAAAGTGAAAAGTACCTGTAAAGCAAATCTGTGCAATGATCCTGTATGATATTCTTTTCAGGAATGTCTAGAGCTATAATCTTTTTGTCTGGATAAAAGTGAAGTCATAATCCAAAATAATTATCAGCTGATTCCACTAAAGAGGGTTTTTTTTTGTTCTTGTTGTTGGATGAGTTGTCTTTTCCAACTGAAGTTTTTCATAAAATTTTTTAGGGTGTTTGAGTTGCCAGGATCAGTCATTTCACACAGCGGTTTTTCATTCACTATTAAGGGTGTTTGCTTTTCTTTCTTGTTTTCTTTTTTGCTTGCTTTTCTTTAGCTGCATGAGTTGTCGTTTCCTATGCAATGAAGTATTTTCCCCTTGCATTTTGTAACTGTAATGTTTGGAATAGTAGTAAAACATGAAAATCTTCACACCACCACATTAATTTTCTTCTCAATTTTGTCCTGATATATATTAAGTGATAATCAAAGATTTTAAATGACGTTAAAGTGGATGTCAAAGAAGTCTGACTAAAGCTGGACACCACACCACAAAAACACATTTTCAAGCGCTACAATACCTCAGGATGAAGGACATGAACTAAAC
This sequence comes from Rapana venosa, assembly GCA_028751875.1. Classification (NCBI taxonomy): domain Eukaryota; kingdom Metazoa; phylum Mollusca; class Gastropoda; order Neogastropoda; family Muricidae; genus Rapana; species Rapana venosa. The sequence goes on along the minus strand of CM054157.1, from coordinate 46,637,054 downwards.
AATCCTCTTTTACACTCACAAGAATTGGCTGGATAATTACTAATTAGATATATATAATAAAATTATATGCAAATGATTTTTCTTTGGAGAGTCCTTGGGATATCATCCCCAAAAGTCCTTCAGATGAGACTATAAACCCGAGGCCCTGTAAGCGAACGCACGCAGAACACCTTGCGCACAGGTTAAATCCTGTTCCGCTTTTTGTAAGAGTAGGCCATTGTGTGTCGGTGGGAACAGATGACAGAAGTTACAAACCGCATACACACGGGACTGGATGTAAACAAGCACATAAGTCGTTATTCCATTATCCCCGATATAAAAGAATTTAAAACTTAAAAAAAAAAAAATTTAAATCATTTATACCACTTTAAAGTCACAACAGATTTCTCTGCATGAAATTCGGGCTGCTGTCCCCGGAGAGAGCAGTGCCACTCATTATTATTTTTGTTTCTTTTCATGTCTCATCATCATCATTATCACCATGATTCATTCTTAAAACATTCACCAAACATTTACCTGAAGGCTTCAAGTTCAACTGTCACAGACTAGCATTACCATCTCAACATTTCAACACACACACAAATTAACCAAAAATTAATGACAAGACTCCATCAGAAAGTTGGGTTTTTTTTTCACTCCTCCTTTCAAAATACTCCATCCAAGAAAAAAACAACACACCCGAACAAAACCCCTCAAAAGTGGGACTGGAACCATCAACCTCCTGACTGGTCACTGACATTGCTATGGGTAGAACACACACAGCAACCAGAACGGAGATGGACCACAAACACTGAGGTCACAGGGAACTAAAGAAAGCAAGCAAGCTTTCCCACCAGACCTCAGCTGTGTGTGACAGAGATAGAAGTGGGCCTGGCTCCAACCACACACGCACACCACACCAGCCGACACACACCACACGCATCACCGCAGCACACACACACACACACATGCACACACACACACAGAGCTCTATCCTCTCAGTCTCACCCCATGCTGAGAAAGACTGGTGGCCACACCTGCCTCTGCCTCTGGGACGCGGAGGATGAAGGCATTACCGACTTAGCCGAGTTTGTGAATTTCTGAGTTGTGTGCATGCATGTATACATGTGTGTGAGTGCACATATGCATGCACAACCTCCCCACCCCCAACCCTTTTACACACACACACACAGAGTCAGCCCAGACTGGACATCAGACACCAAAAACTTTTTCTCAAAAAGCAGCAAAACTTCGAATGAGACTTTAAAAACAATCGTGTCCCCAAAGTCAGATGCGGCTATCTTAACAGAGGGTAAAAATGGTCGCATAAGCAAAATCTCACCACTGGTGCACCTTTAAGCTCTAGTCGAGGAACAACCCCCACCCCCTTCCCCCAAAAAACTCCCAACCCCCCAAAGGCCTGTGTGTAAACCTGTGCATCACCCTGAGCACACATTAAAAAAAATCCATCTTTCATGGTAGATTCAATACCAGTATGAACGACATGAAAATACCCAGCATGCACCCAGCCCTTCACCGCCCAATGGGTCAAGCAGCAGCTGGAGCATAGATCTGCCATATGGCCAGTGTGGTGAAGCACATAAGGAACAGTCCACTCCTGTCACTTTTGGGTTTTTTGTTTTTTAATGACAACTGAATTTTATTATGATCTTCTTCCTGTCACTCCACCTGGAGTTGTTTGGGGCACCCACTGAAAAAGAAAAAACAAAAATTGCTTAACTGAGTAACTCCTCCATTTATGACCATCATGAGCCAAAGCCTGAGACTCGCCTTGTAAACACTGCTGTGTACACAACAGGTTTTGGTTTGTTTGTCTTTTTCCCCAAGAACACCTTCATGTTCAACCTCCCCCCCCCCCCCACCCCCCCCCCCCCCCCCCTTGCCTGGGATGCCAGGGTGCCTGTCAGTAAAAATAGCATCCCCTTCTTCTGGAAATTCTGTGCTAAGAATTCCCTCTTTTTCTATCCCTCTTTTCATTTCTGCTCTTTTCCTTTTCTTCCTGTCACCTCCTTCTTGTCTGTTTACAGCCTTCTCTGTCCATTCTCCGCCTTTTTCTCCCTGAGAGACTTAAAAGCTAACAATTCTCTCCCATTCCGACGTCGGATGCGCTGGGCCTGACCTGTCAGGCGCTTAAAAGCAGCGCAACGACATTTTCACTCATATGACAGAAAACAGTAGTCGCTGTCTTGAGCGTTCAATGTTGAAGATGTTCAACCTCAAGCTGGCATCGTCGAGATTATGAGCTAATCACAACACTCCAACAAGTCTTTACAGATTTAAGAAGACCCATGAATCGCAAATGACCAGCCTGAACGATACCAGCCATACCTACCATCTGGAGAGTCTCCTCTGAATCTGAGTCTAACCAGCGATCACCTCTACTCTGCTGCACACCACCGACATGCTCTGAAGACCCGACCTCCAGCAAAGAAAAGACAAATCCCACACAGACAAAGGGAGAGAAGAGCCATCCTCCCAATACAGAATATGCATCAGGCGTAGCAACAGAGGGAAGGTGGTAGTGGTGGTGAGGGGGGGGGGGGGGTGAAGACTGGAAATCTCACCCTGGTGCCAGGCAATGTGCTTGAAGAGAGACAGGACTGAGGGGAAGAGGGGGTGGTGGGGAGGCATGGGAGGGGGATAGGAATTGGGTTTGGGGGGGGAGGGATGGGGGGATTGATAATCTTACGAAATACTTCACCATGTGCTAGGAGAGGGCCAGAGCTTCTCTCTGACCTTTTTACAGCATACAACAGGGTAAATCCTCCCCCATCCACCCCCTCCCACCCCCAAAAGGGTGGAAAAAAAACACAGAGAATAGACAAGAAGGATGACCCTGACCTTTCCTTCTAACCAGATATTATCATCTTACGTCTACTCTACACACAAAACAAGACCAAAAATTATCGAAAGAAATAAGATATGATGAACAAAAACCTGGTTCAGAAAGTGTGGTACTGTAACACATCTCAGCCTTGTCATGCATACTGTGCACACCTTTTTTTTTTTTTTTTTCATTCTTCAGTTCAAGCTCCGAGGCTTACCAACAGTGGGATTTTTACATACACATTTATATGTGACCGTTTTGTCCACCATTAAGGATACATACATCTCTGAACATGTACATGCATGTATGCATGCAGATATGTGAAAATGCACGCGCACACGCACAATCTAAACAACAGAAAATACATTCATACAGTCACAATCATAAATACTGACAATTCCACATACTCGCAAACAATGGAAAATATGTAAAAGGCTGATCTGCCTGTATTGACAAAGTCTTATTTAGAACTGCAAATTGTATTTCTTTCTTTACTGTTTGGTTTTATTTATTTGGCAAACAAACAACCACAAACCACACAATAATGTAATATACTGATTCCTATATATTTCCTGTTAATTTACTTGACTTCTGAAACTGACATGTAGTCGTAATTGAACATGATATTTTTCTGTTTTCATTTTTCCTTACGAATCAGACTTCAATACGTCGGGGTGTATTTTATACCTGTAGTCCATAATGTTTTGTTATGCTTCTAAGTAAATTGTTGAAATTTAAAATGACCACAGTGGATCCCATAATAACATACAACTTTGACATATGCCCTTTATGAGTTTTTCTTTGATGTTTTCTTTTCAAAGCTTTAATATAAAATAAAAAATTTTTTTAAAGCAGTCACAGAAAATTATACAACTTCATCAGGACGTTGTTATTTATATATCATATATTTTGAAAAACCTGGTAAGACACATAAATCAAATTACAACATTTACATGGACAACTACTTAAGTGATGCAACCTAACTGGAAAGTTACAAATCCACTGGCCAGGGACAAAGTAAAACTGCTAACTTTAACGTACAAAGAACACACACGCACACACATACATAAACACACACATGTCCGTACGTGTATGTACGTGTGTATGACTGTATGTGTATGAATATGTGTGTGTTGTGTTGTGTTGCACTTGCGGTGTGTGTGTTGTGCGCACTAGTGTCGTTATTCGTGTACTTTTCCGTGTGTGTGTGTGTGTGTGGGGGGGGGGGGGTGGGGGGGGGTGTCCATTTTTGTTGTTGTTGGTTTTGTGGTTTTTGTTTTTGGTCATGTGTGTGTGTTTTCTCTGTTTCTATTTTTCTTTTCGAATCAGTTTTAGGACTATTGGTTATGGTGATTGATAATGTAGTTAGATATTATTGATCAAGTTGTTTTTGTTCTTACATAGATGGCTTAATGAAAAAAAAAGCAAATGCAGCGCTTATTCAATGTACCATCTGGAAATAAAAATTTGACTTGACTTCACACAAACACACCTGGTAGACTTGTGAGTACAAAAAGCTTAAGATGGACTAAATGGTACAAATTTTTAAACAAGCAACCTGGAACCATAAAGACTACCACTTTAACAGCACACAAATTAAACGTATAATTTACAAGTGACATTGCAGCACACAAATTAACACTTACAAGTGACACAACAACACAAAGATCCAACACATTACAAGTGACATAACAGCACAAAGATTAACACATGACATGATAGCCGCACAAAGAGGATTAATCTGATAATTGAAACAGCACAGCATCAAACACTGGAACACACCACTACAAAGGTTTAACACGTACAAGCAACTTAGCCTCCCTAGCTCCCAAGTTCTTGAGACGCAGGTCTACACTCATGCCCAAACAACACTTGACATACTACATGATACTAGAACTTTTTCTTCGGATTCCCACTCACAAAATTTCTGAACAAGCAACACATCAGGCAGAACAATGAACGGCGCTCCACCATGCCTCACTTCATCACCTGTTGCCCTTAGCCTCCCAACTCCCAAGTTATTTAGACACAGGTCTACACTCATGCCCAAACAACACTTGACAGGCTAGAACTTTTTCTTCGGATTCCCACTCACAACATTTCTGAACAAGCAACATATCAGGCAGAACAATGAACGGCGCTCGACCATGCTCACTTCATCACCTGTTGCCCGTGTACCATTCACACCTCAACGCACACATATGTATAATGTACAGGAATGCCCTATGCCCACAACTCTCTCCACAGCGCTCACTGTTCTGTCCAAAAGCCGGCCACCAGATTATACCGCTGCTTAATCTGCTATGCTTTCTCCTGCACATTTCAGTGTAGGTCGGCTGTGACTGTACAACACAGACAAACAGATTAGTTATTATACTCAGCCCTAAACATAGCTGTCCCCTTCACTATTGACATGCCATGCAGTGGTGGAGAGGGGCGGATAGGAAAATGGTTTAAAGCATCAAAATTGTGATTTGAAAGTTGAATTTATAGAAGAAATGAAGGTGTGGGTTCAAATGAGAGACAGACAGGCCTGCGAGGTGTTCAAGATGGAATTTTCTCAAAGTGTTACTGTTAGTACCAACTCCATTCCCTCATCTGCATAGGACTTTTTCCCTCTCTCCTTGGCTAGAGCTCCAAGGTTCACCAATGGTGAGATTTTTCATTACATACATGTATACATGTATGCATGCGACTGTTTTTCTTTAAGTTTCCCCCTGCCCTTACTTTTAAAGTTGCCTCATTCCAACTTTGGAGATACAGTTGGGAATTGAATCTAGATCTATTTTGGCAGGACAGTTCTAAGGAGACCTGTTTCTCCGGCTCTTTTCTGATTTTCAATTGTTACAGGTTCTTTTAACATGCACAGTCTGTAACTGTAAGTGTAAACTGTAAAGACACGGGTCTGACTGGTTAGAGAGTCTCAGCCAAAAGACTGGACATTCAGTTCGATTTTCCCATCAAACTGGGAAGAAAGGGCAAGGCTGGGAATGGAACCCAGAACCTTATGGATTATTTGTTGGGCAAGTGATTGTCTACACTGTCCTGCCATCTTCCTTTTTGGATAGGACTATAAACCAAGGACTTGTGTGCAAACTGCAAAATATGCACTAAAAACTCTTCACATATGTATTCTATGTACATTAAAACTTTTTCCATTGAACAGTAGGCCAGATATATGCCGAAGGTGGGATGGATGACATGAATACATTAACTCATATAGAATACAAGTCATGTACCCTGCCACTCGGAGAGAGAAAGGCTCGCCATGTTCTACTTGTCTGATACTGCCTGAAAATAATTCAGTACAATACCAACAATTGCTGTTCTCATAAAGTAGCCTGGTTCCCCTGATATGTTTGTAATGATTCATTCATCGCTCCTCCCACAGTACCTAACTCAGTGACTACTATCCAAGATGTCCTCCGTAACTCAACTGCATAGAGTATATTATCAAACAAACAGTAAACTTACGCCAATGGGTTACTCACACATTGGGCTCTGCGAAAAAATGTGTGGAATACACAGAATCAATCAGATTTTTTTTTTAAATCATGGGACCATTCCCCCTAAACCAACAACAACACCACACACACACACACACACACACACCACACACACACACACACACACACACACACACCAGGTGAAAAGGGGGGGAGTGTAATAAAAGAAGACAGATTGGGAGGGGAAGGAGGTGAGGGGTGCAGGTGGGGGTGGAGATAGAAAGCAGCTTAACTGTTTCTATTTTCTGATTTCTGTTGGTTTCAGTGACACATAAAATGTTATCCTACCCTTCCCCAGCAATCTGAGATAAGCTCTCAGATGATGATCAGTGTCAAAGCGCCATGGCTGACAACACTTCTCTGCTACTGCTAGGGATCACTTTCTTCATTTGCAATGAAACAGAGTGCAAAGATGAAATATATTGTGTATCCAGTCTGCATCAGATTCACACACACACACCACACCACACCACACCACTACACACACACACCACACCAGCAGATCAATCACATTTATAAATTTATGTATAATTCTTACTTCACCAAATATGAATCCCCAGAACTCTTTTTAAGTTGTTTTTTTACAGAAGCAATATGAAGTTCGGACATTGACAGCTCCCCCCCCCCCCCCCCCCCCCCCCCCTGACTTATGCAGATCTGTATACATATACATGTAGTATACAAACATTATACTATACTAAACAGGAATTATGATGTACACTCACATCTATAGTGATAGACTCACATTGACTTCCTATTCATTATGTCATCACTAGATCTACACAAACTCAAGTCTTTATTCAGGACTTCACACACCCTCGTTTCTTTCATTTTGTGTGCATTGACGCCATTGTGCTTTTCAATTTCATTCACATCCGTGTTCCGCCTAAGACAACACACACACACACACACACACACCACACACACACACACACACACACTCCCTCTCAACCACAGTGACAGTGGTTCAATACTCTTTGCTTGTAAACACCAGTTACAGTGTGATGCTGTGTATAAATATTTACATATAATTAATACCAGGATCTGGTTTCCAATCATGAAGATTTATTCAGTATAAATTTTTTTTAGGTTCATTCTTCAACTTTCACCCCTTCCCTTGAAGTCCTTTTTGTGAATGGGATGAAATAGTAAAAAGCTTTCTCATCAAAGTGTATTTGTCATTTTCTCTCAGTTGGGAGGTTAGGGAGGGGTGGGGGGAAGGCAAGGGCAGAAGACGAAAAAAAAAAATGTTACCTACCCACCCACCTAAAACACAGTCACAGTCTTTTACCTTAATTCATAATTTTTTTTATTCATCCACACACCTCAAACAATCAGTCTTTTGTTTATTACCTAAATCATATTTTCTTTTATTTTGAGGCTAATTAATAAGCACCCATGCAGTGGTTTTGTTTGTTTGTTTTTTTTAAACATTTAGACCCCAAATACATGCAGTTTTCATGATCTGATCCATTCCCACCAGCACACAGAGGCCTATTTTTCCGAAAGGCCAGAACAGGTTTTAACACGTGTGCAAGATGTTCTGCACGGACTCAACTTCACGACCTTGATTTATACTTATAGTCTCACTCCAAGAAATTTTGAGGGAGAGAAGTCAGCACTGATGTTAACTCCAGGGAGGAAAAAAATCCCCTTGAATGGGCGTCTTGGTGATAGCTCAACCCATCAGATCATCAGCACAATGCTTTAGTTTAATTAACTACCACTGGTATTACCAGGCTAGCCCATTACCCACACTAGTCAAAAAACATGCCACCTCAACAGATTTTTCAGCCTGGCAAAGCAATGAATAAGTAACTACGACTTTCTTTTTCACTGACAGCTCAACACTGGAGGATTAGTGAAGTTAAAGCCTTACCTTACCGTTAGGGGCATTATCCCAATTACCAGGAAATGAACACTTCACTCACACACACACACACACGCACACGCATGCACACACACACACACAATGTATACACACACAACACAGGCACTCTGTGTGTGTGTGTGTGTGTGTGATGTGTGTGTGTGTTGGGGAGGGGGTGTATGGGGGGAGGGGAAGGGGAAGGAGGTGATAGGGGAAGGAGTGTATTGTTGTTGTAGTGGCAGGGGAAGGGGGTGTGGAGGAGAAGGAGGAGTGTGTGTGTGTGTGTGTGTGTGTGCGCGCGTGTGTGTGTAAGCACCTGTTAATGTATGCATGTAGGTGTGTTTGCCTGCATTCATTTCCTGATTTAGATTTTTTCCCCCCAGGATAACGGAATTTAAACACTCATGTACGTTTTACTTCCAGTACCTGTGCACATGCAGTTTTGTACATTTTGTCATCTGTTCTCACCAGCACAAATGGCTTAATCTCCCAAATATTGAAACAGGTTTTAATGTGTGTGCAAGATGTTCTGGATGCATTCACCACAGGATCTCAGTTTATACTATCATAGTATCATCTAAAGGACTCAATCATGCATAGATGGGTATATCAGTTATCACTGTATGTAGCCATGCATGCAGATGAAAGAATCTTTATCATGCAATTTATTTTAAGTAAGTAAAGATATCTTTATTACTCTGTGTGCCTGATCTTTCCTATGACAGCTCTAAGTGCTTACAAACATGACAATTACAAGTTACAGAATTATTCAATTCATGAAAAATTCTAACACATACAATGATACATACAGACAGCACACACACACACCTTCCCACTAACCCATTCTGCTCACTACACTACAGTACTAGCTACCAGTCATCATTAACCAGCCTCCCACATGAAAACACCCCACCCTCCTGGATTTCTACTTCATATAACCTAGCACACATGCCCAAACACACTCACGGCATGCACACACATGCAAACGCATGCGTGCAGGCATTGGCTACACAAATACACACACAAACACACACCACACCATACCATACACACTCTCTCTTTCTCTCTCTCTGAGTCTCTGTCTCTGTCTCTCTCAAAACAACGAACTTATAAGGTTATATTAATACAGCCTATGCAACATGATACGGCATGGAAATCAGCACTGAGAAAACCAAGCTCATGTCAAACAGTGCCCAGCCAATCACCACCAAGATCACTCTCAGCGGAAAAGAAATGGAGACAGTTGACCATTTCAAGTACCTTGGAGCCATCATAAGTGAGGAGGGATCGAAGACCGAAATCCTAGCAAGAGCGGCACAAACAGCAGCAGCAATGGCAAGACTGAAGACCATATGGAGAGACAGAAACATCCCTCTCGGAACCAAGGTAAAGTTACTAAACACTAGTCACCTCAATCATGCTTTACGCATGTGAGGCATGGACACTGAACGCAGACCTACAAAGGAGGATCCAAGCAGTAGAAATGAGATGCCTCAGAAGGCTCCTTGGCATCTCATACAAGGACCATGTCACCAACAATGAAGTCCGCAGAATGATCACTCAACAGGTGCGGGACTATGAAGACCTACTGACCACGGCGAAAAAGAGGAAACTCAGATGGTATGGGCACGTAACACGCTCAGAAGGACTTGCAAAGACCATCCTGCAAGGAACAGTCCAGGGGAAGAGAAGACGGGGCAGACAGAGGAGAAAGTGGGCCGACGACATCCGTGATTGGACAGGGGAGGACTTCAGTGTCACCAGGCACTCGCCCACGACTGTGCTAAGTGGAGCCAGCTGGTCCACCGTTCGTCCACCATGCAGCGCCCCTACGACCCTGGCGTGTTACGGGACCAGTGAACAGTGAGTGATGCAACATTCAGCTAACCTTGCATACATCATTACATGTACATGTCATGTACATGTCACTCTGCCCAGATTATGCAACACTTGGCTGTTAAAAACAGATTTATGAAGCTGACTGCTGCTGATATTGCAGAGTGTAGTAATTTCAGTGCTAAATTAGTATATATAAAAAAGACTCACTTCCAAAGGAGACTTCTTCTTTTTTAACAACATTTCTTCAGAATACTAAGTTACTGTAACTTAAATGACAATAAATTGTGATTTCAGTTTTCTTATTGTGTATCCGTGAAAAAATATGAGAACCTGCACTATTCTTTAGATGTGAAATGACTGTTACTAAGTGCTACTATTATTAGTGTTACCTAACCAAGTCATGCTTGGTTATTACTTGTAACAAATTATATAAAAATTATTGTATTGATCCCAATCTTCTGAAAAAATAACTATTTTCAATATTTAAAACATCAATTACTGACTACTTAAGTGATGCTGACAATAATTTGTGCACTAGTGTTACAACTTACATGATCTTCCCCATTTTCATAACAGGTTTACTTACCTGCCACTAGAGTAAATCAACAGTTTAAACTTTTGTTTTGGAATCCCTGATCTTGCTCAGTGATATTTCAAGCCACAGTGTTTACACGGCTGCTAGGTCTATGTCACAAAGTTGTTTTCCTTGCTCTGCATCACTCGTTTTCTACACAAGTACCTTCTTCACACCATTTCACAAACTGAACTGAAGCAGACGACGCTTCGGCATTCAGTCAGGTCATTGGTCGACCCTTCGACCTTGACGATTAGCACATGGCCTTTTTCTGACGAAACTTTCCTGCCCCGTGACATAAACCAAGTTAACTAACAAACACACTGAAAAAACAACTGTCCTTCATAAGCATACTGCATTTCATAAAATAAACTACTATTCTCTTATGGTTCAGAGATCACTGCGCCAATCCGATCAGTTTTGTTATATTCACTTCTGACTGTTACTGTGCTTGTCTAGACTGCATAGCAAACGTCAAATAGCGAGACCGAGTCATCTTTTGATCGATTATGCACCACAAAACTGATGAATGAAATAAAATGGCTCTTCCTCTGTTTTCCTGCATGTTATTGATTTAATTTTAAATGGATAATATCAGTCAATCCTGAGCTAACGATGCCGAACAGTGAAGTTTTGTTAGTCCATCAAGAACTCCACCTGTACTTTGCCCCTATACATTACTTCATTGAATTAACTTACCGTGTCCATTCTGGGCAGGTGCATGACCATTCTGACTGCACGATTCTGCCGGTGGTCTAGCCTGAGATTCTTGGTTTTCTTCCACATCCGTTATCCCTGCCATTCTGCAACGAACAAGGTTGGATAACAACACGTGTGAGCTTCTGCTGAAGGTCAACTTTCCAACTCGCAGCAAATAGTCTCTAGCAGAAATGTAATATATCAGTTTTTCAAATTTAAGAGAAATTTTCCTTAATTCAAATGTCACTTACGACTATAATATAAATGTGTAACTAGCGTATGAATATTTGTACTATTTTTGCCTTTAGACCCTTAGTAATATAGTTTACTATTTATGTGGGATAATGAAGGTCATTCTTTTTGGTCACATGGGTGTTCCGATTACGTTCAGGTGTACCGCAACACATGCACCCAAAGAAGAAATAGCAGCATTTTGTGAAAACTCTCTCTCTCTCTCTCTCTCTCTCTCTCTCTCTCTCTCTCTCTCTCATTTGTTATACCATTGGCTTGATTTTTTCCTCAGGTGTGGATGTATCATTTTTGTTTTGTTTTGAATTTATTACATTTATTCATGTGTAATTATTGCTACTGCTTTTCTCCCATAATAACGAATATTGGTTGAGGTTAATTCTTCTCTTTTTGCGAGAATATATAATAATTTACATGGTTTGTTGATTGGTGGAGCTGGTAGTAGATTTTTTTTTTTCGGGATGGGAGGGGGGGGGGGGGGGGGGGGGATTGTTTGATTTGTTATTGTTGTTTTAGTAGGGGGGGGGGGGGGGGGGGGGGGTCTTTGTTGCTTTTTAAGGGGAGTTTTAGTTGTTGTTTTCTTATTTCTTGCTTGTTTATTTGTTTGTTTTAAAATATTTCTTCTCTGTGTTTTTTTTCCTCTTATTTGTCCTTGTTTTTGGTTTTTGGGTGGGTATTTTTTGCGGTTTTTCCCCTTTTGTTATGGTTGTTTGTTTGTTTGTTGTTGTTGTTGTTGTTTTTTGGGGGGTTGTTTTGGGTTTTTTCTTATATTTGTTTATTTGTTTCTTTTAAAGTTGTTTCCCTTAGTTTCTACTGTGTGAGAGTGAGTATTGGGTTATCATTAAGACGTATCCCTACGGGCAGGGACTGGATGTAAAAAAGCACATGAGTGCTTATTCATTATCCTTGAAATAAAAGACTTTGTCATTGTCTCTGTGTGGATGGGAGGGTGGGTTGGTGATGATGGTATGCTTGATAAGGGACTGGATGTTAAAAAACAAAAGCATATGAGTGCTTATTCATGATCCTCAAAATGAAAACAAAGTGATTTCACTTGATTTGATTTGATTTGATTTGACTCTCTCTCTCTCCCTCCCTCTCTACCCCCCCCCCTCTCTCTCTCTCTCTCTTTCCCTCCCTCTCACTCTCTCCCCCTCTCTCTCCCTCTTTATTTATTCATTTTTATTTATTTATTCTTTTATATGGAGGATAATGGAATAAGCACTCATTAAAAACTCTAGTCAAAGAAAGCAATTGACCAGATAAGAGGAAGAAAAAAAAAGAGCACAAAAATCCATGAACAGTCAATTGCAAAATAAAGAACCAAAAGAAAAGAAGAAGAAGATTGATCATTTGATAAACAGGACAGCAACCTTCGATGAGACTATAAACTGAGGCCCCATGTGGGAACGCATGCAGAACATCTTGCGCACACGTTAAATCCTGTTCCGCTTTTCGAAAGAGTAGGCCATTGTGTGCCCGTGGGAATAGATGACAAAATTTACAAAACCCGCATACACACTGGGCTGCATGTAAAAAAATCACATGAGTGCTTATTCCATAATCCTCGATATAAACAATTTTAAAAAGTCATCTGAGCACTTTGATTTGTTGCTTACAAGATTCAACGCTATATAAACTCCATACATTATTATTATTATTATTTATTATTATTATTATCATTATTATTATCATTATTATTATTAAACATGCATATCTTTCGACCCCTCCTCCTGCCAGTCTACAAACAGGATGAAGGTCTGGATTGGTTTGGTTGTGTCATAGTCCCAGCGGAGTTATCCAATCTAGTGAAGGTGCCAACAACCAACCACCAACCAACCACTCTGCTAGCACGAGCCCTATGCCCAAGTTGCTGTGTTCGAAGATGAAAGTGGGCTTTGTGTAAGTGCTTGTTTTTTTTCTCCTTCCTCGTGTAAGTGCTTAATGTCTTGGAACATGGAACAATATTCACACCAAACACCTTTCGAATATTTCATATGGCAGTTTGTCCCTTTTCACACGGTCATATCGGGAGGAACTGGTTTGAACAGTCCGTCTGAGACATAAGGATGAAAGAAGCTTGAGGCCACAGCTCTTATCCTTACAGTTTTGATGGTCACTGCACACATTATTAAGCAAAAGCTGTATCATATAAATGCTTGTTACGGTCGATGCCCCATTTCAGCTATGCAAACGTGCATGCCTGAGTATAGATATACTGGAGTATAGATATACTGGAGAAATATACTAGATAATCAAAATGATGAAGAATAAAGATGAAGCAATAGAGAAAACGAAACTGGAAATAGAGCCACGTTTTATGTGTTCGTATTTAGAAGAAAAACCCACAACAAAGCGGAGGCATATCAGTAAATCCAGATTTTATATTATTTTTTGCTGTTCAAATCTATCAGCTACACATATGTTTACGAAGGAAAGAAAAGTTCTTAAGTACCTTTTGCCGAAAGTTTGACAGCTTTTCATGAAGAGCAAGGGAAGACACTCTTATTGAATAAGCCAATAAAAAGTTGAGACGACGGCCACGAAACCTGCCAAACATAACAGTTGGAGACAAATAAACAAACCTGCGGAGATTCACAGACAGGTAAACATGTGTTATATGGATTTACCAAACTTGTTTATAATTTGGCTGAGCGTTAAGCAAGTTTCCTTGATCTCTATGCCTCTTCAGTTTTGATCGATCATCTTGATTTTCAGTTGTTTATCAATTTTCCCTATTTCACTATTTTTCAGTTGATTACTTTTCTACTTCTCGTTCTCTATTTTCATTTGATGCTTATATATATATATATATTTTTTTTTTAATGGACTGAAGAAGCAGAAGAAGCGAATTAGCTTGTATTTACAGGCTGAAACTCATTAGGTTGATATTTTTTGTTTGGTTGTAGTTCAATCCTCACCCCTCTCTGGGATCCCCCATTCTATTAGATTCTACCCTTGGTAGCACAGTACTAAGCATGTCTTTTAAACTAAATAATCGTGTGTGTGTTTATGTGTGTGGTTGTGGGAGGTGGGGGTGGGGGGCACAGTGATTAATTTAAAAATTGTAAATCAGAGTGTCTTCTCCCTCCAGTGGTGTGTGTGTGTGTGTGTGTGTGTGTGTTTAGATAAGATTTTCAGTGTTTCCATTGTGCAACTACGAAGTGATGAGATCACATTTGCAGGCAAAGGAGTACTGAAGTGGGAATCTTTGCCTTTTTATTGCTATTGTGATGGACGTGAATTGAGAATGCATTACTCTCTCTCTCTCTCTCTCTCTCTCTCTCTCTCTCTCTCTCTCTCTCTCTCTCTCTCTCTCTGAGTCTCTCTCTGAGTCTCTCTCTCTCTCTCACTCACTTCTCTCTCTCTCTCTGTGTCTGTCTGTCTGTCTGTCTGTCTGTCTGTCTTGTGTGGTAGTCTTCTGTCTTTTCTTTGGTGTTTCCCTTCTTCTGGACTTTGCTGGTGGTGGTTGGTGTCGGTTCTTTTATGTTCCACCTTCATCGCTTTCCACTCATCATTTCCCGTAAGCCTGTATGTAGATGCTGTCAGTGTCACTGTCAGTGTTCAGGTGTGTGTGTGTGTGTGTGTGTGTGTGTGTGTGTGTGTTATTTTATTCTTTTATATCGAGGATAATGGAATAAGCACTTATGTGCTTTTCACATCCTGTCCCCGTGTGTATTTGGTTTTGTAAATTTTGTCTTCTGTTCCCACCAGCACACAATGGCCTACTCTTACGAAAAGCAGAACAGGACTGAATGTGTTCAAATGTGTGTGTGTGTTCGTTCACTTAAGCTTTTTTCCATAAAATCATTACACACACATGCATGCATGCATGCATGTGTGTGTAATGATTTTATGGAAAAAAGCTTAAGTGTTTGTTTGTTTTTTTCTTCTAGGGGATGAGATGAGATGGGGAAAAATGGAGCTGAAAGTGTAGTGTGTGTGACACACTGTGTGTGTGTATGTGTGACTCACTGTGTGTGTGATGTTGCTTTTTTTTTGGGGGGGGTGAAATTTTTTCAAAGAAATATTTTAAGGATAATGAACAGCCACTCATGTGCTTTTTATTTTATTTTATGTTTAACTCTGTAATAAGTCCTTGTGTGCATGCAGTTTTGTCATCTGTTTCCACTGGCATGTAGTGGCCTACTCTTCCTAAAGGTAGAGCAGGTAGGAAAAAAATAATGTGTGTGCGCAAGATATGTGTCATGTGTCTTGCATACAGGGTGTTGGTTTATATAGTCTCATCCAAAGAACTTTCAGGGGAGTGGAGTTGGCACTGGTGTACTGTTATCTCCACTCTAGGGGAAAAATCCCCTAGAAAAGGTGTTTCAGTAGTGGCTTGAACCTGGGCTCTCAGATCATAACGTCATGAACATGTGTGATGATGCCAAGAGGCAAGGACAGAGGCAGGCAGGGATTGAGTGGAACACACAAATCTTAGCAAACGCAATTCATAGCAATTAGGCAACAAAAGACTCAGGGGAAGACAGCAGCTGGAAGTTTATCTTTTGTTCCGTCTTCAGCATGACAGTGGTGGTGCCAGGATCACTTCAACAACGACATGGAAGGACCCTGGCACTAGCTAACTATCACTACCTAAAAATACACAATGCCACACAATTCACAGGTGTGTCCTGATTTAGAAACATAACGCTATGATAATGATATTATCTCTCATGCAGAGATAATATCATTACCTCCCTGTCACACTAGATCTAACATACAAACAATAATAAGGGAAATAACTCAAATCGTATCTGGAAGCACATACAAAGTGCACCTGGCTACACATGTAACACATGCTATCCGGTCCATATTTGTCACTTAGGTGTCTGTGTACATGTGCTTATTTTTAAAGTATGTGGACAATACTTCAAACATGAAGTCAGCACTTCAGGTGACTTATTTAACTGGAAACGAAAAGTGTGGATTGTGGCAAAAACACGCGGCTGGATGTGCCTATTGTAGAGTAACGCAATGTATTGTAACAGTGAGCGTAATCTCTTCCATTTAGTTCTAATGGTTGGTTTCTTAATCATTGTGTGTGGATTCATGACTTTAGCATTAGGTTGCTATTTTTGTTTTGTTTTTATGTTTTTTTGCTCGTCCGATAGAGCTCCGAGGTGTACCAGTGGTGAGATATTTGCATTATATGCAACCCTTTTTTCTGTCTCACTCATCGCCTTTGAGCATCACCGTACTACCATGAACTTGGACACATAACATTAGAAGTATGTGCACAGGTCTGTCTGTTTCTGAGTTGTTGGCTATAAAGGCAGCCATACTCTGACTTCAGAGGATTGGGCTTTTTAAAAAATTAAATGAAATAATTGAGGTTTTTTGGAAACATGTTCAGGACAGTTGTTTCAAACATAATAATAATAAATAATAAATGGAACTTTCATAGCGCTATATCTTGCAAAGACAAATCAAACTGCATAGACAAATCAAAGCACATAAGTGGATGTTGTGTCATGTCAGATTGTTGTGAAAGGTACAGAGGGCTGTGACATAGTGTTAACAGTCAGTTCTGGTCTCTGCGTACAGTCATAATAATAATAATAATAATAAATGGAATTTATATAGCGCTGTATCTTGCACAGGTGGAAGGAAGGCTTTGGATGGCAGCAAGCAATAATCAGGGAGGGCCGGGCAGCCAGCCCCAAGATGCCGGGGATCAGGGGTCAGGGTTGTGGCCTTTGGCCTCCCTGCAGTCGCGCTACACCCGCACAGCCATGGACTTTGCCCAGGAACTGTTGCCCAATCTGCCGCGACGCTCCCTCAACGCCTCGGCTGTCTCTCGAGTCGCTTCATCCCCGAGCCGTTGTCATCGTCTGCTGCTCAGTCTGGGGGACAGGTGGCGGTGGATCTGTCCTCGCTCATGGAGGAGTCACCGCTGGAACCTGCCTCTATCGGTCCCCAGGTCAGAGTGTTGTTTTGTTGTGTTTGTTTGGGGAAAAGGTCACTGTGGATTTGTCTTCTCTCCTCTTCTTCTTCTCTTGTTGCTTTTTTATACACCATCAGATGTTTATTTATTTATACCACTTGAAGTCATGAGATTTCTGTGCGTGAAATTTGGGCTGCTCTCCCTCTTGTGTCCTTTCCAGCTCACCTCATTTATAATTTATTCTTTTATTTTGAGGATCATGGAATAAGCACCCATGTGCCTTTTTCATCCAGTCCCTGTGTGTATGCAGTTTTGTCAATTTTGTCATACAGAGGCACTCAATGGCCCACTCTTCTGAAAAGCAGAACAGGTTTTAATGTGTGCGCAAGATGTTCTGTATGCGTTTGCACATGGGACCTGGGTTTATAGTCTCATCCAAAGGACTTTTGGGGAGAGTGGAGTCTGCACTGATGTTAACTCCAGAGGAAAACTCCTCTTGAACGAGATTCGAACCCGGGTCAGCAGATCATGAATACATCACTCTAACCACCAGGGTATCCTGTCCCTATACAGCTCAGTTTGCAGGGTTATCTCCGTTGGCCACACAATCTTCCTCAGGTCGCTGAATAGCGTGCACCTCTGAAGGATGTGCTCACCAGTCTGGTTTTCTTTGCCACAGGCACATAAGGGAGAGTGAATGAGGTTCAGCTTTGTGGACATAATAATAATAATAATGTATGGAATTTATATAGCGCTGAATCTTGTAAAGCAACAAATCAAAGCGCTCAGATGACATTAAAAATTGGTTTTTTTATATCGAGGATAATGGAATAAGCACTTGTGTGCTTTTTTCTTTTTTTACATCCAGTCCCCGTGTGTATGCAGTTTTGTAAATTTTGTCATCTGTTCCCACTGGCACACAATGGCCTACTCTTCTGAAAAGCAGAACAGGATTTACTGTGTGCGCAAGATGTTCTGCATGCGTTTGCACACGGGGCCTCGGTTTATAGTCTCATCCGAAGGACTTGTGGTGATTTAGTCTTCTGTCACGACTGACGATGAATTGGCATCAGATCCAGTCAGCATTTATTCTGCCTGTTGTGTTTGTTGGTTTGTGTAAGATGGATTGTTCGCAGGCGTTCTTTATTTGTGTGTGTTGGATTGATGTTTCTTCGTTGCTTTAATTCCGTTCTGTGTCTGTGGTGCTCTGCATGTGTGTGTTTTGTGTGGTGTGTGTGTGTGTGTGTATGTGTGTGTGTGTGTGTGTGTGTTGTGTGTGTGTGTGTGTGTGTGTGTGTGTGTGTGTGTGTGTGTGTGTGTGTGTGTGTGTGTGTGTTGTGAGTGGTTGTGTTTTAAGGAGAGGTGTGTGAGTTTATGAATTAGATTGTAGTTAGCCCATGTGTTTTTTTTGGATACATGATATCTCTGAGTCTTCTGAGCTATGGAAAGATCCACTGCAAATGCTGAGTAAATGCCATTGTTATCATCAGCAGCAGAGCAGTAATAGTAGTGGTGTTTTTGTTGTTGTTGTTGGTGGTGGGTTGTTGTTTTTTTTG
>CM054157.1:46558044-46613044 GCA_028751875.1 Rapana venosa | reverse complement strand
CTCCAGGGGAGAATAACCCCTTGAACGGGAATTGAACCCGGGTCGTCAGATTGCCAGCGCAATGTTCTGACCACTAGGCTATCCCGTCCCTGTGTGTGTGTGTGCAGGCTGCGCTACCAGATGCCCATAGTGGGGGAGGTGGAGGTGTGGACGTTGCTGTGGGTGGTGCTGGTGACGGACTTTGTGGTGAAGTTCGCCACCGTGGCCCTCAAGTGTGCCCTCTTCCTCATCCCTCCCCTCTGCCTCCCGCATCGCCGCAGGGTGAGCACGTGCACCGCGTCGGGCGGTGTGTGAACTGTGTGTGGCGTCTTGTGTTGGTGTGGCGTCGTTACTGAGAACTCGGTTGCTTTGAATGTGTAGAAATTGTTGAGATTTCCTGAGCGAATCAGCCAATTTTTTTGGTCTGATATGAGCATCATATATAGTAGTAATAATAATAATAATAATAGTAATAATAATGTATGGAATTTATATAGCGCTGAATCTTGTAAAGCAACAAATCAAAGCGCTCAGATTTTTATTTTAAAATTAAAATTTTTTTTTTATATCAAGGATAATGGAATAAGCACTTATGTGCTTTACAGTTTTTGTTTTTTTTAAACATCCAGTCCCCGTGTGTATGCAGTTTTGTAAATTTTGTCATCTGTTTCCACGGCACACAATGGCCTACTCTTTCGAAAAGCGGAACAGGATTTAACTTGTGCGCACGATGTTCTGCATGCGTTTGAACACGGGACCTTGGTTTATAGTCTCATCCGAAGGACTTGCAGAGTCGCTTTGAATGTGTATGAATTGTTCAGTTTTCCTGAGCAAATCAGCCATTTTTTGGGGGGTCTGATATGACTATCATAAAGGATCTTTCACAGCAAATGCTGTTATAGTTTAGATTTGGGTTAGTGATTGGATTTTATTTGAAGTTGTAGCTGAAGTTTTTTCACTACTTTGTCAGGGCCCTGGTCTGACACCTATGGTTGGCTAGGGTGTTGATGTGTGAGAAACAATAGTAAAATGGGAGGGGGGTGGGAGTGTTCCTGAGCTAGAGCTCTAAGGTACACTAGTGGTGAGATTTTTGGGTACGCGGCCATTTTTCCCCTCCACCATTTAGGTAGTTGCATTCCAATTTTGGGAATTGTGTCATCTGTTCCTACTGAGATGAAATGCCCTACTCTTTGGAAAGGTGGAACAGGGTTTAAACATGGGCGCAAGATGTTCTGCATGCGTTCACACACACAGGGCCTTGGTTTAAAGTCTCGTCTGAAGAGCTTTGATATTCAGTTTGTTTTTTTCATCAAACTGGGAACGGAAGGGTAAGGCTGGGAATCGAACCCAGAACCTCACGGTTTACTTGTTAAAGCAGCTCCACCCATTATTCATTTATTTTCTTTTCCTGTCTGCGTGTATATTTGTTTCCCTATCAGAGTGGCTTTTTTTTCTACAGAAATTTGACAGGGACAACTCTCTTGTTGCCATGGGTTCTTTTACGTGCGTTAAATGTGTGTTGCACACAGGATCTCACTTTATCATCTCATCCAAACATACTAGCACCCAGACCACCACTCATGGTGTGAGTAGTGGAAGGGGGGGCATATTTTTGGCACAAACAGGGATCGAACGCAGACTTTACACTTTGTAGGCTGGTGCGTTGCTGCTAGACCACCAGTTCACCTGCGTATCCCAGAGTGTGTTAACTGCAGTGTGTTGACAGTGTGTAGATTGTGTCAGTAAGTCGTCTGTGCTGTGTTCACTGTGTGTAGTGTGGCTTTTGTGTCAGTGTTTCTTAACGTGCAGTATTTGTTTTTGGCCTGTGTGCAGGTCTGAAATGTTTGTCAGCAGAAAAGTTTTTTTTTTGACTTGTAGGAATATATGTATCTGTACTCACAGTTGTTTATGCATGAATGCTTGCATGCACGCATGCACACACACACACCCCATCTAAAATCATTAAATGTGAACAGATGTTAAACTGAAGATCTTATACACACACGTGCGCGCGCACACACACACACACCCCCACCAAAATCAATGTGAATAGATGTTAAACTGAAGATCACTCACATACACACTCTCTCTCTCTCACACTCACTCACTCACTCTCTCTCTCTCTCACACACTCACTCTATCAGGATATTTTTTTAAAAACCCACTTTTTCTCATAATATTGAGTAATTCAAAGCTGCAATCTCAGCCACTGACGTCTGTTTCAGGGCAAATACTACATGTTTGTGGAAAAAGTTTCGCAGTTGTATCGTCTCACGCTTCCCATCATTCCCTGGTTGCACTACCTGTACGATGACCAGGAGATTGGCCGATGGTTCGCCATAGTCACTGTCGTAGTTTACGGCCTGTTCAAGGTTAGGTTACTTACTTACTCTGTGTGTGTGTGTGTGTGTGTGTGTGTGTGTGAAAAAGTGTGTGTGTGTGGTGTGTGAGAAAAAGTGTGTGTGAGTGTGTGAGTGTGTGTGAGTTAATTTTGTATTTTGAGCATTTATTTTGAGGATAATGGAATGGAATGTGTGTGTTTGTTTGTTTGTAGGGTGTGTGTGTGGGTTTGTAGGTATATGCATGGTGTGTGTGTGTTACAGGTAGTGTGTGTGAGTGTGTAAGAGAGAGAAAAAATGTGTGTGAGTGTGTGCATGAGAGAGAGAGTGAGTGAGTCAGTTAGTGTGTGCGTTTGCATGCGTGCACATTTGTGTGCATGCATGCATGTGTGTCTGTATTGTGTTGTGTGTGTGTGTGCGTGAGAGAATGTTTGTGTGCTCTGTGTGTGTGTGCATGTATGTGTGTGTGTGTGCGTGAGAGAGAGAATGTGTGCTCTGTGTGTGTGTGCATGCGCATGTGTGTGTGTGCATGTATGTGTGTGTGAGTGCATACATGTGTGTGTGCATGTGCGTGCGTTTGTATGTGTGTGAAACACACCACAGGCACAAAAGCAAAAGATCAACAGAGACTGAGGTGGCCATTGATTAGATCATACATCTGACACTGCACACATGTCCTACCCAGATGGACACAGTCGTCATCACTCTCCAGAATTTGCCGTAGAAGCAATCTTTTGAAATGTGGACATTGCACAGTGTGTCCTTTGTATACACAGATCAACATTAGCTTTTGAAAGTATTCATTGATGTTATGAGTTTTTAAAAAAATTTCTTTCCATTCCATGGCAAGAGCTCTGAGGTTCACCATTGGTGAGATTTTGCGTATGCGACCGTTTTTGCCCACCATGAAGGTAGCCGTATTTCATTTTCAGGGATGTATGATGGGTATGTTTGTGTTTCTGTAACCCACCAAACGTTGATATGAAGGATGGGATCTTTCATGTGCATGTTTGATATTCTCCATGTGTACATAAACGAAGGCACTGGCAAGTCTGCGTTCGAAATTGACCTGAGAGATTGTAAAAATCCCCACCCTTCATTGACCAGACACTGCTGAGATTTGAACCGAGGACTTGATGGACCCATGGGATTGAAGTTGAATGAACGGTCTTAACCACTCGGCTATAGCGTTTGTCAGGTTGTGGTTTGAGATGTGTAATGATTGACTCTGACACTCTATGTGTGTGTGTGTGTTTGGTGTATTTCCAGTGGTCATCACTATTTTCCACAGTCAAGGAAGTGTGGAAGGCAGCCAAAAAGCTGAGGATGCACAGGGTAAGCACTGTCTTTGAAGTAGACGTAGAACTTCACTTTTGGAATTTTTTAACATTTTATTTTATCATCGTTTTTACCTGCATAGAAAATTGGACTTCTGGCTTCTAGCATATAAAACAATCCCCCCCTTCCCTGAAATAAAACACAAAAACAATCCCCCCCTCCCCCCATCATATCCCCACCACTGCTTATGGACAAAGAGGTACATATGCTAGGTAAGAAGGAAGAGAAGGGTTTGGGGGGAGGGGAGGGGTTGCTTTTGTTCCTTGGCTTCATCTCCAAGGTTTACCAGTGGTGAGATTTCTGTGTATGCGACCATTTTTCTCCACACCATTTAGGTAACCACATTCTGACTTGGGGGATGATGTCTAAACATGACGCTTATGTGCATGCGTTGTAAAAAAATTTTTGTCATCCATTCCTACTGGCTCAAAAATACGTACTTTTCCGAAAGGCAGCACAGGCTTTTAATGTGTGCACAAGATTTTCTGTGTGCATTTACACACGGGGCCTCAGTTTATAGTCTCACCTCAAGAACTTAAACATTCAGCTCAATTTTCTCATCAAACTGGGAAGAAAAGCCAAGGTTGGGAATGGAACCCAGAACCTCACGGTTTACTTGTTAGGCAGGTGAACGTCTTAACCGTCCTGTCACCTTTCTTTCTTTTTTAGGCATGAAATCAGCTCCAGTGGAGAAAAACTCCCCTTCATCAGACACATCTGTGAAACTCCAGCTTTGCCTTCAGTTGCCGTCAGATCACAGAGTTAAGCTTTTATGTACCAGGCTTTTCTGCTGCTCATATGTGATTATGTCAGACATTTTCATTGAAAGTGGACCAACTTTGTGTTTTGTCAGAGAGTGGAGTGTGTGTGTGCTGTGTGTGTGTGAGTGCGTGTGTGTGTGTTTTATTATTTTAAAATTCTCTTTATATCGAGGATAGTGGAATAAATACTCATGTGCTTTTTTACATCCAGTCCCCGTGTGGATGCAGTTTTGTAAATTTTGTCATCCATTCCCACGAGCACACAATAGCCTACTCTTCCGAAAAGCGGATCAAGTTTTAACGTGTGTGCAAGATTTTTTGTGTGCGTTCACATATGGGACTTCGGTTTAGAGTCTCATCCGAAGGACTTTTGGGGAGAATCGAGTCAGTACTGATGTTACCTCTAGAAGAAAAATCCTCTTGAATGAGATTCGAATCTGGGTCATCAGATCATGAGTGCAATGCGCATCGCTCCGACCACCAGGCTATCCTGTCCCCAGTGTGTGTGTGTTTGTGTGTGTGTAGGTGCGTGCATGTGCATATTCATGCATCCGTATGTGTGTCTTTGCGTTGCAGAGTTTTGGGACAAAGCCAGGAGCTGAAGATCTTCGGCAGCGAGGGACGACATGCTCCATCTGTCAGGAGGAATACAAAGAACCCATACTGCTGGCCTGCAAGGTAAGCAGCCGTGTAATGTGAAGCTGTCTGTTTGACGTTGTGCGTATGTGGCTGGTTGTCGTTTTTTAAAGAAATTTTTTATTCTTTTGTTTCGAGGATAAAGGAATAAGCGCTTGTGTGCTTTTCTAAAAATCCAGTCCCTGCGTGTATGCAGTTTTATAAATGTTGTCATCCGTTCCCACCGGCACACAATGGCCTACTCTTCTGAAAAGCAGAACGGGTTTTAATGTGTGCGCAAAATGTTTTGCATGTACATGGGACCTTGGTTTATAGTCTCATCTGAAAGATTTTGGGTGGGGGTAGTGGAGTTGGCACTGATGTTAACTCCAGAGGAAAACTTCCCTTGAACGAGATTCGAACCCAGATCAGCAGATCAGGAGAGTCAATGCGCATCACTCTAACCACCAGGTTAAGTTGAGATTGTCTCTGTCAGTATAAGTAGCATCCCCACCTTCTGCAAATTCTGTGCTAGGAATTCCCTCTGTTCTTTCCATCTCTTTGTTTCTGCCTTGTTCCTTTTCCTTCCTGTCGCCTCCTTCTTGTCTGTTTTCTGCCTTCTTGATCCATTCTTTTCTCCGAGCTCACCTCCATCCCATATGCTCCAGCTCTGTTCTCAAGTCTGGTCGTAAGATCTTGCAGCTCTGTGTTACTTCCGCCCATGAGGTCAATGCCGCTAAAATTTACATGAACGGCCAACAACTGGAGGAGGTAGATGCTTTTAAATACCTCGGCGCTACACTCACAAAGGACGGGCGATTGACGACAGAAATCAAAGTCAGAATAGCCATGGCAACATCTTCCATGACAAAACTCACCACCATATGGAAAAGTAAAGAGATCAGTTTCCCAATCAAACTAAAGCTCTACAAAGCCCTAATTCAGTCAATCCTGCTGTACGGAAGTGAAACCTGGACATTGACTGTTGAAACAGCAAAGCGAATCCAGTCATTCGAAACAAAATGCCATAGAAAACTACTGGGCATATCTTGGAGAGAACGAAAGACCAATGAATTTGTCAAGAGTCAAATAACACAGCTGGCAGGTCCACAGGAACCCCTTCTCACCATCGTCAAGAAGAAAAAGCTGACATGGTTCGGCCACGTCACCCGCCACAACACTCTGCCCAAAACAGTACTGCAGGGAACACTCGAAGGTGGCAGAAGGAGGGGAAGACAGAACAAGTCATGGATGGACAACATCAGAGAATGGACCAGGATGAATGACTCGGCACTACTGCGCAGAGCCGAGGACCGAGATGGATGGAGGAGGCTTACCACGGCATCGTCTTTCATGTCTCCCCCACGACCGCCAAGGTCACGGGTCTGATGATGATGATGATCCATTCTCCTGCCCTTTCTTCCCAGAAAGACTTACAAGATAACATAACGAAGTTGGATGTGCTGGGCCTGACTTGTCAGGCGCTTAACAGCAGCGCCACACATTTTCGCTCATATGACAAACAGCAATATTTGCTGTCTGAGTGTTTGACAACGACAATGATGAAGAAAAAGAATGTCTTTATCCATGACAAGCTCTTAGCATAACGACCTTATTCTCCATTATGAGAGAAATAATCTTCTATGTTGGACATTGCTGCCGCTATGGCGAGGTACCTGACAACAGTCATACACGCAAACTTCTCATCCAGCGTGTACTTAACAATCTCACAGTGATTCCCAGGCGTAATGAGTGAGTCAGAGTGCATGTTCTAGGTGACCCCCAGGGTGTTAAGCTGCGGAATGCCCAAGAACAAGAACAAAGTGAACAAATTGTAGATTTGATTCCTGTCTATGCCTGAAGTCGGAGTGCGGCTACCTTCCTTGTGGGTAAAAATGGGGGCATCATAATGTTAAAAAAGATCTCACCATTGGTGAACCTTGGAGCTCTAGCTGAGGAATGACCTCCCCCTCCCCCCAAAAAAATCCTTTCTGAACCCATTCTTTCACCCCATCTATAAGGTAAAGGTGTCCCATAACCTATGTGGTCGTAGGGGAGCGAGGCGTCAGAGACCTCAGCTTCTCTAGGGGCCAGCATATTGAGGGCGGCACCCATCTCCCTCCCTCGCTGCTTTACCTTCCCTGACCCCAAAGAGGCAGGTACCCATTGACAGCTGGGGGAACTGTACTTGAAGCCAAGACGCGCAAACGGTCACCCATCCACATGCTAACCACGCTCAATGCTGCTTAACCTAACTTAATGAAAGTGAGTGCTCTGACCACTGAGCTATTCTGTCGCCCTTCATCTGTAAGACCTGGAGATAAACTAAGCACCAGAAGAAATGCTGTTGATTCCTGAGCTAAATCCTGACCTCTAGCCGTGTCCTTTGCAGCACATATTTTGCGAGAACTGCATCTCCCTGTGGTTCGATCGGGAAAAAACCTGCCCCATGTGCCGAGCTCAGATCACCGATGACCCGCAGTGGCAAGATGGCAGCACCAGCCCTTCCCTCCAGTGGTACTGAGAGTGACTGCCCCTTGGTGCTGAGTCAGTGACCTCCCTTCCCAGTCATTCCACAAGATGCTGACAAATTATTTTAAAAAAAAGATGGACTCTTCTGATGATGAATTGATATTGGAATACTGCTGTGTCTAATGTCTTTTATGGTGATACTGGCTTGTGCGTTGCCTTAATGTTGGTTTTGTGTCAGTAGGGATTTTGTTTCTCATAATTTTTTTGTTTAAATGTAGATCGGCTTATTCGTGGCGGAAAAAAAAATAAGAAAAAAAAATGTCTAAAGTTTATGTTGGGATGTTTCGTTCTTGTATGGTGAACATTGAGGAAATTATTCTATAGATTTTGGTTGGCATGTTTGTAGTGATTGAGTGAGAGGGAATGAGGCAATATGTGTGTGTGTGTGTGTGTGTGTGTGCTTGCACACATATTAGTTTGTGTGCTTACGTGCATGCATGCCTGTGTATGTGTGTGTGTGTGTGTGTGAGAATTGGTAGAAGGGGTGATGAGATAGAAAAAAAAAATCATAATTATTGTTTGGTACAGTTTATATTTTTGTTTTATTATGATTCATATCCCCCCCTCCCCTTCTTTTTGCCTTTTCTCATTCATTTTATTTTACTAGTTATTGTAGGTTTTTAAGAAATTAATTTTGTTGTTGTTGCAAGTATCCATATTGTTTCTTTTGACCGTCATATAATGTCAATTGCGAGTGAGTATTATAATTCATCATTTCTGTGTGTTGTGTGGGTACACATGGGTATGTTTGTTCATGCACGCCTATATAATAGTGTGGAAGTGACTGTGTGTAAGTGTATGTGTGTAAGTGTATGTGTGTGTGTGTGTATCTTCCAATTAAAATATTGTCTCTTCACTCATAGTGATATTAGGTGTGTGTGTGTGTGTGTACATGTATGGGTGTGTGAATTATGTGTGTGATTTCTTTCACATGTGCACCTTCTTCATTTTTAACCTGCCATTTTTTATCATCTAGCTCCTGAAAATATGGTGAACATAAAAAAATAAATACCTGTGATGGAAAATGTACATAACTATTTTGTAAAAAAGAAAAAATGCATTGGGAAAAATAATGGGGCATGGTATTGATATATCAATATGTATTGCTTAGATTTTGCTAAGCGCTTGTGTTTGTCACAATTTTATATTTAATATATAGATTGGGTGGAAGGACAGAATATACTTATGTTAAAGATGATGATGTCCCTTGTGTGTGTGTGTGTGTGTGTGTGCGTGTGTGTATATACATTCTTGTATTTAATACCTGTTCTCTATAAGTGATATTAAATGGCGGTGTGTGTGTGTGTGTGTCTTTGTGTGTGTGTGTGTGTGTGTGTGTGTAACTCTTCCGTCTTTTTTTTTCCGTTGCTTTATTTTCCCTAATTTAATCTTGGTTTGATTCTATCCATCCATATGTCCGTCATAAAACATTATACTTGTAGTGACATTGTCCCCGTTTTGGTTTTTTGAAGCAGATCGGTGCGAAATGAATAATGGCCCTACCACCTGTAGCTCATCTTTCGCTGATCGTTAGCGTTTGTTGTATGGGCCAGTAGTTAGTGCATACAATGGGTTTTTAACATGGGAGTTTCCCTGAAGTTGTAGTGCTGCTACCTTAATGGGGGGGGGGGGGGGGGGGGTGAAAAAAAGGTTGCAAAAATCTCACCATTGGTGAATCATAGAGCTCTAACTAAGGAACAACCCTCCCCCCCAGCCCCCACTTTAAAAAAAAAACCCACTCCACCCTAACCCCATGTGAGCAAGATGATGCGTGTGTATAGGGATCCTCAGTTTACAGTCTCATCCCAAGGACTTGCAAGCTAATGGAATGGGACACCCATCTCCCTTCCCCCCCCATCTCCCCCTATCTCCCACCCCATCCCCCCCCATATCTCCCCCCCCATATCTCCCACCTCAACTTCCCCCCCCCCCCTCCCCCCCAACCAATATCTCCCCCCCAATCTCCCACCTCCATCCCCCCCGACCCCATCTCCCCACCCTCGTCTGGTTTTGTATCAGATGGAGTTGGACTTGATCTTGTTAGATTCGGATGTGTTTTCATAGTTTGCATCCCACCCCTCAAAGAAGTGAATAAAATGCTGAAAAAACGTTTGTATCCCTGATATGGCCTCCGGTGGTAGATAGAATGTTAGGAGAAGTGTTTATAACCCTGATATGGCCTCAAGTAGTGATGGTGGATAAAAATACTTTTAAAAAAAAAGATAGTTACCCTGACATGGCCTCAAGAAGGAGGTCAAATGTTTAAAGGATGTTTGTAACCCTGATATGGCCTCATGTGGTCAGTTGTCAATGGAAAGATTGCCAAAAGGATGAAAAGGAGTTGACAGGAACTGTTTGCATGCACTTGTGTGTCTCTGGGATTGTTTTAAAATAGTAATAGTTGACAATTTTTCAAATTTATTTTTGTTATTTCTTTTCAAGAATCCAGGATTTGTTATTGTGACAATTTATCTTTTTTCTGAATATCGACTTGATGTGTGTATGTGTTGTGTGTGTATGTGTTGTGTGTGTGTGGTGTGGTGTGTGTGTGTGGTGTACACAAGCATACATTGTGTGTGTGTGTGTGTGAGTGTGTGTGTACACAAGCATACATATGTGTGTGTCTGTGTATGTGTACGTGCATGTGTGCGCACACGTGTTTGTGTATGTGTGTGTGTGCACCTGCATTTATTTCTCCATTTGATAAAGTCAGTATCGTAATACACCAAGAAGGAAGGTGGCAGGATGGTTAAGACGTTCACCTTCCCAACCATTAAACCGTGAGGTTCTGGGTTCCATTCCCAGCCTTGCCCATTCTTCCCAGTTTGACCAAAAAATCAAACTGAATGTTACAGCCCTTGGGATGAGACTATAAACCGAGGCTCCATGTGCGAACACACAGAGAACATTTCGCACACACACACACATTAAAAACCTGTTTCGCCTCTCGAAAAAGTAGGCCTTTTCATGCTGGTAGGAACGGATGACAAAAACTTTTTTATAAAAACCCGCATGCATACAGATGTCGTGTTAGGCACCATTCCCAAAGTCGGAATACGGCTACCTAAATGGTTGGAGACAAAAACGGTCGCATACACAAAAATGTCACCCACACACCACTAGCTGAGGAGGAGGAGAGGAGGGGGTGTGTGGGGGGGCAGAGGAGAACTACACCAACTTTTGCTGCCTCCGTCACTGTGTATAACCAGTTTAAAGCTCAAAACATTTGTTTCTTCTTTTATCACGAATGAAAGATAGTTGATGAAATCCACTCTCAGTTCATGCTGATGCAACCGCTATTCTTGTTTGTTTGGTTTTTAATTTAAAAACTTTTTTTTTTTTTGGTAACCGTTATTCATTTACATGTAAGATTATGTTTTCTGTACAGCTGCTATAAACTCAGTAAGTGATCTACATGTGTGATGTATATAGGATTGCTTCAGCGTCATGTCATTTCATGCATCTTTTCCTTGGTAAATAAATACTGAACATGGTTGCTACTACGCCACATGATAATGTGTCTTGGTGGAGAGATGTATGTCATGTGAATGATTGAACTGAAGACAGAATGATATAAGGTGTGATTTTTATTAAAAAAGAATAATAAAGTTTTGTGAAAAATGGGTGTGTGAGAGTTGTGCGTGTGTGTGAGGTCTGTTTTGAATGACAGGGATGGTGTAATCTACCTAATATATTGATTCTCACCAATGTGTGTGTGTGAGGGTGATTCTCACCAGTGTTTGTGTGTGCGTGCATGCATGTTTGTGTGATCTTAACAAAAATAAATCAAGTCTTGTGAAAACTGGGTTTGAGGGGTGTGTGTGTGTGTGTGTGTGTGTGTGAGAGAGAGAGGTCTGCTTTGAATGATACAGATGTCATAATCTACCAGATGTCCTAATTCTCTGCAATGACTAAATGACTTCTCTGTTAACTCCTTGAGGAGTTGTTGGGGTTCTGCACTGAATTGTTTTCATCAACACATGCTCAGACCTAACAAATTTTCTCCATTCTTTCCTACATCAACAGCTATTAAATATCATTCACATCAACGACATAATGACCAGATCTACAAAGTCCTGATTTACTAAAGTAACAAGAGTTTGAAAGTTTTTTTTTTTGTTTTTTTTTAATCAAACATCATGTTTCTCCTAAACAGCGCTGCCTTTTATAGAATAACCCAATCTTATCAAACGACAAACATTTGTGAAATATCACAGAAGAAATAACTGATGATGTTCAATAATGGCATTATAAGGATTCATGAAAATCTGGAAGAAATTTCATCATATTACAACCTGAAGTCTTATCAAGATACTGAAGACCACTCGACATGCTGAGTGTGTGACATCATACATTTCACTATATCAGACAATGACAGTTGGCTGACAGACAGTGAGGCACAGGCCATGATTTCAGCTAGCTGGCATGGTAACAGTACTCACTAAACATCAGTTTTTGTTTTTAAATTGTGAGAAACAAAATGGTCACATCATCACTATCCACCTTGATAGATGATCTAGACATGGAGAAACTCAAGACCTTCAGATTGACTATTTTACAAAAATCGCCCGCCCCCCTCCCCCCCCAAGCTAAAACACATTTTTGGCGAAAGTATCGTTTTTGACTTCACTCCCTGATCTAAACAGTTAGACAAGATGAGGAGTGTGTAATCAGTGACTCTGACCATCACTGACCATAGAGGATACTCAAGCCTTTTCCAGTATTGACCCACAGACACAGCCAGGACAACCGATTCCCTCTTTCACCCAAAAGTCCCTTGCCGTCATCACACCACCCCGCTCATCCCTTCATCTTCATCTCCCGAGGTCGGAGCTCTGATTGCCCGTGAGCGAAGGAACAGCTGTCTGCGGGGCGCGGACAGCCGTCAGGGTGGTGGGAGTGGAACCAGCAGAGGGAGATCTTCCAGGTGGAGGGGTCAGTGCGCCGGGCCTTCTTGCCCCTGCTGTAGGGACTCCAGGGGTTGTCCACGGAGAAATCCCTCAACTGCACCCTGCCCCCAGACACTGGAAACACATGAACACAAAGGCAGGGGTGTCTTATGGGGAAAACATCTCGAGGCATCTGTATATAAAACTCCACACAGGCCACACACACAGAGCAGTGTCCTTGCAAGACTGGCAGCAGCCAGACAACAGAGCGTGTGCTGTATACAGTCCTGCCCGCTACATGAGGTAGCACTCTGAAAGAGGATCTGGAGTGACCCCACCCCTGTGGCCAAGAAACTCTATGGAGACTGGGAACAAACAAAATTATGAACTTTCAAAATACATATACACATGCACACACTTCTTCTTCCTTTTTTGTCATGTTTCTCCCAGGGGAGGTTTGACACTGATGAGCCTTCTCCATCTCTCTCTGTTTTGAGCTTCCTCCTTATTTATGCCCCTTTCTCTAAGATCATCTGCAATACAGGCAACCCAGGTTTTGCACATGCACACACACACACACAAGAAAACGATGAACTTTCGTAACTATTAACGCACACACATCACTCTGAGGGGTGATTTTATTCCATCTATAAAACAGAATTCTGTGTTGGAAACAAAAAACTGGCCCACTCTTTTCTTAGTTCCCTGTGGACAGAAGCTAAAGGATATGTGTGTGTAGGTATGCATGTATGTATGTGTGTGTGTGTATATGCGTGTGTAGGTATGTATTTATTTATTTTATTTTGTTTATTTTATTCTTTTATATTGAGGATACTGGTATAAGCACTTATGTGCTTTTTTACATCCAAAATTACATTTGTATGTATGAGTGTGGGTGTGTGTGTATCCGTGTGTGTGTGTGTGTGTGTGTTTATTTATTCTTTTAGCTTGAGGATGATGGAATAAGCACTCATGTGCCTTTTTAAATCCAGTCCCCATGTGCATGCAATTTTGCTAATTTTGTCATCTGTTCCCACCAGCACAGATGGCCTACTCTTCCAAAAGGTGGTACAGCTTTTAATGTGTGCGTAAAAAGTTCCGCATGCATCTGCACATGCGTACATGCATGTGTGCGTGTGAGTGTGTGCATGTGTGTGCCTGTGCACACAGACATGCATGCTTGCGAGCGTCATGAAAATCAAACCAACAGATACCCAAATCAAAGTATCACACACACACACACACACACGCACAAACAGACACACACATGTAAAGGCAGAAACACAAGAGACTCACCCTGAAAAATGTTGCTGTGGTTTCTGAGCAGTGTCTGCACTCCTCCACACTCCGACTTCAGAGCATCACGGGTCGCTGCATCCAACATCGCTGCCACAGTGCTGAGATGTATACTGCCTGTTTTGTAACATAATCTACAATAATACAACGTGTATTGTACAAACTCTATATCATGTTACAGATACAGATCTACAGATCACAGCAATCATTTATTCTTCAAACTTCAGACAATCAAATGAATAAAAACAAGAATTTCACAAAAATCGAGTTATAGCCCCTCATGGACTGTGCAGAATATTCAACAAAGTGACTGTCACAAGAATTTGACAAACGTCCTTCAATGAATGAAAGAATGTGTGGTTTATAGAGAGCACCAAAATCCTGACATTCACAGATGTGACCACAGAATTGGAAGAGAAGAATACTAAAAACTAAAAAAATGAAATGAAATAAAATACATAAATAAATAAAGAGCAGAAAGCTGAAGTCAGAGTGGTAAGGAATGGAAAGGAGGCAGACATAAAACAAAATGAAATAAAAACCACACACACACACAGAAACAAACACAAACCCAACAAACTTACCTCCTTTCTCCACACACACACACAAACACACACACACACACACACACACACACACACACACACACACACACACACACACACACAGAAACAAACTAGTGGTTAGAACATTGCGCTCGCAATCTGACGACCTGGGTTCGATTCCCGTTCAAGGGGATATTTTCCCCTGGAGTTAACATCAGTGTAGACTGCACTCTCCCCCAAAAGTCCTTCGGATGAGACTATAAACTGACGGCCCGTGTGCGAACGCACACAGAGCATCTTGCGCACACATTAAATCCTGTTTCGCTTTTCGTACAAGTAGGTCATTGTGTGCCAGCAGGAACAGATAACAAATTTACAAAACCGCATACACACAGGGACTGGATGTAAAAAAGCACATAAAGTGCTTATTCCATTATCCTCGATATAAAATAATTAAATAAATAAAAAGATAAAACACAAACCCAACAAACTTACCTCCCTTTCTCCATCGCCTCCCTTCCTGCCCCTGCACCTCTGACGCGTCATCGGCCGCCATCACAGCCTCGAACACAGCGCGGACGACGCGATCTTTCGTCTCCTGGCCGACCTTCTGACAGTTCCTGACGCGCTCCTTATTGCTTCGTGCCTGAAAACTCTCCGTCCACACTGCCTTGTTCTCGCCCTGAATTTCCCCTTGTTCGCACGCACCGTCAGAGTTACCGTCATCGCTGCGTGTTCGTTTCAGGGATGTTGGGGCTGGCTGAGAAACGTCGGAATCTGCCGGGATGTTTTCTGAGTGCGGTTCATTCTGTTTTCTTGCCGAGTTCAAGGCACATCTCTGATCGATGAATTCCTGTCGTTGCTTGTCGAAGGTGGTTTCGTCATCCTTGAGGATATGTGCGATGACGTCCGATGTGACATACCTGCAAGAAGAAAAAAAGTGATGATGGTGATTTGTTTTTGAAAATGTAAAACATGCGTGTTGATTTGTATTTCTTTTTTAAATGAACGCGACGGGATAGCTCAGTGGTCAGAGCTCTCGCTTTCCCCAAGCCAATGGTAAGCAGCATTGAGCATGATTACCAAGGAGATGGGTGACCATTTGCGTTTGCAGTACAGTCCCCCAGTTCACCCAGCTGTAAATGGGTAATGCCCTCTTTAGGGTCAGGAAAGGTTAAGCAGCGAGGGAGAGGAGATGGGCGCCATCCTCAATATACTGGCCCCTAAAGAAGCTGAGGTCTCTGCGCCTCACTCCCCTACAACCACATAGGTTATAGGACACCCTTAAATGAAGGTTTAGAGCAAATGTTCTTGATTTTTTTGCTTTCAATTTTGAAATGTTTTGGTGTTGTGTGTAATAGGTGTGTATTGTATGACGTGTGTCATGTGACATATGCATAAGTGTGTGTGCATGTATGTGTGTGTGTGCATGTACTTGAGCAGAATGTACATACTTCTGCTTTCCCTCATGTTGGGTAGAATGCGTAGTACCTGGTCTTCTCCTGCACTTGTAACTCTGCAGGAGGTCTGTCCACTGGCCTCAGCCGACACATTCTGACTTCAGGGCAGTTCATTAAAAAGTTCATAAGAAAAGATTTCAGATTTGCTTGAAGAAAGGCAGGAGAACGGGCTGGGTAGGCAGAAAATAAGCAAGAGAGAGAGGAGAGAGAGAGAGGGGAGAGAGAGAGAGGGAAGGGGGGGGGGGGGGGGGGGGGTGTGGACAGAGAGGGGAGGGAAAAGCAAGAAATAAAAGGAAAGATAGAAATGTGTATCCCCCCATGGGGATGCCAGGAACCTGTCAGTATAAACAGCATCCCCCACCTTCTGGAAATTCCGCGCTAGTCATTTCCCTCTTTTCTATCCCTCTCTTCGTTTCAGCCTCGCTCCTTTTCTTCCCATCACCCTCCTTCTTCGTCTAGTTTTCTGCCTTCTTGGTCCGTACTCCTGCCTTTTTTCCCCCAAAGACTTAACAAATCTCTCCCATGCCGAATTCAGATGCGCTGGGCCTCACTTGTCAGGCACTTAACAGCAGCCCAAGGCATTTTCGTTCCTGTGACAGACAATAGCTGCTGAAGATGAAGAAGATGAGAACACAACCAGCAATATCTTCATTTTGGGATGCGCGAGATCACGATAATTGTAAAACCGTAAATACAACAGCGCTCTGTCTCACAGGGGTGGCCTACCCTTTTAGTGGAAGGGATGCGGAGGGTGTCAGGCTCCACCCGAAAACCGCAGGCCTCGCCCACCTGGGTGACGTAGGTCAGGTAGGACTGGTAGTTCGATTCTCCCTTCACCTTGCTGTTGAAACGGCAGTTGAAATCGTGGGGGCAGCAAGGGAGCACGAAGTAACTGCAGGTGTAGGACGACCTGCGTAACGCAACAGGGTGTAGAGATCTTTATCAGCTCTATAAATCAAACAGCAAGGGGTGGGGAGGGGGGGGGAGTTGGTGGTTTAGAGCGTTGTGCTCTCGAAGTGCGGGTAACTGGAGGGACTGGTTTAAATCTCAGTTACTCTGTGTGTGTGTGTGAGAGAGTGTTGTGTGTGTTGTGTTGTGTGAGTATGTGTGTGAGTGTGTGAAAGTGTATGTGTGTGTGTATATAAGAGAGAGAGAGAGAGTGTGGGTGTGTGTGTGTGAAAGTGCGTATGGTGCGTGCGGTTTCATGTGTGTGTGTGTTGTGTTTGTGTGTTGTGTGGCATGGAGTGGAGCAGTGTTGTGGGGTGTGTGTTGTGTGGCACAGTTTGGTGTTGTTGTGGTGTTTTGATATGGTTTGGTGTGGTGTGGTGTGGGTGTGGTGATATGGTTTGGTGTGGGGGTGGTGTGGTGTGTGATATGGTTTGGGGTGGTTGGTGTGTGGTGTTTTGAATTTGGGGAGGTGTGGTGTGGTGTGTATATGTTTGGTGTGGTGTGGGGGTGTGTGATATGGTTTGGTGAGGTGTGGTGTGGGGTGTGATTTTGGTTTGGTGAGGTGTGGTTTTGGTTGTGATTGGTTTGGTGGTGGTGTGTGTGGAAAGGTTTGGTTTGGTGTGGAGTGGGTGATGTGGTGTGTGATATGGTTGGTGTGGGGTGGGTGTGTGTATATGGTTTGGTGTGGTGTGGTGGTGTGGTGGGGGTGATATGGTTGGTGTGGTGTGGTGTGTGATATGGTGTGGTGTGGGGTGTGATTTTGGTTTGGGGTGGTTGGTGGTGTGGTTTGGGTGTGTGTGGTGATATGGTTTTGGGGTGTGGGTTGTGGGTATGGTTTGGTGTGGTGTGGTGTGGGTGTGATATGGTTTGGGTGTGGTGTGGTGTGGTGTGTGATATGGTTTGGTGTGGTGTGGTGTGGTTGTGATATGGTTTGGTGAGTGTGGTGTGGTGTGTGATATGGTTTGGTGTGGTGGGGTGTGGTGTGTGATATGGTTTTGGTGTGGTGTGTGTGGTGTGTGATATGGTTTGGTGTGGGTGTGGTGTGGTGTGTGATATGGTTTGGTGAGGTGTGGTGTGTGGTGTGTGATATGGTTTGGTGTGGTGTGGTGTGTGATATGGTTTGGTGAGGTGTGGTGTGGTGTGTGATATGGTTTGGTGAGGTTGTGGTGTGGTGTGTGATATGGTTTGGTGTGGTGTGATGTGGTGTGTGATATGTGTGGTGTGTGGGTGTGGATATGGTTTGGTGAGGTGTGGTGTGGTGTGTGATATGGTTTGGTGTGTGTGTGTGATATGGTTTTGGTGAGGTGTGTGTGTGGTGTGGTGATATGGTTTGGTGAGGTGAGTGATATGGTTTGGTGAGGTGTGGTGTGTGGTGTGTGATATGGTTTGGTGTGGTGTGGTGTGTGGTGTGTGATATGGATTGGTGAGGTGTGATGTGGTGTGTGTGAGTATATGTGTGCGAGTGCTTGTGTGTGTATGCATACATACATGCATGTGTGTGATGACCCAGGTTTGCTGTTAGCACATCTGCCACAAAAACCAAAAAAAGAACCCCCACATCAGCCACATCTCCACCAAAAGTCGGAGCAAAGTGAAACATCCTGATGACGATTTACCTGGCCGCTATGACAGGTATCCACGGTGTCAGTTCGTCGCTATGGTTACCGATGATCCAATCGTAATCAGGGAACAGGTTATCTGCGGATGGAGTGATGGGCCTTTCCTGATCAGAGATTAAAAAAAAAACAACCTGACAAAGGTTACTGTATGTAAGTGTTGTATGTAGACGTGTGTGTGTGTGTGACTCTGTGTGTGTGTAGGTGTGTGTGTGTAGGTGTGTGTGTGTGTGTGTGTGTGTGTGTGCGTGTGTTTAAGTGTTTTAAAAACTATCAGAGTATTGGCTACATGTCCATTTTTCAGAGAGAGAGAAAAAGAGAGAGAGAGAGAACTCAGGATTTTAATTGTAAGGCCCTTGGCCTGAATACAAAGGGGCAGACATTTTTGACAAAAGAAACTGCAAACAAAACAGTACAAGAAGAATAAATCATGTTTGCATTATGAAGAGTGATTTTCCAGAGAGAGAGAGAGAGGGAGAGAAATCGAGAGAGAGGGAGACACAGAAAGAGAAAGAAATCAGGAGGTGACAGCTATCCTAAACTTTCAGCCTAAACTCTTCCACAAGTTCCAGGCACGATCTCACCTCTAGCCTGATGTCAGGGCCATAGCTCTTCCAGATGTTTCTCTGTCGGAGATCAACGCCAATGCCAGGATGCTGTGAACCACACACACACACGCACACACGCACACACACACACACCACACACACACACAAGCACATCACATACACACACACCACACACACACACCACACACATACACACACCACACACACACACAAGCACATCACATACACACACACACCACACACACACACAAGCACATCACATACACACAAAACACACACACACAAGCACATCACATACACACACATAAGCATGTCACACACAACCCCCCCCCCCCCCCCCCCAACACACAAGCACATCACACACACACACTTACTTTTCCATAATCAGGGAGACACACATGAAATATTATTGTCCACATAATTATGTGGACATGAAAAGCATAATGGATTCCTCAACGAGGCATTAAAAACAAATCTGCAACAATCTGATCTTCTGCACGTGTACAAAGGAATTTAATCACTGGCAGGTCTGCACTTGAAGTTGACCTGGGAGATCATAAAAAATACCCACCCTTAATTCACCAGACAATGCTGAGGTTCAAACCCATGACTTCATGGACTGTCTTAACCACTCGGCTATAGCGTCTGTCATAGTCGCAGATGAAAGTAGACACGAGGCTCTTATCCAATCAAACACTAAACAGTAGTCCATTGATCTGGAATGACCTCTCTCTCTCTCTTCGCCAAAAGCCTACTTATGATGCTTTTAAATCCAGCCTCAAGACACATTTATTTCAAACCTAAGATTCTCTCCTCTTGTTTCATCTCAATTCTGTCCCTGCCCTCAACAACCAAACCCCCCATCACCGGAGTATACAACCTTTATGTGTTTTTGTTTTGTTTAATGTCTATTCACTACATGGTGATTTAGACACACCCGCATTCATACCAAAGTAATAATAATAATAATAATATATGGAATTTATATAGCGCTGAATCTTGTAAAAAACAAACAAATCGAAGCGCTTGCACTCAATCATTTACAGGCACGCAACTCTCCTTAAACATAATGAGCAACAGATTTCAAATCCATGCGCACACACACACACACACACATGGAACAACACTTAGAAGGTGAAAGATGCTGTTGAAAATTAGGGACAGATATGTGGGGGGAAAGTCTCAGGTAGGAAATAAGTGTGTTTTGAGGCTGGATTTGAAGGAATCAAGTGAAGGCTTTTGACGAAGTGAAAGAGGGAGGTCATTCCAGGTGGATGGACCAGAAACAGAGAAGGAGCGACGGCCAACAGTGGTTTGTTTGAATCTGGGTGTTCGAAAGCACAAAGTATCTGCGGCTGAACGAAGGGAACGGGATGAAGTGTACAGGTGAAGACAGTTACAGAGATAAGAGGGTGCAGATTTGTGGAGACATTTGAAACAGAGGGTATTGATTTTATACTCCAGTCTTTGTGAGACGGGCAACCAGTGAAGAGATCGCAGAAGAGGAGTGATGTGTTCAGATTTTTTCTTTCTTAGGACCAGTCGAGCTGCAGAGTTTTGTATGCGTTGAAGAGAGTGGATAGATGATGCTGGTAGGCCAGCCAAAAGAGAATTACAGTAGTCTAAACGTGAAAGAATGAGAGATGTGACAAGCTTGGAAGTTGCATCAGTGGACAGATACTTGCGAATCGCGCTTATGCGCCGTAATTGATAGTAGCAAGACTGGCAGGTCTGGGTGATGAATTTTTTCATAGAGAGTGTGTTGTCAAGAACTACTCCTAAACACTTCACAGAGTTGGACAAAGGAACTGACGTATGGCCGAATTCTATTGAAGTTTTTGTGATAGAGGAAAGTTTATGTTGGGTCCCTATGAGCATGGCTTCGGTTTTATCGGCATTAAGTTGTAACTTGTTCTGAGTCATCCAGTTTTGAATGTCTTGAAGGCAGTAGGACATATTTGTCAGGAGGGATGGCAAGTTTTCAACAGTATTGCTGCACTGAAGCTGAGTATCATCGGCATAGAAATGATGATCAATAGGGTGGTTGTTTATTATATGTGAGAGTGGAGCAGTGTAGAGAGTAAAGAGAACAGTACCTATTATTACACACCGCATCTCTCTCTCTCTGTCTCTTTCTCTCCCCTACACGCACCCACATCCACACACACATAAGTATATAAATATATATATATATACATGCATATACATATATATATATATATATATATATATATATATATATATATATATATGTAATTACAGTAAAGGTTTTACAGGTGAAGAATATATGACTTCAGCAACTGACACTATGAATTGCTGAGAGTCATATAAAACTTCTTGACTAGTGGCATATTTCTTATGAATATCTAAACCTCTCCTTTTATACATGTCAAGAAGAATTGGGCAATCAAACAACAAATGGTGGACTGAAAGTGGAATAGAACAACAACATGTTACATTTTTTGAATATTTAGTATTCCATGCATTTAATCTCAGTTTATGTATTAGAATTTCTAATTTCTGTGGGCAAGGAAACTGCTGATAATGTTTTTCTATAATCTTTGAATGTATGCATTTCTTTAACTTAGAATGAATTTCATAAGACGACAATGCAAGATTAGAATCAAACACTTCAGTACTGTATTCAGAGGCACCTTGTTTTGCCAAAGAATCAACCAGTTCATTCGAATAAATTCCACAATGAGAGGGGATCCAGCAAAAAGTTATGCTGATGCCTCTGCTTGCAATAGAATGTATCAGGAATTTTATCTCAAATACAATATCATTCCTTATTTTACCATGCCATAACTTTAATGCCATTAACACTGCCTTTGAGTCAACGCAAAACAGAATTTGGCAAACATCAACAGCAGTATCAGACAAAATAATTCAGAAGTAAAAATAGAAAAATGTTGTCCTAAATGAAAAGATTTTTGAACTTTTAAAGTCGGAATCACATATGCAGCACCACTTTTGCCTGTTTCTAATACAGATCCGTCAGTATACACTTTTAAGTGATTAGAATAATTACTTTCTAAGTGACTTTTTACATCAACGGTGAGAAGATTGTGATCTTCATTTTTTTTATTTCCGTGTAGTTGATGTCAAATTTAGCTGAAATATGTTCCCAAGGAGGAAACTGAGGAACAGCCAGTAAAATTGGAATTGTTGATATATCGATGTCATTTTCTTTCATAAATGTGTCTGTATAATTTTTAATTGGCTGCAGAAATGAAATATTGCGTGCGCGTTTAGGAAAATCAGTGTCTTATTAATAAATATTTCCTCTTTTACTGAATTTGGAATAGAGATACTACGAACCACATATTTTGATACTGCCAGTTTTCGCTGATCAGAAAGAGATAGTAAGTGAGCTTCTTTATAAGTATTAGCTGTATTTGCATGAGCCGGAACACCAAGAGCTATCTTTACTGCTTTACTGTCTAGACTTTGTAATTTTTTAAGTAGATAATCAGCAGCAGAAAAATAAACTTCTTGTCTGTATATTAATTTTGAACGTACCAAGGACAGAGTCAGATGTATCAGAGTCGTAGTGTCTTGACTCCATGCCTGAGAACTTATTATCTTTAGAAAACCTTTATGTATGTGTGTGTGTGTGTGTGTGTGCGTGTGCATGCGTGTGTGTATACATTTGAATTTGTAAAAACTATTAATTGTAACTGGCTGCATGTGAAAGACTAGGATGAATGAAAGCACTTTGGTTTGTTTTTTGCAAGATATAGCACTGTAAAAATTCCATTTATTATTATTGTTATTAAAATCCACAGGAGAGTCTATAAATAGCACACGCTGCAATGCTTGCAAGGGGAGGGAATCAAAATCACTCCATCACATTATGAATAAAAAATTTTTTAAATGCTGTTTCAAACTGAAATTCAAATCATAGATATTATAAAGATAATTCTATTACAATCATAGATATCACAAACATCGTTCTATTACACTCATTCTTTCACGTCTGGACTATTGCAATTCTCTTTTGGCTGGTCTACCAGCATCATCTATCCACTCCCTTCAACATATTCAAAACTCTGCAGCTCGACTAGTCCTCAGAAAGAAAAAATCTGAGCACATTACCCCTCTCTTGTGATCTCTCCACTGGCTGCCTGTGCCACAAAGAATAAACTATAAGATCAGTACTCTCTGTTACAAATGTCTCTACAAAACAGCACCTTCCTACCTCTGTGAATGTCTCCACCTGTACACCCCTTCTCGTTCCCTTCGCTCTGCTGCAGATTCCTTGTGCTTACAAACACCTAGATTCAACCAGTCCACTGTTGGCCGTCGCTCTTTCTCTGTTTCTGGTCCATCGATTTGGAATGGCCTCCCTATCTCTCTTCGCCAAAGGCCTTCTTGTGACTCTTTTAAATCTGGCCTCAAGACATATTTGTTTCAAACCTAAGAATTTCCTCTCCTATTTCATTTCATAGCTATCCCTGCTTTTCAACAGCCAAAAATTCCATCACCCTGCCAAAGTGTGTGTGTGTGTGTGTGTGTGTGTGTGTGTGTGTGTGTGTGTGCATTTGGACTTGTTAGAACTATTACTCGCTATTGGTTGCATGACTGTGTAAGAATGAGTTGAGTGCAAGTGCTTTGATTTGTCTGTGCAAGATTCAGCGCTATATAAATTCCATTCATTATTATTATTATTATTATAGAGATCACAAACATTGTTCTATTACACTCACAGAGATCATAAACACCATTCTATTACACTCATAGCTACCATAAACACCATACTATTACAGTCACAGCTATCACAAACACCATTCTATTACACTCATAGCTATCACAAACACCATTCTATTACAATCATAGATATCACAAACACCATTCTATTACACTCATAGCTATCATAAACATCTGTCTATCTCTCACCCCTTCCTTGGTCAAGATGTAGACCAGAAGACCATTGCCACAGCCCAGATCCACAAACGACTGTTTCTTGTCGCTGCCTTCCTTCTCTCTCTCTTCTTCCCATATCAGCTACATAACAACACATCACAGTCAATCATTATGGCATCTCTCTTCTTCCCATATCAGCTACATAACAACACATCACAGTCAATCATTATGGCCTCTCTCTTCTTCCCATATCAACTAAATAACAACACATCACAGTCAATCAGTATGACCTCTCTCTTCTTCCCATATCAGATACATAACAACACATCACAGTCCATCATTATGGTCTCTCTCTTCTTTTTCCATATTGATAAATAACACACGAAGTACTAGGGTCTCTCTCTTCTCCAGATATATATATATATATATATATATATATATATATATATATATATATATATATACACATACATACAGAAAGAGAAGAGAGAGAGAGAGAGAGAGAGAGAGAGAATTATATATATGAATAGCGTAACGCTCATCGCAGTAAACTATTCTCC
This sequence comes from Rapana venosa, assembly GCA_028751875.1. Taxonomy (NCBI): domain Eukaryota; kingdom Metazoa; phylum Mollusca; class Gastropoda; order Neogastropoda; family Muricidae; genus Rapana; species Rapana venosa. Next base: position 46,588,731 of record CM054157.1, on the reverse strand, counting down.
TCAAATTCTTCATTGAACGCTCAGACAGCAGCTATTGTTGTCTGTCATATTCACTGGTAAAAATGCATTGCGCTGCCATTAAGTACAGGTCTGACACATAAGGCCAAGCGCATCAAACTTCGGCATGGGAGAACATTGTTATCTTTCAAGTCTTTCTGGAAAAAAGGCAGGAGAATGGACCAAGAAAGAGGTGACAGGAAGAAAAGGAACAAGGCAGAAACAAAGAGAGGGATAGAAAGAAGGGAATTGCTAGCACAGAATATCCAGAAGGTGGGGATGCTATTCATACTGACAGACCCCCAGCATCCCCACATGGATCTTCCACATATTAACAACATAACATATATATATATTCAATTATTACATTTTATGTTGATAGCAACGACATACTACAGTAAACTGCGACAGGCTCTTTCTTCCTGCCATCAACTCTCCTCAGCACAGTCTCAAGGACAGAAGTTAAGGAAAGAGAAGATTTTTGAGACCGAAACTTTTATCTTTTTTTTTTGTTTGTTCCTCGGCTAGAGCTCTGAGGTTCACCAATGGTGAGATTTTTGCGTATGTGGCCATTTTTGCCCACCATGAAGGTAGCTGCATTCCGACTTCAGGGATGATGACACAGCTGACACACTCAAGACCAGAGTGTGCGAGCCTTCTTTTTAATATTTATTGTTATCTACTCTTACCAGGACAAATAGCCTACTCTTCTGAAATGCAGAATGGGTTTTCATGTGTGCGCAAGGTGTTCTGCATGTGTTTGCACACAGGGCCGTAGTTTATAGTCTCATCCAAAGGACTTTCTAGGGAGTGGAGTCAGTACTGTTGTAAACTCCAGGGCAAAAATGTCCCTTTGAATGGGTGCTTCAGTAGTGGCTTCATCGCAGGCTTGATCCTGGTTCATTAAATCACGAATGCAACACTCTTGAGTATAACCACCACATTACCCACCCACCCCAAAATGTTTGTAAAAAGAAGTTGGTTTGTTGTTGTTGCTGTTATTGGAGGGGTTGTTATAAAAAGAAGTTGTTTAACTCATTTTCTCTTGCATATAAACATTTAAAGGAAAAAAAGATATACAGTATAAGATTTAACTGTTTAATTCTTGTCATGCAAGAATGGCTGCAATGTATTGAAACACCTGTGTTGTGTTTTCAACCAACAACTACATATTAAAAACAAACAAACCCCAAAACCAATGCACAGACTACAAACACAAACAGTACTCACAACACATACACAGACACAGACACACACACATATACTCACACACATATACTCACACACACACAGACACACACACATACACACACACACATGTATATCAGTGAAATATTTACCAGGAGGTAGGTAGCTATTCCAATATCCTCGTACACAAACTTCTGTGGATCTGTCGTCTCTGTCCAGTTCTGAAAGAAAAAAAAAAAATTGTAAAAAAAAAGAGAAAGAGACATATATATTATACTAGATTTTCCAAATACACACAACACACACCCACACACAAAAGTATGATTACAGAGTTGGGGGGTGGGGTGGAGTGGGGGTTGGGGGGCTAGATAGTGATATGAGCTATGAACATATACTGAAAGCAGTTCTAAGTACACAAAGAAACGCAGCACACTCCCTAACACACACACACACACACACACACACACACACACACACACACACACACACACACACACACACACACACACACACACACACACACATGCACACACACAAGCATTTGCTTTTCTCCTTCATTTCTCCCAATCTGTATTCCTTTGACTAATAATATCAATAAGTATTTAACGAAAAGACGTTGAGTCAAGGAATGAAAACACGGACACACATGCATGCTCACATGCACACACAAATACACAGATACTCCCCCCCCAAAAAAAAAAAAGAAGAAGAAAAAACCCAACAAAACATACAACGCCCCCCCCCCCCCACACACACACAAAACCAACCCACAAAAAAACCAAACACACCAAAATCTACACAATCTCACACTTTTCTCCTACCTTCACCAGCTCAGCTCCGTACTTCTCCTTCAGTGAAGAGTACAGCTGACAGTAGCGGTCAACACCGACCAACCGTAATGATCTGATGGCCGTGGACAGGTTCGACTGCTCCGTCCAGCGCAGAATTTTGGCGCCAGGGTCTCTCTCAGCCAGGGCAGTGTGGCGTGGACATGGGGTCTGTCAGCAGACTTCTGGTCCTGGGGGCGGCTACAGCTGAGCTGTACGGCACTGCAGGGAATAAGGAAAGGAAAGGAGATGGTTTGACTAGAGGTAAACTAAGAATGAAAGATGAACAGAATGGCAGATAGATGGATGCACAGACACAGAGCGCAGACACAGATGAAACACAAATACGTACAAAAAACCCCAACAACCCTCCCCAAAAAACAACAACAAAAACACCACAAAACAAACCCAAACAAAACAAACCCCCAAAAACAAACAACAACACACATGCATTCCCACATACACAATAACAAATTTATACCGATTGATGCATTGAAACTTGCACACTCATAAGCACAATGCATACCAATTACCATCACTTGTATTTGTAAACAATCACATACACAATTAATGAATTATAAGTTTATTCATATCAATTGGTGCTCTGAAACTACACATGCACATACATAATATATATACATGTATAATATTCAATATTGTATACCAATCACCATCACTTGTAAACAATCACAAGCCTGTACAGTGTACACATTACAATTTACATGCTCACAGATCTATAAAAATAGTTTCTAAATCTCATCTACATCACTTGCTGAAAAGGCAGCAGGCCGTAATCATTCCACATACACACACTATATGAATATATCTCTAATCTAAAATTCAGTTACAGTGATAAGGCTTTTTTTTGGAGGAGGTAGGGGAGGGGGGGTTGTCATTTCTCAGCTAGAGCTCTGAGGCTCACCGATGTCAGCAATGGTGAGATTTTGCACACGTGACTGTTTTTACCCACCATTAAGGTAGCTGCATCTGGCTTTAGGAATGGCGTCTAAACACGACACCTGTGCGCTTGCATTTCAAACAAAACTTTGTCACGCGCTACCGCACAAAATGGCCTACTCTTCTGAAAAGAACAGGTTTTTAACAAGTGCGCAAAATGTTTGCGTACATTCACACATGGGGCCTCAGTTTAAAGTCTTATTCAAAGGTCTTTTGGGGGGAGTGGAGTCAGTACTAATGTTAACTCCAGGGTAAGTCCCATAAAAGGGATGCCTCCATAGTGGCTTGATCCTGGGCTGTCAGATCATGTGCAGTGCTCTAACCGCTAGGTGTCCCTCCTCCCCCCTGAACAGGCACTGAAATTAGAGTCAACACACACACACACACACAAGCCAGATCCAGTGTAAGCTAGTTCAGTACCTCTTCCCATCATCTTGATGGAGAAATGTGAAGCAGTAGGTCACTTCAGAGGAGACATCACTCGCATCGTCATCATCTGCTGCTGTTGGCTTCGTACAATACCGGACAGGAAGGAACGTCACACTCTTCGAGCTTTGATCTGGACAGAAATGAACAGTTCTAACTTTGTTGCTTGGACAAGAAAATTGTGTATGCATCATGTGGCTCTGTGTGTGTGAGTCACCATGAGTGTGTGTGTGAGTGTGTGTGTGAGTGTGTTTGAGAGAGAGAGAGAGAGAGAGAGTGTGTGTGTGTGTGTGTGTGTGTGTGTGTGTGTGTGTGTGTGTGTGTGTGTGTGTGTGTGTGTGTGTGTGTGAGTGCAAAGTTACTTTGAATTTGATATTATATTCAGTAACACTTACCATACACAACAACTTCCAACAGGCTTGGAAAAGATTTGGACTGTTTTGGAATCAACTGGCGCAAAACAAACACAAACTGATCGTCGTTCTCTTTAAGATCAGCCTCTAAATTACAGGTCTTTTTCAAATCAGAAGAAATGTCTTCACAGTCATCTGAAAGAAATTTTCTCAGTAGTTCATCTGCAGCAGTGGGTGATTGTGCTGTTACAATTTGGACGATCTTTGTGCCACTAAGTCTTTTGTTGGCAACATGTGGTTTGTTGATCCAAACGGTAGCTGCATCCAGAAAGCCCTTAAAGTTGCCATCCTTTATTGGAAGGGTTTCAAATACTTGTAGATCTTTGATTCGATCCATGGTAAATCACACCACTTGTACACTGAGATAAACCGGAAAGTAAAATACTACTTCATCTCATGTCATATCAGTAGCATGTCGTCTGCTTGGTGCATGTGTTGACAGTTTTAACTGTCTAAGAATAATATGTTTTTCGAATAAAGATAATCTTTCTCAATATTATCTAACGAGCAAAGAGTCATCAGTTTTCATATGTTAAACAAAACTTCATACATAGAATTATATGGTAAACTTGCATACAAAGGATTGTATGAAAGCAAAAATATGTTCTTAACTTGCTAAATTTCAACACTGTTTTATCTTCTTTCAAAGTGTGCGCAACCTAAAGCTGTCTTCCGGTTTGTGCGCATGGTTGCTGTCGCTGATGTTCAGACATTGAGGTATGTTGATGTGACAGACGTTTCTAAAATTTTTTCTCTTTTGTTGTTGTTGAATAAGAGGTATCTTTTAGAATCAATACTGTCTTTTTCGTTTTGGTGAATGGAAGCGCTTTGATTTTATTTTCAATCATTGACTTTGTCGTAAGTTAATTCCGACTTGTCTCATTCTGATTCTGTGAATCCCAGAAAACCTTTTTCGTCAACTTTAGATCATCAGCAAATTAATTACCTAATTTCTTGCATCTTCTTCTTTTTCTTCTTTGGTATTTTGACCAAGCAGAATTAACATAGTTGACAAGAAACCGAGGCCTACTAATGTAATAAGACTTAGACAGGACTTCAGTTTACAACTGAGTAAGGCAAGACCCTGTCCTTTCCAAATGTCCAACAAGTATTGAAGTAACATTCATTACATTGGCCTCCAATCGGTCATATTTTGATAATTATGTGGAAATCAGCTAATAGTAATGCCTGCAAGTCTGCCCCATTTTGATCATAATGAACAAAAATTATCTCCACGTGAAACTGAAGCCCAGTGAAGGAATAAACATTATAAAGTGTGTGTACATGTGTGTGTTTGATGGATTAATTACACACTACAGTGAAGTCTGAAGAGACAAGAGAGACTGTACTTTCAGTTTGAAACACTATTATGTATTAATAGGGATCATTGACAGTATAAGAGATAGAGGGCAGTTGTGTTGTTCATTTACACATTCGTGTAACAGACAGAGACATTCAGACAGTGCAATTCAATTGTGTCATTTATTTATGCATATTTTTCAAACAGACTAAGACAGTAGGACTTAAGAGTCACACACAGACACAAAGACACAAAGACACACACACACACACACACACACACACACACATTGCTTATAAGTTAATTTCAATATGCTATCTGAAAATAAGAGTTTGACTTTGGATATTGATATTATTGTCAGCATTGCGGAGAATTTGTATTGCTGGGAGATGACAGCTTTTGTGGAGAGAAGGAGAGATGTGATGGTACTTTAAAAAAAAAAATGCTGTGTGTATACTCTGTCAGTCATAGTAGTGAGGTGCTTCAATCTTGGCAGAAATGGCGGCAGCAGAAGGAACAGTGGAGCGACAATTCCTGACCTATGATGGCCCACAGAAAGGGGTCAGCTATCCCGTCAAGGTCCCCTACTGTGGAGGTGAGTGTGTCACATTGATGGATACATTTGGCTAATGTAGGCACATTGTGTTGTGGTTATGGGCAAAAATGTTGTAACATGTAGAAGACAGAAAGAATATCAGATTGTTTACTATATCTGTATGATGTAGGACTTTTGTGGGGTGGGGCAGTCTAGTGGTTAAGGTAGCTGCATTCCAACTTTGGGGACAGTATCTAAACACCACATTTGTGTGCGTGTGTTTTTAAAAAAAAAGTTGTCCGTTCCTACCACCACAAAATGGGCTACTCCTCTGAAAGGGAGAACTTGTTTCAGTGTGTGCGCTAGATGTTCTGCATGCATTGGCACGTGGGGACCCCAGTTTACGTGTCTTATCCAAGGGACTTTTGTGGCAGTGGATTCAGTACTGGTATGAACTCCAGGTGAAAAATCTCCTTAAACAGGCACCTCCTTGGTGGGTTGGTCCCAAGCAGACAGATCCCGAGTGGAATGCTCTAACCACTAGGCTATCCTACCCCTGAGTGGAGCATGATTTAGCAGAGACACAGGTCTGTGCATACATGGCTTGGGTCAGCTCCCTTCCTCCTGATATGTTTAAATTAGAAATGTTTATTTTGGGCTGCTTTCTTTTTTTTTTAAAAACCAAAATTTTACTGAAGGGACTTGTTGTACTAGTTGAAGGTAAAAGTAAACAGTAAAACACGAAAAAGATATACAAATGCAGACCAGCAAAGGGACGAATACTAATGAGTTGAATTTTACAGATATTCATATGCATTCAGTTGCATGTTACTCTAGTATTCCAGGTTATTGGTGTTGTAAACATGAGTGCATATGGGTTTGAAATTTGTGTGGTGGTTACTTTGTGTATTCATATTAATTTTGTTGGGTATGTTATTGATATTAGAAATCATCATATATACAGAAGTTGAGGTATGCATGCATGTATGAGTATAAGAGATTCAGCAATCTTTTGGAGTGTGTCCAATTTTATTGTTTGAGACTATGAGAGCCATTAATTTTGTTTCATTTTTGTGTGAGAAAAAATGAGTACCAACTAATATTAGAATTTTGTTTCTTGTTTCAGAATGCACGATGCCAATAGAGGTGAGTTTCACTCTTTTTGGTCATCAGCTGTAAGTCTTTGACTGAGAGAGAGAGAGAGAGAAAGAGAGAGAGAGATTTATTTTATTTATTTATTTTATTTTATTCTTTTATATCGAGGATTTAGACTACGGGACAGATAGATAGATAGATAGATATCGAGGATAATGGAATAAGCACTGACAATTTTGTCATCTGTTCCCACCGGCACACAATGGCCTACTCTTATGAAAAGTGGAACAAGATTTAACCTGTGTGCAAGATGGTCTGCGAGCATTCGCACACAGGGCCTCTGTTTATAGTCTCATCCGAAGGACTCATCCGAGAGAGAAAGAAAGAGAGAGAGAGAGAGGGGGAGGGGGGTTGGGGTGGGAAGGAATACATGTATATTCAGTTTATAGTTTTTCTTGTGAACAAAGTGTGTGTGTCTGTGTGAGTAAGATTGTGTGTGTGTGTGTGTGTGTTGTGTGTGTGTGTGTGTGTAAGTCTTCTATGTCTGTGCGTGTACCCCCCCCCCCCCCCCCCCCCCCCCCCCTTGAATTTTTTTTTTTGTTAAACTGGTTTACTTTTCAAAACAGGTGATACAATAATTTGAATAAACTCGAAAATGTAAAGAATTAAAAAAAATTGAAAAGTGTATTTATATCCACCGAGTTACAAACGCAATTATCAATGCAGGACAAAGATAGATATTAGAGTTTTTGTCCCCTGAGAATAAGCAAAACAAGAGACAAGCAGATAAAAGAAAACTAACATGTAAGCTCATGATATAGAGATACACACACACACACACACACACATTCACACACACATTTACACACTGTGTATACTTCCGATGTATATTAGTTAAGACTAGAGTCTTCTTACAGAAAAATGTAGCATTCTGGTCCATTTATCTGTAAATCTTTCAGTTGTTCTTGATGCCATGGTTTTGCCTGTTCATTACATTTGCTTCTTTACTGTTTATTTCAGAGGGCTGGATGTAAAAAATAAAAATGCCATTTTAATGCTTATTCTGTAGCTCTATAAATAAAATGTGTTTATTGATTTCATAGTTCATCTGTAGTTTTCTCAGAATTTTGAGAAATCAGTTCTGTTTTCTAGTTATGGAATGATCTGCAAGTTTTGCATCTTATGATGCATTATTTTGCATTGTTTAATATTTACCTCTTGCACAACACACACACGCACACACACACACACACACACAGGAAAGAAGGAAGGAAGGTGGCAGGATGGTTAAGACGTTTGCCTGCCAACAAGTATACCTTGAAGTTTTGGGTTCGATTCCCAGCCTCGCCCTTTCTTCCCAGTTTGACGAAAAAATCGAACTGAATGTCAAAGTCCTTTGGATGAGACTATAAACCGAGGCCCCGTGTGCGAACACATGCAGAACATTTTGCGCATGCGTTAAATCCTGTTCCGCTTTTTGAAAGAGTAGGCCATTGTGTGCCGGTGGGAACAGATGACAAAATTTACAAAACCGTATACACATGGGGACTGGATGTAAAAAGCACATGAGTGCTTATTCCATTATCCTCGATATAAAAGAATTAAAAACCACACACACACACAAAACCACACACACACAAAACCACACACACACACACACACACACACACACACACACACACACACACACACACACACACACAGACACACACACACACACACACACACACACACACACACACACACACACACACACACAAAACCCACACACACACACAGACACACACACACACACAGACACACACACACACACACACACACACACACACACACACACACACAACACACACACACACACACACACACACACACACACACACTTCACAGACATTTCATTTTTGAGAAAAGCTTTCATCCAGACCTTCATCCAGTCATAATGACACTGCAGCCACCATCTCCTAATTTCAAAAACCCCCCGTCACCTGTACTATTGGTAATTTTCTGTAACACCCATACCATCAGCCATTGCCTCTAACAGATGAAGATGGGGATGGAGACAAGGAGGACGGGGCGGCAGGAGGGGGGGAGGAGAAGAAGAAGCGACAGACGCGTGGCGGTAAAGGTCTGATGAAAGCCAAGAAGAAGGTGGAGCCACAGGGAGTTCGACTCTGGACCGCCAGTCGCGGCAAAAAGAAGAAAGTGACCATCGTCGTCGGCTTGGCATCGTACGGTCAGTGTCCGGCGATAAGAGCTTTTGGTTTCTTTTGCTTTACAAGGTTCAGCACTTGTAAAAATTTCTTGTATTATCATTATAATATTGTTGTTGTTGGTTTTGTTGTTATTATTATGTTATTTTTATTAATATATTATTATCATTATAGGCTTAATATCTTTTTATGACGGTTAGTTGAAAGGAGTGTGAATGGAAGGGGGTTTGTGGGTGGGTGATTGGGTTGTTTGGGTGTTGGGGGGGGGGGGTGGGGGGGGGTGGGGGGGGGGGGGGGGGGGGGGGGGGGGGGGGGGGGGGGGGGGGGGGGGGGGGGGGGGGGGGGGGGGGGGGGGGGGGGGGGGGGGGGGGGGGGGGGGGGGAGGAGAAAGTATGTGTGGGAAAGTGGGTGGATGGTATGTGTGTGTGTGAAAGCAAGTCAAGTCAAATGTTTATGTCCAGATGGTACATTGAATAAGCAATGCATTTACCTTTTTTTCTTCAAGCCATCCATCTTGGAACAAAAACAATTTGGTGTGTGTGTGTGTGTGTGTGTGTGTGTATGCAAGAGCTTGTGAAAGAATGTCAAGTGTGGTTTTTGGAGGTGGACGTTTGTTGAATCCTTATCCTCCTTGAAGAGTGACTGGGACACTGTACATTGAGGTAGTGCACCTTGGGAAAGTTGTATGATCTGTTAAGCCCGTCACTCCTCGCTTTGTATTGGGATAAGTTCATGTCTTTGTCGTCCATGCCAGCGGCTATAGATGGCCTATTTGTATGGAAATGGAATGGGTTTTTAATATGTTTGCATGATGATATGTGATTATTTGCTTGTGGAACCTCATTTATAGTTTTGTTTGACGAATTTTTGTGTGTGTATGTGAACTTCTGGATGGTGTGTGTGTGTGTTTGTGGTGTGTGTGTGTTTGTGTGTGTGTGTGTGTGTGTGTGTGGGTGTGTGGTGTGTGCATGTTTGTACAGGAATTTAAAGAAATCTCTAACATTTATTAAGGTGTGTTGTGGTGAATATTCAAGCAAACCTGTAATCATCAGCATCTGTATACATCAATGAATTTGACTGCTTTGAGTTAATCAAGTATTTCTTCTTTGTAGTCGAACGCTCAGACAGCAACTATTGTTGTCTGTCACATGCTGCTGTTAAGCGCCTGACAAGTCAAGCCCAGTGCATCTGAGAGAATGGTTATCTTGTTAGTCTTTATGTAAAAAAGGCAGGAGAATGGACCAAGAAGGCAGAAAACAGACAAGGAGGAGGTGACAGGAAGAAAAGGAACATGGCAGAAACAAAGAGAGTGATAGAAAAGAGGAAATTTCTAGCACAGAATTTCCATAAGGTGGGGATGCTATTTATACTGACAGGCCCCCTGGCATCCCCATAGGGGGAGCAAAGTATTTGAATTTGAATAACATAATAAGCCCTTGTCCTTTTTTTAAAAACTTAAACACAGTTTTTTTATATTATTTTTTTAATTGTTGTGGTTGTTGTTGCAGAGATTGACTTGAAAGACGCCAGTAAGGTTTTTGCCACCAAGTTCTCCTGCGGTTCTTCAGTGAGCGGTGAAGACGAGATCGTCATTCAGGGAGACGTCAAGGACGACCTCTTCGACTACCTGCCTGAGAAGTGGCCACAGGTGAGAGGGAGGGGCTTTGGGAGAAGGGGGGAGGGGGGGGGTTGTTCCTTGGTTAGAGAGCTCTGAGGTTCACCAACACACGGGGACTGGATGTAAAAAAGCACATCAGTGCTTATTCCATTATCCTCGATATAAATTTAAAAAAGAAGTCATCTGAGCGCTTTGATTTGTTGCTTTACAAAATTCAGCGCTATGTAAATTCCATACATTATTATTATTATTATTATTATTATTATTATTATTATTATTAACAGCGAGATTGTGCGTGTGCGACCATTTTTATTGACCAGTAGGTGCATTCCAACTTCAGAGTGTCTCATTTGGTTTTTGGCGCCTGTCATTTTGATGTCTGGACTTTTTTGCTTAAACGTCTTGAGGAATCGATGGTGCACCTCGCTGAAAAGTTTTGGGTAATGTGTCTTAGGCGGTTTGAACCTGGTGGAGCCTGTTCTTTCCCAGATTGCATACTGGGCATGTTTGTGTCGTCCATACCTCCAGCTGTGGATGATCTACTCTTCTGGAAAAATGTATATGGATTTTTTCTTCTTCGTCAAACGCTCAGTCAGCAACTATTGTTGTCTGTCATATGAGCGAAAGTTCCTGACAAGTCAGGCCCAGCGCATCTGACTTCAGCTTGGGAGAGAATTGTTATCTTTTAAGTATTTCTGGAGGAAAAAAAGGCAGGAGAATGGACCACAAAGGCAGAACATAGACAAGAAGGCATTAAAAAAAAAAAAAATTGTTTTATATCGAGGATAATGGAATAAGCACTTATGTGCTTTTTTACATCCAGTCCCCGTCTGTATACGGTTTTGTAAATTTGTCATCTGTTCCCACCGGCACACAATGGCCTACTCTTACAAACAGCAGAACAGCATTTAACGTGTGCGCAAAATGTTCTGCGTGTGTTCACACACGGGACCTTGGTTTATAGTCTCACCCAAAGGCAGAAACCGTGAGAGGGATAGAAAAGAGGAAATTCGTAGCACAGAGAAATTTCTAGAAGGTGGGGATGGTATTGATACTGACAAGTACCTGGCTTCCCCATGGGAGGACATGGATTTGTATGTTCATATAATTATGTAAGAAATAATCCACTTGTTCTCATGGAGCCTCGGTTTCTGTTATCTGAAAAAAAAAAGTGCTGGGTAATGGAGTAGAAAGCCTGTGTTAATTGCAGGAGCAAAAATCCTGATAAATGGACTGAAGAGTGGTGACTGGAACCTGTGACTTAAGAAGATCATCAGATCCTGAGTCCTGTGTTCAAACCACTCGGGTATTCTATTGCTTGTGATGACGGTGATGGAAAAAGGCCGGATGGTTTGTTAGGAGAGTGGAGGGCCATAGTTATGCAGGCACAGGATTATTTAGATTTCTATATTTAAGCTTGTTTGTGTGTGTGTGTTTGTGTGTACATGCGAGGACACATGGATAGACGGTGCACATACGCCCATGCTTACAATGCTTACACACACACACGTGCGCGTGTGCACACATGCACATGCATACACACACAGGCACACACATGCACACACGCACACACATGCACACACGCACACATGCACATGCATACACACACAGGCACACACATGCACGCACGCACGCGCGTGCGCACACACACACATGCACACACACACACACACATGCACACACACACACACACACATACACACACACACACTTCTCTATTTCCAGGCCCATTGTGCATGTGAACATAAAAACTTGTGTGCGATACAGGACGCTTGTCATAGAGATTTGTTGTCATGTTTGTACGATCTTCTCACTGTGTGTGTATTCCTAACAGGTGGGTAGAAAAGCCTAGTAGTCAGAGTGTTGAGTGTGATGGCTTAGGTTTGACCCACCACAGACACACCCTTTCCAGGGAATTTTCCCCCTGGAGTTAACATCAGTGCTGACCCCACTCCCCTGAAAGTCCTTCGGAGGAGACTTTGAACTGAGGAGGTCTCGTGTACAGACACTTGCAGGATATCTTGCACACACGTTAAAACCTGTTATGTCTTTTCGGAAGAGTAGGTTGTTTCGAGCTGGTTGGAACGGATGATATTTATTATTTGATTATATTCTTTTATATCGAGGATAATGGAATAAGCACTTAGGTGCTTATTTACATCTAGTCCCCGTGGGTATTCTGTCATTTGTTCCCACTGGCACACAATGGCCTACTTTTACGAAAAGCAGAACAGGATTTAACGTGTGCGCAAGATGTTCTGCGTGCGTTCGCACACGGGGCCTCGGTTTATAGTCTCATCCGAAGGACTTTTGGGGCGAGTGGAGTCGGCACTGATGTTAACTCCAGGGGAAAATATCCCCTTGAACGGGAATCGAACCCTGGTCGTCAGATTGCGAGCGCAATGTTCTAACCACTAGGCTATCCCATCCCCCCCTGATATAACATTTTTAAGAAGTAATGACACTGGTGTTGTCATCAGACATTATCCAACTTGAAGAGCTCCGGCTGAGGAACAGGAGAAAAAAACCTGACAGTGTATGTCTATGATTCAAGGTGCTTGTTGTTGAGGTTATATTGTTCATGTGTTATGTTCTGTCTGTATATGCATTGCTGATGGTATGTCTATGGTTCATGGTGCTTGTTGTTGAGGTTATATTGTTCATGTGTTATGTTCTGTCTGTATATGCATTGCTGATGGTGTCTATGGTTCATGGTGCTTGTTGTTGAGGTTATATTGTGTATGTGTTGTGTTCTGTCTGTGTATGCATTGCTGATGGTGTGTATGATTCAAGGTGCTTGTTGTTGAGGTTATATTGTTCATGTGTTGTGTTCTGTCTGTGTATGCATTGCTGATGGTATGTGTATGATTCAAGGTGCTTGTTGTTGAGGTTATATTGTGTATGTGTTATGTTCTGTCTGTGTATGCATTGCTGATGGTCTGTGTCGCTGTCTGTTTCAGATTGATGAAGACGACATAGACGACATGGGAGAGAAGAAGTAGCTGATGACCTGTGTACAAATAACTTATGACATGTGTACAGACTGTTTACGTGTGTGCGCTGTTGTGTTTGTATGTTGTGGTGTTGGCGAGAGCCTGTGCGCTCTTTCCTTGCATGTGAATCCTATGAGATTTTAGGCATGAAATGGTGAGAAAAATCTGGCTTTTTGTGTGTGTGTGGTTTTGGTTTTATTGATTGTGTGTGTATATGTGTGTGTGTGTGTGGTGTGTGTGTGTGTGTGTGTGTGTGTGTGTGTGTGTGTGTGTGTGTATGTGTGTGTGTGCAATCATATATAAGTTTGAATACTTTTCAGTCACTGGCTATTTTCATCAGTTTGAACATCCAGCAGATTCACACAGGATCATTATAGCCCCCCATCCCCCCCCCCCCCTCCCTAAAAAATAACAACTAAAAACATCTAAACAAACAAAAAGACCCAACCCCAACCAACAAAAACCCTACACCAATATACATAGTCTGTAAATTTCTTACAGCCTACTGAGATTATGCCAAATATTTGAGAATATGCCAAATATTTTGTTTTTATTTATGTTCATCATATACGTAACAAAACACATTACACTAATAGAAATCTGAAAATCCAAAAGTCGAGAATAGTCCTGTGTACCCACAATCAGACGGACAGAAGACCCCATAGAAGTGTCCAGGAATGATTTGACACCACCAGAAAATTACTAGCAGACAGCGGTAAGGGAAAACTGAAAATACACAGGCCATATGTTGGGTCACAAGAAGGCAGGTCTCATGGCAGCCTCCTTTTTTAATAAAGTAAAGGTAAAAAAAAAAAGGAATGACAGACCTCCAGTGGTTTAGTGATCTAGAAATAACGCTCCCCATCTAGAAAGTGATAAGTCAGGGGTTCGATCCTCATTCACTAGACCTGAGTTGTTGTCTGGGTCCAGTACTAGTCTTTTGGATGAGTTGTTGATAATCTGAAGTCCTGCGTGCAATGCATACTTCATGCTTGTAAAATAACCTAGCATGAGAGTTGTCCCTGGCAAAATTCTGTAGAAAAGTCTACTGTCTTAAGGAAACGAGTACACACATATGAACAAAAAAAGAAAAGAAAGGTAGTGCTGTTCTTGCAGTAACGCACTCTTCCTTGGAAAGAGCAGCCTGAAATTCATGCATTAAAATCTGCTGTGATTGAAAGTGATGTACAATACAATACAAAATGATACAACACAACCAATGCAGTACAATAGACGTTAAACTGAAGATATATACAATCCAATGCGGTCTCCTACACGGAGAACATACACTGGCATCAGTGGCCTGACTATTGCAGAAGTAGTCCACAATAGTGCAGACACAGCCATGTGGAAGGGAGGGAGAGGCAGTACAGGGCAGGGCCATGGAGTACAGTGGCCCAACTACTGCAGAAGTAGTCCACAACAGTGCAGACGCACCCATGTGGAAGAAGTACAGGGCAGAGCCATAGAGTACAGTGGCCTCTTTCAGACATTGTCCTCAACAGTGCAGTCCAAGTGAATTGGTGGTCTAGAGGTAACGCGCCTGTCTAGAGAGCGAAAAGTCCGGGTCGGAAGTGTGCGGTGGTTCGAATCCTGTTTGGGCCCGAAACTTTTCCCCCATCCATTAGACCATGAGTGGTGGTCTGGGTGCTAGTCATTTGGATGAGACGATAAACCGAGGTCCTGTGTGTTACTCAAAATTATTCAGCGCATGTAAAAGAACCCATGGCAACAAGAGAGTTGGCCTGGCAAAATTCTTAGAAAAAAGCCACTCCAATAGGGAAACAAATACAGACCCCCCCCCCCAAAAAAAAAAAAAAAAGGGTGACGCTGCTCTTGTGGCGACGCGCTCTCTCCCCGGGGAGAGCAGCCTGAATTTCACGCAGAGAAATCGCGTGACTTAAAGTGGTATTAATAAATTTTAAAAAAAAAAAAAAAGTGTGGTCAGTTTCTGCTATAATTAGCACCAGCTGGAACAGAATTGAGAGCAGCTGAAAATGGGGTAAACTGACAGCTGATGTGTGTGTGCGTGTGATCAGATTCAGATTCAGAATATTTTATTGCCATTTAAGTCATGTAAACTTATTTTGACACAACAAAACAAACACCAGTAATAAATATCTATTTGGCTCAAGGTGATGTACACTAAAAGCATGTAGCATTCTTCTTCTCTTTTCTCAAAACATTCATACACATATCTGATGATAACTGCTGGATAGATACCAACTGTGATTATGTCACTTAATTTATCTATACAGTTTTTTTACATTCTTTGTCTTTAGTTGTAATTTTTAATAATAAATTCTTTGTGTGTGTGTGTTATACAATAAATTTCCTCAGAAGTCTTTTTCATCATTCATTTGAAAGAATTGTAGGTACGAAGGGATCCCCCTGCTATTAATGATAATAATAAAAAAAACTGTCGAGCTTTTCTTCTGTGCAAGAGATTACAAAAAATTATGTAATAAAGCACATGAGTGCTTATTCTATTATCCTCAAAATAAAAGAACAATTCTCTCCCTCTCTTGCTTTCTCGCGTGCACTCTCTCATCACAAATCACAATAGTTTCTTCCCATTAACTTCTTTGAGCTATAGAGAAACGAAAAAGTACACATATCAGTAAATGAAAGGGGAATAAAGGGGAAGAGCAAACACACAAGTACACAAAAGACAGTTTACTTGTTAGGCAGGAGAATGTCTAAACAATCCTGTTACCCTCCTTCCTACTTTCTCTGTTAAAGAATTATGGCTGCATAAACAAAAGAAAAAGGAGAAGAGAGGGAAGATTTATTTATAAAACATTCCCCAGCAATAGTCAAGATTATCCCTCTTTGTGGAAGGAAAAGTTAACTCTGATTGGCTTCTTCCAAAACAAGAATTCTTTCCCTTTAACTGCTAACCTGTCAATACAGAATGGAAGACAGTTAACTTGCATGAAAAAAAACAACTCAGTATTGTGTGTGATGTGAATGGTTAAGGTGATGAATAACACTTTGTTATGGAATGCACAGCACTTCAGAACTTAAACAAACTAATATTTGCACAGGTTTTTACATAAATCGTTCCAATTTTTACACATATGATAACATCACTGATGAAAACAGCTAACACAAGTTATTGAGCTTTGGAAACATTAATTTAACAAGGACTACAGATGCTTTTCTAGATACACTTTGTTTGCATATTAGTATACACATATACATCACTCTGTTCTGTAGTCATTGATATTTTTCTTAATTATTTTTCTCTGCCTAAGCTGTCCTTATCAATTCACTTCTGAAGTGTGAATTCTGCCCCTTTAACCTCACAGTACTCCCCTCCCCCCCCCCCCTCTCTCTCTCTCTCTGTCTGTTTATATAATTTATATATATTTTAATCTTTTATATTTTATTCTTTTATATCAAGGATAATGGAATAAGCGCTTATTTGCATTATTACATCCAGTCCCCGTGTGTATGCGGTTTTGCAAATTATTTCATCTGTGTGTGTGTGTGTGTGTGTGTGTGTGTGAGAGTGTGATGCTGGTGATGATGTGAGGGGGTCACCAACATGTGAACGAAACAAAATCACTTGCACTCCAAACTATGTATAATATGCAGAGCCGCTAAATCATCGGAACATCTAGCTTATTTACTTTCATTCCCCGAAGTCGGAATGCCGCTACCTTAATGGTGGGGAGAAAACAATTGCATAAAAATTATGCAAAAATCTCACCATTGGTGAACCTAGGAGCTCTAGCTGAGGAATGAAAAAAGAAATCTGGGGCATGAGTCCTGGAAAAGGTAATTAATGAATTTATTGATCTATTTATTCCAAATCTACTTAGATGTTTATTCATGTAGCTAAATATTGATTTATGTACAGTTAACATCTGTGTAAAAAATTATTTCAAACACAGTACCAATAATTACACATCTTTATATTGTGTACAGATTTTCTCCAGTGTTTTTTCCCCATTTTATTTGTTTTAAATGGTCCTTTTTATGTTTTTTTCTCCAGTTCTTTTCTGTCTTTTTATGCTGTTCTCCAGTATTTTCACTGTTCTTTTATGCCGTTCTGCAGTATTTTCACTGTCTTTTAACGTTTTTATCCCAGCATTTAAAACATTTAAAAAAATGTTTTTCTCCAGTATTTTTCACTGTCTTTTCATGCTTTTCTCCAGTATTTTTCACTGTCTTTTCATGCTGTTCTCCAGTATTTTTCACCGTTCTTTTATGCTTTTCTCCAGTATTTTTCACCGTTCTTTTATGCTTTTCTCCAGTATTTTTTCACTGTCTTTTCATTCTTTTCTCCAGTATTTTTCACTGTTCTTTTATGCTTTTCTCCAGTATTTTTTTACCGTCTTTTTTACTTTTCCCCCAGTATTTTTTTACGGGCATTTTTGCTTTTCTCCGTATTTTTCATGTTTTTCCTGCTGTTCTGTATTGTTCACTGTCTTTTCATGTGTTTTTCCAGTTTTTTCACTGTCTTTTTATTGGGTTTTTCCCGTATTTTCCCCTGTCCCTTTTTTTGCTTTTTCTCCATATTTTTCACGCTTTAAAAAAAAACTGTTCTCCGAAACTTTTTACTGTCACCAGTGTTTTTTCCCCTCAGGGAAACCCGTCTATTTAGTATTTTTTTTACTGTCCGTAAAGTTTTTTCAAGTGGTTCCCCCCCCCCCCCCCCCCCCCCCCCCCCCCCCCCTGTCCCCGCCCTGTTCTTTTTTCCCCGTATTTTTCACCCTCTAACCCCCTATCTGGTGCTTTTTTTTTTTAAAAATGTGGTGTTGTGTGGTTTTTTTGTTTTTTTTTGGTTTTTTTTTTTTTATGTCAGACCCGCTTTTCTTAAGTATTTTTTTTCCCCCCCGTGTTTCCCCTTAAAAAAAAAAAAGGGATGCTATCCCTGGTTTTCAGAGTTTCTGGGTTTTTTCCATTGTAAAAATTTTTTTTCTCAGGCCATCCTCCCCCCTAAGCATAGGCCCCCCGACAACAAATCCGCCCCAAATCCCCTTTTCCTTTGGGGTATTTTCTCCCCGTTCCCGGGAAAAATTTCCCTTTTCCTGGTTTCTGCCCCAAAAGGGCACGTCGCCCGGGTTTCTTGGGCCCTTTTTTTTTGTTTTCCCCGGGGGTTCCCTGATGTGCCCGCCTTGGGATGTTTGTTGGGTGGCTTTTCAGGGTGTGCCCGATCCCCATTCTGCGCCCCAAATTTTATTTCGGTGGCGTGGTTGGTACATTGCTACAGGTCTGCGTTTCTGATGGGGTCCCGGGGCCCGTGGATCTGGAAAGGGTTCGTCTCAGGGAGCTGTTGAAAGAAAGGGCTGCACTTTTTGATGGTGGCTTTGTTGTCCTAAGTCTTTCCCCTCCCAAAAGTAGGGGTGACTTGAAAAATTTGGAAATTGAACAGCCTGATCTTTGTGGGGTCGAAACCCCCTTGGAGCTCCCGATGTTTTCCGCTGCAAGTAAAGCTGCCCTCCGGGTTTCCAATTCTTTCTCTGAAGTTGGTCCGGCCGCCCTGCATCTAAGATGTACCCAAATATGGGGGGGGAAAAGTCTCCCCCTTTTTCCACTCCTTCCCCTTTTTGTGGACTGGGGCCCCACTCGTGCGTTGATCTTTTGGTTTGGTTTTTTCCTTCATGGATCTTGGACCCCAATTTGTAAGAGGTGGCTGTAGCTCGGGATCTTGTCCCGCATCTGTTGGGGGCTGTGGGAAAGCAGGGCCCGTCGTCCCGCAAAGTCGAACCCTCCAGCGTCCCCAGTGTCCCCGGGTTCCATTTTTCTGTTTTGCCCGTTGATGTCTTTTTTTGGTCCAATCGTCGCCAGGGGGAAGGGAAAGGTGACAGAAGACAACCTTAAAACTGACTCCGGGCCCTTCCCCCTCAAAAACTGTTTGGGAGTTGTCCTCCATGGACCCCCCCGGGGGGGGTCATTCTTTCGTAGGGGTTCTTGATCAGTTTACCAATTTTTGGGGGGTTTTGGGGGCCTCCCGGGTGGGGGGCAATTTCCGAGGGTGTTGCGGTCCACACTGGGGAATGCTTTCTCCTAATCAACCCCAAAATTGATGTATAAAGATGAGTTCCCCTCAAAAAATTGCTCCAAAAAGTGATGCGCAAGGGGCAATTGTCTACGCTGATTGTTTTGGCGGGGAAACCGGGAAGGTCCCCGGAGGGGAAAAAGGGTCGACTGCATTTTTCTTCCCCTTGAGGAGGAAACCTGTTTAAAACTTTTTTTGGCCCCGACAAAAGCCTTATCCCCCTTTTAAATTGGCACAGTTTTTTGAGGTTCCCTTTTTTGGGTAAACTTATGGGTAGCCCCTTCCGTCTGATGGGACTTCCCCCTCTTCCCCAAATCTTCCCCAAAGAGAGGGTACAGCATTCTACCGTTGGGATCCAGGGCTGCCTTAAGGGTTTGCTGGGGTGTTGTCCCGGGCCCGCTGCCTTGCCATTTCACCCGAAATTTATGGCCTTTTTCCCGATCTCCTTTCCCCCCTGGTTTCTCACAAAATTTAAGTTGGGGTTTTATTACAGGGTCGGGTCTGGGGGGTTTGAAGGGACGGATCTGTTTTAGGGTTCCCCAAAGTTCTTGCCCCTCTGTTTTTGGGTTTCCCCTCTGTTCCCAGGAGGTGTTTCCTTTTTTGTCCCTTTGATGGTTTGTAAAGGGCCCGCTGTACTTTTCCCGAGATTTTTTTTTTGGTGTCTACAGCAGCTTCCCCCTTTTTTAAATGGGTGTGCTTTTCCCCGGGTTCCTTGCCCGCCCTTTTGATGTACTTGCGTTGTTGTTTTTGGCTCCTTTGACTTTTCTGTTTTTTCTGTGAAATTGCTTGTGCCTTGGCCTTTGGTGCTTTTCCCGGTGTTGTTTACTGCTGCCTTTTTGCTTTCCCCTTCTCAATCTTGCCCATTGTGACGCCGATATTCCTTCCTTTGTTGGGGGTCTCTTGGGGCCCCCCTTCTTCCCGAAGGTTACGTCGGTTTTCTCTTTCACCCTTTTTTCCCCCGGCTCCGAAGGGCAGTCTCTTCTTCAAGCAGTTCCCCCTTTTTTAACCCTTTTTTTCTTTTGGTGAGGACAGCCCGAAATTTCATTTTTTTGTGTCTTTCCCGCGGCTGGTGTTTAAATTTTGCCCTTTTTTGTTACTTCCCTCCATTTTTTTTCCCTTTAGGGTTCAGCCCTTGGGGGCCCAAAAATTTCTGGTCGATGAAAGTCTGGGTCCTCTTTTTTACCCTTACATTGAGAGATCCCCCTGGATTTCTTGGCCATGCAGATATGGCCCATCTGGTTCCCCCGTCCCCATGATTTGGTGAAACCCCAAAAGGCCCTTATGTATCTTCTGTGGGGGGAAAAAGCTGCCACCCATTTCCAGATTGTTGATAAACACAAAAAGTCTGGGAAATCTCTCCCCCATTTTTTAAATTTATTATCCCCAATCCCTGTCTTCCCCTCACTTCCTCACCAAATCATGTTGCCCCCTTTTCCCAAACCCTTGGGGATTGAAATCACCCATGAGGGGGGGTTTTTATTTTTTTTCCCCCGGGGACTTGGCAATTACGTTCCCGCAATTTTGTTGTAGAATTTTTCTTTTTTTTCTTGCCCTATTAGTTGGGGGGCCCTTTGGGACTGGGTGATGTTTCCCTTCTGATCTTCTTCTTTTTAGTCCGAAGGATTTCCCCAATTTATTTTTGATCCCTGTGCTTTTCCCCTCCAAACAGGGCTCCCCTGCGCAGGTCTTGGGGCAACATGAGGCTACGCCCTTTTTGTGTGGAAAGGGTTTTTTCTTTCGTGGGCCCGAATAAAACAGATTTTCCCAGTGAAAAAGTCTCCTTTGGGCTGACCGTGTTTCCAAACAGGGCTCATGAAGCCAAGGCCCAAAGTGGGTTGTAGCTTTTTTATCTCTGCGGGTACCCTTTTGTTTTTTTTCCCCCCTCAAAACATGGCCCCCAAAATTCCATGTTTCCCACGTTTTTAGGTCCCGGGGCTTTTAAAAGGGGGGGCGGGCCCCTTTTGGGGTTCCTAAAATCACGGCTTTTTAACACCGGGCCCCTAACACCCCTTTGGGGAGGACCCCCTTTCCCCTTCCCCGGGCAAAATAATCTCTTGGGGCATTGTTTTGGGGTTTTTTTTTAGCAAGCTTTGTTTTCACAGGGTGGGGTTGCTAGCCCCACGCCCAACCCTCCTCCTTTCTCATCCGGGCTTGGGACCGGCCATGGCAGAGTTGTTGTATAAGTAGTATTTTTTCTTCAATATCTTCATACAGTCCAATGATGTTGCTTTTATTCTTCAGTAGGTCTACATCGCCAATATCTAAGAGTTCTCTAGTGTGTTTGGTCAGTATTTTCCCCACTGACCATTACACTGACCAGCTCGAGCCTTTGTCCAAACAACCGCTGGATAAGACTCTCACCCCTACCCTCTCTCTTTCTTACTTTTTCTTCTTCTTTTTGTGTGTGTTATTTTTACCGTTCTCTCTATCTCCCTCACTCTCTCTCTCTCTCTCTTCTCGTGGTGGAGGCAAGGGCGTCTACTACTGTGACAGGGAGTGAGGAGTGGCCTCCCTTCAGAGGAAGCGATCGGAAACCAGATGGCGCTCTGATTGTACTTGTGTCGTCTGCTTCCTGTTGAAGAGACAGATCGGGTGGCAGGAAAAGACAACCAATGAGAGAGGGGGAGAGAGAGAGAGGAGGGGGGGGGGGGGGGAGGGGATAGGTGGGGCCCTGTGTGTGTTTGCTGAGTGGGTGTCTGGGCAGAGTCAGGGGGAGACAACACAGTGACTGCGATAGCCTAGCGCAGATGAGATCAGTGGCTGGTCTCAGAGAGGTCATTTAAGTCTCTGGAACAACTTGGTACCAAAACATCCACCCCCTCTGTCTTCCTCCCCTCTCTCTCTCTCTCCCCCCCCCCCTCCCCCCGCCCCTGCGGTGCGCCAACTCCTCTACTCATAGACCCATGTGCAGATACAGATAGATCCAGAGAGAGTGAGAGTGAGAGAAATATATATATATATATATATATATATATATATATATATATATATATATATATATATAGAGAGAGAGAGAGAAGAGAGAGAGAGACAGAGACAGAGAGAGAGACACAGAGAGAGACAGAGAGAGAGACAGAGAGAGACAGAGATAGAAAGAGAGAGAGGTAGAGAGACGGAGACAGACAGACAGATACACAAGCACGCACACACACTATAATACTGAAAAATTATTGAAAGGTTTGTGATGGTTTTGGCGTGGATGTGCATTAAGACCTGTCGCTACAAAACTCCCCGGGGTGGGGGGAGGGGGAGGGGGAGAGGGGCTGTCAGTATCAATAGCATCCCCACCTTCTAGAAATTCTGTGCTAGGAATTCTCACTTTTCTATCCCTCTCTTTGTTTCTGCCTTGTTCCTTTTCCTTCCTGTCATCACCTCCTCTTTGTCTATTTTCTGCCTTCTTGGTCCATTCTCCTGCCCTCTTTTTCCCAAGAAAGACTTTTACGCAGATGTGCTGGGCTTGACTTGTCAGGCGCTTAACGGCAGCGCAACGCATTTTCGCTCAGATGACAGACAACAATAGTTGCTGTCTAAGCGTTCAAGGACAACGAAGACACAGCCAGTCCTCTGACCAGTGTGGTCATCAAAGGAACTGGACATAACTATGCAGCAGACGTTGTGAGGGATGTCTGTCCACTCCATTCTTTTTCGCTGGGCGGCTGTAAGCAGAGCGGGCATGTCCAGTTGTGTCGGTTCCTTGGCAATGTGTGATCCATACAAAATCCAGTCGTGCGATGCCTTAGTTTTGAAAAAAAAAGATTGTTCATTTTGGTTCTTGGGCAAGTGGTCAGATTTTTGCGTATGGGAACCCCCCCCCCCCCCCCCCCCATCATTAAGGTAGCCGCATTCCGACTTCAGAGACACAGCTGGGAATTTAACCTACCAATTTTGCCAGGTACCTCCCTGCTGTTCTCTGATGATCAACTGTCGTGGGTTCTTTTGACGTGGACAAGTCCGTTAAGCACTAGGGGTCCCACTGGTTGAGAGTCTCTTCCTAAAGACTTTGACATTCAGTTTGATTTTTCTTTCAAACTGAGAAGAAAGGGCAAGGATGGGGCATCGTTTTATCAAACATCTCTATTTTGAATCAGGAAACAAGAAAGAAAAAAACAGGCTTGGCATCTTTATACTTTTTCCGCGTCAACCTCTGTCCAGACCCACATTGAATTGATAACAACTGGTCTCCTATAGCATATACTCGTGAGAAAGAAAAGAATGCCCATTATTATATCAGTAAACAGACCACAATTGCCGAAACTACCCTATATAGGCTACACGAAAACTCCAAACACAGGCCACACACACAGAGCAGTGTCCTTGCAAGACTGGCAGCCAGACAACAGAATGTGTGCTGTATACAGTCTTGCCCGCTACATGAGGCAGCACTCTGAAAGAGGACCTGGCCTGACTGACCCAGACCACCCCAGTGGCCAAGAAGCTCTGTGGAGAACTGGGAGAGAGGACCTGCATGCAGAGTACAGCTGCCTTCATCACACAGAGACTGAGCTGTCTATCTGACGAACACAAAGAAGAACAAAAAGGTGCAAGAAAATGGCGAAGATTGCAAATTTGGTGTGATCGTCACATGGTGAGTATTAAGGAGTGGAGGAAGCTGGTTGCAAAATCTTCAGTGGTGCCTCAAACGGTCTGCTAGACTACGGGATAGGTGAAGGTGAAGGGGTGTAAGCGAAGCTTTAAATACTCAAAATAGCAGCTTAGAGTTGATAGTGTGGCACTTCTGCCGTACTGAAATAGTTTCTTTTCTTTTCTGATTCACTGTTTCTGACGATACCTGTCTCTTTCTGTTGTCTGTCTATCTGTCTGTCTGATGTCTGTCTGATGTCTGTCTGACTGTCTGATGTCTGTCTGATGTCTGTGTGATGTCTGTATGCCTGTCTGATGTCTGTCTGTTGTCTGTCTGTCTGTCTGATGTCAGTCTGATGTCTGTCTGCCTGTTTGATGTCTGCCTGTCTGATGTCTGCCTGTCTGATGTCTGTCTGTCTGATGTCTGTCTGATTGATGTCTGTCTGTCTGATGTCTGTCTGACGTCTGTCTGTCTGTCTGTCGCGGGAACTGGATGTAAAAAAAGTACATAAGTGCTTATTCATTATCCTAGACATACCCCCCCCCCCCCCACCTCTCTCTCTCTCTCTCCATCATTTTGATGTATGTATGTGTGCATGTACAGATTGTGTAAGACTAGGCTTGGCTTAACATCGTCATATTTGCAGATTAAAATCTCTCTCTCTCTCTCTCTCTCTCTCTCTCTCTCTCTCTCTCTCTCTCTCTCTCTCTCTCTCTCTCTCTCTCTCCTCTCTCTCTCTCTCTCTCTCTCTCCGTCTTTCTCTCCACTTCTCTGTGCCACATCTGTGTTTATTTTTCGAGGGGAAAAAGATCCCCCGGTCTTTTCCTTTGGTCAACTTTAATCTTGTCGGACAGGGAAGGCCTATTGATCAGCGTGTGCAATTTCGTCCTCCTCTCTTTCCTTACTTTATGAACAGAGAGAAAGAAAGAAAGAAAGAAAGAAAGAAAGAGAGAGAGAGAGAGAGAGAGAGAGAGAGAGAGAGAGAGAGAGGTTTCACCAATACAATCTTTTGCTGTCTCTTTCTGTCTGTCTCTCTGTCTGTCTCTGTCTGTCTGCCTCTCTGTCTATGTCTCTCTCTCACAGGCGCGCATGCACGCATGCAAAAACATGTACACATGCACACACACACATGCACGCACGCAGGCAGAGGGAGGAGGAGGAGGAGAGCGAGAGAGAGCGAGAGAGAGAGAGAGAGAGAGAGAGAGAGAGAGAGAGAGAGAGAGAGAGACAGACAGACAGACAGACAGACAGACAGACAGACAGAGACAGAGAGAGAGAAGACCAGGTATAATTATATCATCACGCATGCAAAAACACATACACACACACTCACTCACGCACACACACACACACACACACACACACACACACACACACACACACACACACACACACACACACACACACACACATACATACACATTCACGCACACACATATATGCACGCACAGAGAGAGAGAGAGAGAGAGAGAGAGAGAGAGAGAGAGAGAGAGAGAGAGAGAGAGAGGAGAGAGAGAGAGAGAGAATGACAATGACAATGACAAATGACAAATTCTTTTATTTCGAGGATATTGAATAAGCACCCAAGTGCTTTTTTACATCCAGTCACAACACACACACACACACACACACACACACACACACACACAGAACTCGAACTCGAAAGATTTATTCACAAAAAGGCCATTGGCCCATACATGAAGGGGGGTTGCCAAACTGCTTAGTATTTTAGTGAGAACAATAAGTAACACACACAAAAGAAAACCAAAGTGTTGATGTATACCCACAACTACCACAATAAAAAATCAGTTCAAAAATATGACTTAAGAAACCAAGATATCTCTTATTCTAAAGGCTTTACACAATATAAAGCAAGGCTGCGCACAATCTCAGGGTGACTAGATGCCATGAGTAGACAGAATCTAAATAAATTAGGCTTTCTACTATACTTTACCGGAATGTAATTCTGTCTTACATCTTCTAATACTGGACAGCACAGCACAAAATGAACTTCATCTTCCACTGTTTGCTTACATAATGGGCATAGCAACCTGAGGTCATCATCATCATGTTCTATATATAAAAATTTATAAACATTTATGTCTGATACACCAAGTCTAAACTTAGACATAATTCTTTTCAAATGTATGTCCATACCAAGCTTTAGATAAGGTTTGACATAGTGTGAACCTATAAATTGTACATTTGAAATCTTTCACTGTTTTGTATATGAACACTCTGCTGCTGCCAACGGCAGTCAATCAGTCTTTGCCTGAAAACCTTGATAAACTCTATACAATTTCCGACACCTTGATTGAGCCAAACAAACCCAAAGCCAAGTTCACATAAACAGGTACGTATTTGTGAAGCCCAGGTGCTTTTCCCCTTGACATTTATATCATAAAGCATCTTGTAAGACTTAAAAGGTAACCTGCACTCATCCATATGCAGAATCTTAATCCAATACCTAATGCATCTTACAGCAGCATTAATAGAGAGAGGATATCTATTGGTTTCACTATAAACAAGATCATTAGGTGTACGTCTATCTAAGCCTAAAAACTGCTTTAAAGTAAAGAGGTGTACTGATTCACAATGTGTTACAGCTGCATCCAGTCCCCAAATTTGCGCACCATATAACACAGTGGGTTGTATTTGTGCATCAAATATCTTAATCAACAAGTCAAAAGCATTATTATTCAATAATCGTCATTTTTTTCAAAACAATTAACAAGCTTCTTTTACCTCGACTTGCCAGATCTTTACATGCAATTGTGAAACTAAGCTTTGTAGAAAAACAGATTCCTAGATATTTATATACATTAATCACAGGCGTGACTTTTCCATTGTACAGCCATTTTTCGTGAGCAGCTAAATAACCACCACATACAAGAGAGAGAGAGAGAGAGAGAGAGAGAGAGAGAGAGAGAGAGAGAGAGAGAGAGAGAGAGAGAGAGAGACAGAGACAGAGAGACAGACAGACAGACAGACAGACAGAGAAAACCAGGTATATATCATCATTTTGAGTCTCTGCCTCAACCCTAGGCTTGGCCTTTTGGGTTTGGTTTAAACATGGTTTATTCAATACACACACATCATAAGCAGACGACAATACTGCAGGGGAAAGGCAGCAAGCTACAGCTTCTTTTAAACCCCATTCCCATTATTCAATTTGATCAAGTTAAATTTGGGGGAGGGTGAGGGAGGAAGTGTTTGTCAAGTAAGTTAAAGGAGTCCCATAACCTATGTGGTCGTAGGGGAGCGAGGCACCAGAGACCTCAACTTCTCTAGGGGCCAGCATATTGAGGGCGGCGCCCATCTCCTCTCCCTCGCTGTTTTACCTTCCTTGACCCTAAAGAGGGTAGGTACCCATTTACAGCTGGGTGAACTGTACTGAAGCCAAGGCGCGCAAACGGTCACCCATCCAAGTTGTAATCACGCTCGATGCTGGTTAAAACTTAGCTGGGGGAAAGCGAGTGCTCTGACTACTGAGTATAAAGAATGGATTTTTTAGAGTGAGAGGAAAGATATTTAAAAAAATCTTCTTTTGTTTATTTCATTGTTTTGTTTATGTAGTCATTCATTGTTGTTTCTGACCCCATTGTTTTTCTTATGAATTTTCTGGAAATCTTTTTATTTTAATTTTTTTTTCCTCATCATCTTCAAGATCTCCTTGTTTTCTTTTTTGTTTCTGTTTGTTGTGGATTAAAACAAAAATTCATGTGTGGTTTTTTCCCTTCACCTTCTGTTCCCTTCTATGCCTTCTTCAACACAGAAGGGCTCTAACAGAGGGCGCAGGAAAGAGGCATGAGTGGGGGGGCGGGGAGGAGGGAGTGGTGGTGAGAAAATCACACAGAGGAGAGAGAACAACACAATGAAGAACAAGGAGGAGGAAGAGGAGGAGGAGGAAGAGGAGGAGGAGGAAGAGGGGGAGGAGGAAGAGGAGGGGAGGAAGAGGGGGAGGAGGAAGAGGGGGAGGAGGAAGAGGAGGAGGAGGAAGAGGGGGAGGAGGAAGAGGGGGAGGAGGAAGAGGAGGAGGAGAGAGCGAGAGAGAGACAATGACAAATTCTTTTATTTCGAGGATAATGAATAAGCACTCATGTACTTTTTTACATCCAGTCCCCGCCGTAGGGATACATCTTAATGATAACCCAATACTCATACTCTCACACAGTAAAAACAAAGGGAAATAACCCTTTCAAAAAACCCCAAACAAACAAACAACCCCCCCCCCCCCCCAAACCAAACAAATAAAAGAAACCCCCAACAAAAAGACCCCCCCAAAGAGAGAGAGAGAGAGAGAGAGAGAGAGAGAGAGCAGAGGCAAGTGAAAACGGGGTCATGATGTGACAATGTGTCATTGTGACCACCTGTCGTTGTCACCAAGAGTTGGTGTGACCAAGAATTGGTGTGTATGAGTTCCACATGGCGATGATTGTGACAGTGTGTCCTTGTAACCATGTGTCCTTGAGACAATGTGTGACAATGTGTCATAGTGACCATGTGTTGCTGTGACCAAGATACATTTTTCAGTATTAGGGCATTAAGTCTAAGTAGTGGAGCTACTGTTTTCTTTTTTTTCTTTTCTTTTAAAATACCCCCCCCCCCCCCAAAAAAAAAAAACAACAACAACCTTTTACCTTAAAAAGTGTCAGCCAAACACAGTAACTCCTGTTTGGAGCTACTATGCCTCAGACTGTTTGCCCAAAATACCCAAATCCAAAACACAATAATTCATTTATCTTTGCCAGTTGAAAATGTCATATTTTGGGGGGGCCAAAACTTATTTTGTGAACTGTAGGGTAAAAACTGTTTTGTTTGAAAGAGATTTAATTTTACAAACATTTTGCTTTGGTCAAACTTCTTGGATAGCAGATTTATGCACTTTGTTTTTTTTTAGACTTTGGGACAGGGAGTTACCAACACAGGGACAGAACTAACTGTTGGTGGTGTAACCAAATCATGGAAAGGTCATTCTATTTTTCTTTATCTGATTTGTAAAAATTCTTTTATTCCGGAGGATAATGGATTAAACACTTATGGGCTTAAAATTTTTTTTTTTACATCCAGTTCAGCGTGTATGCAATTTATGATAATAATAATAAAATGGAATTTATATAGTGCTATATCTTGAAGAGACAAACCAAAGCCCTTTTTTACACATTCTTACACAGTCATGCATTCAGTAACAATTAATAGTTAATTTGTCAAATTTCTCACCCTTTCCCACCCCACACACTGTCACTGTGATTAGGATCACCCTCAGTTGCTTTAAAAAAAAGGCATTACTTCATGTGATGGGTCAATGTAAGGTTAGCAGGCCAAGATTGTTGTTGTTGGGAGAGTCCTGTAATAGGTTGTAGTGGGGGTAGTAGCTATTGTTATTTGGGGGTTGTTTGTGGGGGAGTATTGGCTCTGCTGTTGGGTATGTGCCCAGTCAGGTGATAGTGATTTTTTATATATGTTAGTGTGCAAGTTAATATTGTCTTTAGTAAATGTTGGATGATTGTATAATAAATGTTTGAAAATATTCATTTTGTGTTTGCTTTGTGTTGTCTGAATAAGAATGTGATAGGTGGGAAGGGGGGGGGGGGGGGGTTATATATCCACCCCATTAGGGGAGAGCTAGATCTGGTCCTAATAATAATAATAATAAATGGAATTTATATAGGCTATATCTTGCAGAGACAAATCAAAGGCTTGTCATACAACCAGTAACAACTAGTAGTTCCATCAAGTCCAAATGTGCAGCATACACACACAGGTCACACACCCTGGCAGGGCAATATAATCTTGGCTGTTGAAGGCAGGGAAAAACTATGAGATGAAGCAGGAGAAGAAAATCTTAGGTTTGAAATAAAGATGTGACTTGTTGTTTATCATGGGGGAAGTTTTCTTTGTAAAGTGAAGAGTTGTTGTCCCTCAGTGCTGTCAGTAAGGCTCCTAGGGTAAGGGTGCCCTAGTTTGTTGGGGTCAGTTTGTCTGACCAGTTGTCTGCTTGTGACTTTTCATGAGTCTTTGGGTGACACCCATATCTATGTTCTATGTTCACAGGTTGTTAGTTGTGTGGAAGCTCCTCAGAGGAGGAGTTGACAGCTGTGGTTTGTTTTGTGGCGTTTCAGTGATGTCCAGTTCTGTGTGTCATCTGTCATTCTGCTGTTTGCCTTGGGCCACTCTTCAGAGGTTGAGTGTCAGCTGTGCTGTTTTTTTGTTGATGTGGAGTTATTGTTGTTGTTGTTGTTGTTGTGCATTCCCCAGCTTTACACCCTGGGGGTCACCCAGACATGCACTCTGACTCACTCATCCCACCTGGGAATCACTGTGAGATAGGAAATACACCGGATGAGAAGTTTGTTGTGTATGACTCTTTTCAAGTACCTGGCAACATAGGCAGCCATACTACGACTTCAGAGTATCTTGTTTCTTTAAAAGGAGAGTGCAGGTTGTTATGTTAAGAGCTTGTCATGGCTGAAGAAGGCAATCTCACGCAACATTTTACAACATAACATGTTAGTGTAAGCCTTGGTAATTAGCTGACA
>CM054157.1:46538044-46553044 GCA_028751875.1 Rapana venosa | reverse complement strand
TGGGGGGACTGTACTGAAGCCAAGGCGCGCAAACGGTCACCCATCCAAGTGGTAACCACGCTCGATGCTGCTTAACCTTAGCTGGGGGAAAGCGAGTGCTCTGACCACTGAGCTATCCCGTCTCCTTTGTATTCTAATGAATTAAAATGTTAATTTAGTATTTTAGTGAAGTTAAAAAAAAGCAACAGCAATAACATATACAAAAAGTTGATATGTAACGAACAATGTCAGTTACAAAAAATAACTGAAGATACCACAATATCTCTTATTCTTTAGACTTTACACAAATATAAAGTGAGGCTTCCCACAATCACAGGATGACTAGACGCCATGAGCAAACAGATACATAAATTAGGCTGTCTACTATATTTTAAGGGGATGTAATTCTGCCTAACATCATCTAATACTGGACAATACAACACAAAATGGACTTCATCTTCCACTGCTTGCTTACATAATGGACATAGCAATCTGAGGTTATCAACATCATGTTGTATAGTAATAATAAACGGAATTTATATAGCACTATACCTAAGTTTTTGAACAATTTATATGTCTGATACACCAAGTCTAAGCTTAGACATAATTCTTTTTAAATGCGTGTTTATATCAAGCTTCAGATAAGATTTGACATCATGCGAACTTATAAATTGTTTGCACATTTGATATCTTTCGCTGCTTTGTATATGATCACTCCATTGCTACCATCGGCAGTCAATCAATCTTTGCCTAGAAACGTGAATAACCTCTTTACAAGTTCCGACACCTTGATTAAATCAAACAAATCGAAACCCAAGTTCATGTAATCAGGGATACATTTGTGTAGCCAAGATGTTTTTTCGGAGGGAGGCAGAGAGACAGACAGAGAGACAGTCTAAATGGCCTCCCCCTACCCCCCAGAAACTGATCACAATCAGTGTAAACTCTGATCATTATTTTGGGGGCCATTTGAAGGGGTGTCCAGTTTTACGGCTCACAGTACAAACTCCTCATCCCTTGAAATATTTGACCCCGGTTAAAAACACAGCGTTTCTGTCTTCTGTCTGGAATGAACCTAAGTCTGTTTATTTATCAGCATGCTATAATGATAATAATAATAATAATAACAACAACAACAACAATAACAACAACAATAACAACAACAACAACAATCATAATAATAATAATATGATCCACATTGAAATAGTAGTAGCATCATCCACATTGCAAACTAACAGTTTTTAAAACACGTTAGAGAAGACAAAGATCTGAAGATGCAAAGGAAAGTAGGGTAGGTAATTTGATTATGGCATCTACAGCAAATTATCGCCCTTCGGTGTCAGAGAGAGGCAATAATGATCAGCTTTCCCTGGTAACCCGAAGGACGCTATAGCCGAGTGGTTAAGACCGTTTGACTTGAAACCCATGGGTCCATGAAGTTATGGGTTCAAATCTCGGCGTGTCTGCGTCTGGTGAATTAAGGGTGGGGATTTTTACGGTCTCCCAGGTCAACTTCAAGTGCAGACCTGCCAGTGCCTCCATTCTCCGTTGTGTATATACACATGCAGAGGATTAAATAATGCACGTCAAAGATCCTGTAATTTATGTTTGAGTTCACGATACTATACAGGTGTCCCATAACCTGTAAGGTCGTAGGGGAGCGAGGCATCAGAGACCTCAACTTCTCCAGGGGCCAGCACATTGAGGGCGGCGCCCATCTCCTCTCCCTCTCTGCTTTACTTTCCCTGACTCTAAAGAGGCAGATACCCATTTACTGTACAATATAATACAGCATAAAACAATACGAAACAACACAAAATAATACAATACAACAGAATGCAATACGAGACAACATAATGCAAAACAATTCTGTGTTGTCAAGTTAAGTCAAGTCAAAAACACTTTAATGAACCCACGAAGGGCAATCACAATACTGACTGGCACATTGATACGTATCATAATCATGAAAAGACATAAGAAAGCTACATTTCATATTAGTTTAAACATTCTAAGATAACTTCAACTAAAAATATAACACAAATTACACACACACACACATTACACACACACATCTGAAAATAAAACTTTGACTTTGACTTTGACTTTGACTTTGACACACACACACACACACACACACACACAACACACACACACACACACACACACAACACAACACACACACACACACACACACACACACACACACACACACACACACACACACACACACACACACATGACAAGACAATAATGTGCACACTCCTTTTTCTTTCTGATTTTTCCTCTCTCATTTTCTTCCTTTCTTTCTTCTCCCTCTATCCTTCCACCCCCTTCCCTCTCCTGAGTTTTCTTCTTCTTCTTCATTTCATTGCCTTCTCTTTCTCTCTCTCCTCTCTATTTTATTTTTCTTTCTCGTGAATCTTCTTCTTTTTCGTGTTGTTGTTGTTGTTGCTCTCTTCTTCTTCTTCTTTTTCCCTTCTTCTTTTTTCTTCTTCTTCTTCTTCTTCTTCTTCTTCTTCTTCTTCTTCTTCTTCTTCTTCTTCGTCCTCTTCTTTCCTTTCTTCTTCTTCTTCTTCTTCTTCTTCTTCTTCTTCTTCTTTTTCTTCTTCTTTTCTTCTTCTTCTTCTTTTTTCGATCCCTGCCTTCTCCTCCATCCTTCTTCATTTACTGCCTCCCCCTCCTCTCTTTCCATCCCCCTAATGGAGTTAAGGGGTGGCTGGCCTGTCTGTCTGTCTTCCTGTCTGCCTGTCTGTCTGTCCGTCTGCCTGCCTGTCTGTCTGTCTTCCTGTCTGTCTGTCTGTCTGTCTTCTGGTCTGCAGGCCTGTCAGTTAGGACCGATCAGAAGGCCAGTTGTAGAAGGTGTTTCATCCCAGTCTCCACACAGTGGACACCTCCGTACCTCTGGTCCTTGATTGGCCCTCGATTCAATTAGCCGGCCATTTTTCTCCTGCCCCTTCTGTTGCTGCTGTTGCTGTTTCTGTTGCTGCTTAAACCTGCCACTATTACAAGCGTAGATGGGAGAGGGAGAGAGAGATTGAGAGAGAGAGAGAAAGAGAGAGGAGGTGAGGTTAAGACAGGGTTGCCATACTGTAGTGATGACCTTTGTTAGTTATTCTTCGTTTCAGGTTTACATTCCTTAATCTTTTCACCAGTGCTGGTCTTTTTCAATCCTGTTTTTGCTATATCTCAGATCAACTTCAAGCATCAACCTGGCAGTGTTGTTAACTCCCTTCCTGTGTATATCTGCGTGCAGAAGGTTAGATATACCCGGCCTTTAGTGATGTGCACAAACACCAACATACCCAATATCTCCTCAGGGTGTTCGTAGAATTTTTTTTTTCAAATTCAGAACACTAAACGAAAGCATGACTTCAGGACCACAAGAAAACAACCCTGCATGAAAACCAACATGAACAGTAAAAATAATTGTAATACAGAACAAGCAACATTTTCTACATAAACAATACTATTTTGTAATATTTCCACTCTAGATTAGATTTCAAACAATGTTTTTACATGACTGCTATTTTACATGTTAAGTCACATACAGCTTTTTCTTAATTTTTTTTTCATAAAAGCTAAGCACCTTCTGGTCCACGTATTTCCATGCGCACAAAAATATGGACATGCCCATGGAATGCATCAGTCTGATCTTGAAGCTGATGGCGATGTTCTTGTCGTTCCAGAGGACTTTCAGTTTGGTCATTGCGGCTGTGGTCTAGGCTGTCCTGGAGAGAATTTCAGGTTTTGATCCCTTTGCAATACTATAACTCCCAGATATTTAAAGCTATGGACGGTCTTAATTTTCTTGCCGTCTATAATTTTGTCAGTGCTGATGCCATCGGCATGATTTGTCATCATCTGGGTTTTCTCTGCACTGATCTGCATGCCATATGCTGAAGAGGCTTCATCAAGGTGATTTACCAGGTTGACTAGCTCTTGCTCTTCTCCAGCTAGGCAGTCGATGCTGTCAGCAAAACGTAAGTTTGTAATTTCCTGCCTCTAATTTTGACTGTTCCCTCATGGTTTTTAAGTGCGTCAGCCATTATTCTCTCTAAGAAGATGTTGAAGAGGGTGGGAGAGAGCAGACATTCTTGACGTACTCCAATTGTGGTTTGGAACCATTCTCCTATGTTGCTATCATAGTAGATTGCTCTGGTTGTTTTGCTATAGAGGCACTCTATGGTTCTAATCAGGTTGGTACTGATGTTATACAGCCTCGTGGTTGCCTACAAAACTGCATGCCAGACTGTCAAACGCCTTCTTAACGTCCACAAAGACGTGGTAAAGATCTTGCTGGTGTTGCAAATATTTCTCACAGAGCATTCTTAGGTTGAAAATTTGCTCTGTTGTGCTCCGACCGTCTCGGAAACCTGTCTGCTCTTCTTTGATGATCTCAGCTTGAGGCTTCGGTCTGTTCAGGAGGATTCTGAGCATGACTTTGCTTGGATGGCTGATCAGGCTGATGGTATGGTAGCTTTGGCAGAGTTGTGAGTTGCCTTTCTTTGGGAGAGTGATAATCAGGGACTGTGTCTAAGGTGTTGGCCACTCCCCTGTCTGCCAGATCTGATTGCAGATGGTGAGTAGCACCTCTGTCATGGCCTCTCCTCCTGCCTGGACCAGTTCTGATGGAATGTTGTCCACTCCTGCTGACTTCCCTTCCAACTTTTCTGGTAGGATGGGGGTAATTATACAACAATTCAGGATTGCAGTTTATAATTTACCTAGCTCTTTCCACTTCAACTGTGTCCATCGCCGCTGTCGTTGGTAGGAGCTCAACGCAATACCACCAGGGTTCGCCATCTTTCTCTGTCTCTGCTGAGTTCTACCATCTCCTGTAGCCCTCCTCCCAGACCACTGATCTCAGTGATGTTGGCAATGTAGGATGTTGGTGGTCTGCCTCTTTTTCCTCTTACCCTCATCCTTGCCTTGGAGAACTGTCGTCATGATTTGTTTCTGTGTGTTTCTGTTTGCATGACCAATATATCTCAGTCTGTGATTACCAATTTCAGCTAGGAAGACTACAGGGTATGTGACAATAACATGCTTTTACATAGCAAATAGAAATGCACACAATCTAAAACCACAATATGCTGCAGCTTTTTAAGCTCACTCCACATTCTTAAATTCCTGTCGTGCCTTTAAGGACATGGAAGATTATGCAGAGTGTAAAGAACGGTACAAAACACAGAGAGAAATGAATCAGATGTAAAATCTGATAAAACAAGGAGTGTTTTGTGGAGGACCTGGGCTCTTTAAGGAGAGTCTTCACCAGCCTGGAATTCCAAGATAAAAATAGAATGATGACCCTCCATCCCAGAATGAGTCACGTTGCACTGCATGTCATGTTTTAATTGACAGACAGACAGACAGACAGACAGACAGATAGATAAAGGATAGACAAACAGAGGATGGATAGATAAAAAGATAGGTGTATATATTATATATATATATATATATATATATATATATATTATATATATATATATATATTTTATATATATATATATATATATATATATATTCCAAGATAATTATATTTAAAATAATAATAATAATAATGTATGGAATTTATATAGCGCTGAATCTTGTAAAGCAACAAATCAAAGCGCTCAGATTTTATTTCATACCACTTTAAGTCACGGCAGATTTCTCTCCGTGAAATTCGGGCTGCTCTCCCCGGGGAGAGCGGGAGAACGCGTCGCCACTTAGCGCTGCGCCACCCTTTCACCCTTTTTGTTTTGTTTTTTTTTGTGTTTTTTTTTGCTGCAGCTGTATTTGTTTCCCTATCAGAGTGGCTTTTTTCTAAGAATTTTGCCAGGGACAACTCTCTTGTTGCCGTGGGTTTTTTTTACGTGCGCTAAATAATTACGTGTAACACACGGGACCTCGGTTTATCGTCTCATCCGAAAGACTAGCGCCCAGACCACCACTCATGGTCTAATGGATGGGGGAAAAATTTCCGGTCCAAACGGGGTACGAACCGCCGCACACTTCAGACCCGGACTTTTCGCTTTCTAGACAGGCGCGTTACCTCTAGACCACCGATCCATATATATATATATATATGCAGACAGAAATACAGAGATAGACAGACAGACAGATAGACAGGTAGATAGATAGATAGCCAGAGAGAGACAGGTAGATGGATAGATAGCCAGACAGACATATAGGTAGACAGACAGACAGATGAATAGATAGATAGTAGATAGATAGATAGGTAGCTAAGCAGATAGATAGATAGAAAGATAGGTCGATAGATAGCTAGATACTGACAAACAGTCGACATGCCTGGCATATATACTTAACATGCAGAGGTGGAAGTCTTTCAGTCAGAACCAGTCAGAGGCACGTGTCCCCCCTCTCTCTCCCTCCCTCTCTATGGAGAGGTGGCCACGTCAGCTTGAGACTTCAGCCATTTCACAAGTTTGGCCTCGTTGGCTTTTCTCCGTTTCTCTGCCACAGTGTTGAAGGTATACATGAAGGGATTGACGGCGGAGTTCAGGGGTAGAATGAAAACAGCCAGGGCAACATTTACCTCTGCGGGGATGGCGACGCCAGCCAAGGCCAGGATTCCCAAGAGTCCTACAGGAAACCAGCAGAGGAAGTCGGTAATGGCCACGCTGATCAACCGCCGCGCTATGGTCATGTCTTGGGTCAGTTTGCTCTTGCTGGTTTTCAGCATGTTCCTCTGCACTGACCAGTAGATGGCAGCCTGGCCTGAGGCGATCAGCAGAAAGAGGACAAAGTTGAGGAGGATCAGGACACTGACAGCATACACTTTGTCTTCCAGCTTCTCCCGGGTCACCGGCAGCGGAATGCAGATGGAGGTCTTGCTGTAGAACTGCCAGTGCGCCGTCATGGGAAGCAAGGGCAGCACGGCCAGAAGCCCGCCGGTCAGCCAGATCAGCACACACGCCATGGCCGCTGATGCGCGGGAAAACCGCAAGGTGCTGAAGGGAAAGTGGAGGACTAGGAAACGGTCCAGGGTGATGACCCAGATGACCAGAGCCGACACCTCACTGGACAAGAGCGACAGAAAGCGGCCAGTTGGCAGGGAACACTGTGCTTCCAGAAGTGGTCATGAAAGAGATACCTGCCCCGGAACCGCTCATCAGCAGCGCCAATGATGGACATGTAGACCCCCATCAGGAAGTCAGCCACCGTCAGGTTGATGACAAACACGTGGAAGCCGCTGGAGGCAGCCCTGCCCTTTTCCCTGACCCGTGCACAGAAAGAGACAGCATTGCCCGTCAGGGACAGAGCGGTGGTCAGCCACAGGAAGCCTCTGTAGGTCCAGGACAGCAGCAAGTCTTCACAGGAGGACACCTCCGTTTTAGGGGCATGGCATCCTGACGCCTGAACGTTGTCGGGCAGCAGGTCCCGACAGCAGAGTCTGTAGTTGTCTGCGGTGATGACCGCCAGCTGGGACAGGCCCCGGAAGAGGTCTGGGGGAAAGCTGGTGACCGGGCTTCCCTTCAGGTGTAGCTCTCTCAGCTCCGGGAAAGCCCGGAACCCCAGGTGTGTGATGGTCGTGACCAGAGTACCATTCAGATG
This sequence comes from Rapana venosa, assembly GCA_028751875.1. Taxonomy (NCBI): domain Eukaryota; kingdom Metazoa; phylum Mollusca; class Gastropoda; order Neogastropoda; family Muricidae; genus Rapana; species Rapana venosa. The sequence continues at coordinate 46,545,508 of CM054157.1, read as the reverse complement.
CAGCTGCTGTATGCCAGGAAAGTGTGACAGAACTCCGGCATCGAACAGGGTCAGAGCAGTGTCTGACAGGTCCAGCCTCCTCAGTGTCAGTCCCCCAGAGCCCTGTGAAGTCCCAGCCTGGAGCGTGGTGACGGGGTTGCTGGACAGACACAAGGTCTGCAGACTGGGCAGGCCAAGGAAGGAGCTGAGGTTGACGTGCTGCAGTTGGTTGTCACTGAGGTCCAGGTGCCTCAAACTCAACATCTTCACGTAGGGGACCACAGTCAGGGAGCAGCGGGTCAACAGGAGATGAAGGAGCTTGCTGTTGCTCCTCAGGTCAGACAGCGTCATTCCAGACCCTGAGGCATTCAAGTAGCGGAGGTGAGGAAAGAGCGCGGCAGAGAAAGCCTTCAGACACAGGAAGGTGTGTCCCTGACACAGGCAGTGGGCAGGGCAGAGCAGGCCACACACCATCTCGTCCTCGTTCATGGGACAGTGGGGCCAGCCATCACACAGGTGGTCACCGTCAACACAGATGGTGGACCTTCTGCACCTGAAGAACCCTGGACACTTCACGTCCTCACACCCCCGTTCATCCTCACCACCCAGGCAGTCCTTCATTCCATTGCACCGGGTGTAGACAGGCAGGCAGTCCTGGAACACCGTAGGACACATGTAGTGGCTGTCAGGGCATGGCTCCCCTCCCTCCCGCGCCACCGAAGTGAATTCTCTGACGCTGTCAAAATCAATGATAGCAGTCTCCTGTCCTAATCCGAACTGAAACCCCTGTCTCCTCAAAACCATGCAAGATGCTTCATCAGACTGATCCCAGCAATGGAAAATGTTGTCACAGACCTCGTCATAGGACAGGCATTGGCCATTTGAGCATGTAAACATCTTGGTGCAAGGGGAATGTCTACAGAAGACTTCGTCACTTCTGTCACCACAATCAAAGACATAGTTACACACAAAAGCATAGGACAGTGTAGAGGACTGATCAGCGCATGAAAAGAGGGGCACGGATAAGATGTGAGGCTGTAAGGAAGCAGACGTGTCACTGAATGACGAGGACTGAGAAAACTTGCAGTGCACAGTATGGTTCTGACCACAAACTTGATCCTGATGACCGCCGCACAAGATGAAGGTGTAGGTCACATGTCCACCCGGACACCTGACCATGGCAGGCTGCCTTGTGGCCACTGCAATGTGTGAACTGGACAAGGAAATGGCCTTCAAAGGGACATCACTCCCCTCTGTCTTGTTTTTCTGAACTTCACAAATGACTCTTGAGGGTAACTCAGGGTCAGAAGTGCGTAATACGTTTTGATCACAAGAGGTGAACATATTGAGACCTGGGAAGAACGCAAACGAGAAGAAGCACACCTTTCTGTGACTCAATCCTCCAGAAGAGAGGCTGAACATATGATGAACCACATGTCTGTTGTCATCAGTAGGGGCATATCTATACATGTTAGGCACCGATGTACCAAGCGTGTGCACCCCAGTCACAACCCTGTTCACTCTGTCGGCGTTGATGCCTGTTTTCGAAACCACAGCAGTCGGCCAGTCCCACACGCATTTGGGTGCCGCCAAGATGCCCCCCAGCCGTCTGCAGTGGTCGTTGCCCACTTTTAAATAATTGCCTGGAGCTACACTGATGTTTGCCAGGATCGTGTAACAGCGGTCACACAGATCCAGCAGACCCCGGCAGTCAGGACTGCTGAAGGGACAGTCTTCTGTTTCATCGCGCTCATCCTGGCACTCTGTCTTCAGGTTGCAGGTCAGGTGGTGGAGGAAGCTGGGATAGTCAGGCACTGAGCAGTTCCACAAACCGCCGGGCAATCTCTGAGGTTCCTGGCCTTCACTGAAATAGGAAAAGTACATGAGGAATGTAACAGTGGCCCCTTCTTGAGGAACGACTTCCACCCTGAAGGCCCTGGCTTTGAGCAGCCTTGCAAAAGCAGAGCCAGAGTAGGCGTTCCTGTCTGCATGGTGTCCAAAGCCTTGGATGTAGACACCAACCTCTGCACGCAAATGCCATGGACTCCACCGCTCTTTGGAGCTGATCATGACGGACGTGTTGCCGGGTACCACCACAAGCTTGGTGAGGCGTGAAGAGTTCCTTGTGGTTCTGTCCATCGTCACGTTGAGGTAGCCGGCAGTTGTGGACGTCATCACAATATCGGCTGTCTCAAAATGAAGTGAAGATCGAGGAGTGTCTGCTGCACACAAGTTGACCTGGAAGATGGCAACATTCCCCATGCTGTACATGAGTGCTTATTCCATTATCCTCGATATAAAAGAATAAAATAAATAAATAAATAAATGCTGTACTGCTCCGAGAACAACAGAGGATTGAACAAGCAACCTCAAGACTTTGAGGATCACACCATTGACCCTTTAGGATAATATGGCTGTCTTGACTTGAAAAAATGCATTGAAAGTGAAGAAATAAGTATTTTAGATATGTTGTCTTCTATGCGTTTTCTTATTGGAAAGAATGCATAGTACCTGGTCTTCTCCTGTGCTTGTACTCTGCAGGAGGTCTGCATACTGGCTGTAGCCACCCTATTTTGACTTCATAGCTGTTCATATTTCTTTGTACATGATGCATGCTGGGTATATTCATGTCTCCATAACCCACCTAATATTGACATGAATCAAGAGATCTTGAACATGCATATTTGATCTTCTGCATTAGTATAGTTATACACTTTATATATATATAATATCAACAGAGGAAAGCTATGACTACCCACAGCCTCCTCTTTGAAAACACTTAAACCTCTCAAACAAACCTTTTAAAATGTCAATGTTTAAAACACAAACATTCCCCAAGTCAGTTAGACCCAGTGAACAATCTTGCAACTACTTTACTGAATGCATCAGCCGTACTCTTGCGCTGGACAATGGCCAGTTGTCACACGTTGACACAGGCCTGAATACTGCATGAGTCAGGGATTGTCAGGTCAGGGACAGCAGAGTTTCATCATCATCAGACCCGTGACCTTGGCGGTCGTGGGGGAGACATGAAAGACGATGCCGTGGTAAGCCTCCTCCATCCATCTCGGTCCTCGGCTCTGCGCAGTAGTGCCGAGTCATTCATCCTGGTCCATTCTCTGATGTTGTCCATCCATGACTTGTTCTGTCTTCCCCTCCTTCTGCCACCTTCGAGTGTTCCCTGCAGTACTGTTTTGGGCAGAGTGTTGTGGCGGGTGACGTGGCCGAACCATGTCAGCTTTTTCTTCTTGACGATGGTGAGAAGGGGTTCCTGTGGACCTGCCAGCTGTGTTATTTGACTCTTGACAAATTCATTGGTCTTTCGTTCTCTTCCAAGATATGCCCAGTAGTTTTCTATGGCATTTGTTTCGAATGACTGGATTCGCTTTGCTGTTTCAGCAGTTCAATGTCCAGGTTTCACTTCCGTACAGCAGGATTAACTGAATAGGGCTTTGTAGAGCTTTAGTTTGATTGGGAACTGATCTCTTTACTTTTCCATATGGTGGTGAGTTTTGTCATGGAAGATGTTGCCATGGCTATTCTGACTTTGATTTCTGTCGTCGATCGCCCGTCCTTTGTGAGTGTAGCGCCGAGGTATTTAAAAGCATCTACCTCCTCCAGTTGTTGGCCGTTCATGTAAATTTTTGCGGTGGCATTGCTCGTGCTGTTCACAAGTACTTTACTTTTCTCCGAGCTCACCTCCATCCCATATGTCCAGCTCTGTTCTCAAGTCTGGTCGTAAGATCTTGCAGTCATGTGTTACTTGCCCATGAGGTCCAATGTCATCGGCAAACCGTAAGTTGTTGAGGGGTCTGCCCCCAATGGAGATGGTAGAGTGGAAGTCATGGAGGGTCTCTCTCATGATGTTTTCCAAGAACAGATTGAACAGGACTGGAGATAACAGGCATCCTTGTCGGACCCAAACTGTGGTTTTGAAGTAGTCTCCGACCTGATTGTTCAGAAGGACTGCACTGCTTGCAGTGTTGTATAGTGCTTGGATGGATTGCACTAGTCCTTCTTCAATGCCAAACATTCTGAGGACCTGCCACAGGCCTTCGTGCCATACTCTGTCAAAAGCCTTCTTGAAGTCGATGAAGTTGTGGAACAGGTCTCTCTGATGTTGGAGATGTTTTTCCATCATGATGTGGCAGTTAAAAATCTGTTCGATTGTGCTCCTGCCTGCCCTGAACCCAGCTTGTTCCTCTGCAAGGTGTTTCTTCTGCCTCCTTCTTGAGTCGATTCAAAATAACTTTGAGCATGATCTTGCTGGCGTGGTGATGAGGCTGATTGTTCTATAGTTTTGGCATTGGCGTAAATTCCCTTCTTGGGCAGGGGTATGATGAGTGATTGTGTCCATTCTGTTGGCCACTGTTTTGTCTCCCAAATCTTCTGACAGATAGCTGTAACATATGTGATGACTGTTTCGCCACCATGCTTGAGCAGCTCTGCTGGTATATTGTCTGCTCCTGGGGACTTTCCTACTGGTAAGCTGCGGATGGCTTCTTCCACTTCTTCCCTCAGTATAGGTAATGGCGAGGGTGCTCTTGATGTTGCTGCTTTCTCTTCTATTATGCTCTTGTCAGGTTGTATTGGGTAGTTGTACAGTTCTTGACAATATTCAGACCACCTGTCCAATGCAGCTGAGCTTTCTGTGAGGAGGTTTCCGGAGCTGTCTTCAATGACTGATGATTTGGTTTGAAGTGGTTTTGTGAGTTTCTTCAGGGTGTCGTATGCCTTTTTACTGTTGCCCACTTTCATGTTTTTTCGATCTCATCACATTGATCACTGATCCACTTCTCTCTGGCCTTTAACATTGACTTCTTCACGAGATTGTTGGCCTCCCGGTATTCTTTAGGGTTGGAAGACCTGGTTGGTTTCAGTGCTCTTCTTGTATCGCAGAGGTCCAAGATGTCATTGGTAGTCCATGGCTGGTGTTTATTCCTCTGACGACCGAGTACCTCCTCTGCTGTTTCTCGGACTGCCTCATTGAAGTTGTTGGTGAGGTCATTGATGTCATTGTCCAGGAGGGTTAATGCCGCAAAACGTCCGCCAAGCTTAGCTTGGAAGACCCCCTCGACATCTGGATCTTTCAGTTTGTCCACGTCAAATTTGATACGTGGGTTTGCAGGCTGTTTGTTTTTCTTCAGCTTCATTTTGAATACCAGCAGCACAAGGTCGTGGTCGCTGCCTATGTCAGCTCCAGGGTATGTTCTTGTTCTGGCTCTGTTGATGCTGGATTTGAGTTTACGGACACGTAAAAGTTAAACTGTTCTTGAAGTTGGAATGCGGATACCTTAATGGATAGCGGAAAATGGCTGCATAGCAAAAATCTCACCATTGATGCTCCACAGAGCTGTAGCTTAGCTAAGAGTATTGTGTGGGCTATTTCTGTCTCATGTCATGCCTGCAGTATACTATTTTTACTAGTCCATATATGGTAATGAACAAGGTCGCGGTTTGCTTATTATATATGGTATGAACAAGGTCACTGTTTGTTTACTATAATTATTATATGGTAATGAACCAAGTTGCGATTTGCTTACTATATAATATGGTAATGAAAAAGGTCGCGGTTTGTTTACTATATATGGTAATGAACAAGGTCGCGGTTTGTTTACTATATATGGTAATGAACCGGTGGCGGTTTGTTTACTATAATTATATGGTAATGAACCAAGTCACGGTTTGTTTACTACATACGGCAAAGAAAGACATATAGACTTATTTTATATCTATATCTGTCTATATATATGTGAGACTATAAACCGAGGCCCAGTGTGCAAACCCACACAGAACATCTTGCACACACGTTAAAACCCGTTGGGCCTTTCGGAAGAGTAGGCCATGGTGTGCCGGTAGGAGCAGATGACAAAGTAAAAAAACCAACAACAACCCAGCTTGCACACAGGTGTCATGTTTAGACACCATCCCAGAGGTTGGTCAGATCTTAAGAGCTGTACACAGCATCGTTCTGGCAACTCTTGGAACAGCACTGGAACCATGTGTATCGGCGACTGCCTTTCCAATGGACCATTCCAGCGACGTGGAGAGGGGGTGGGGTGTCTGCTGCATGGGTAACAGCCTGCCCTCCATACTGACTTACCCAGGCTTTGCGCTCTGGAGTATAAACACCTAGAGCGCAACTCCATTGTCTTACGAGACTGACGGATGCCTGGCTACTATTTGTATGTGTGAGTGTGTTTATGTACGTGTAGAGGTTTATCAATCATCAGTACATCACAACATGCGGTGATGTGTTGTTGTTGTTGTTGTCAGTATTTTGCCGTGTTCCTGACAGTATAGTGTACAGTGTGGCAGTATCGATTGGCAGCATAAATCAGGATGACAACAGCCCTGCTTTGACAGCTGGCATTTCTCCTACCTCACTCTGTTGCAGGACTCAGCCTGGCATTGTCTTCATACACTCACTTCTGGGCCCTTGTTGCTGTGTGTGTGTGTGTGTGTGTGTGTGTGTGTGTGTGTGTGTTTGTGTGTGTGTATGTGTGTGTGAGTGTGTGTTTGTGTGTGTTTCTATGTATATTTGTGTGTGTGAGTGTGTTTGTATGTGTGTGTGTTTGTGTGTGTGTGTGTGTGTGTGTGTGTGTGAGTGTGTGTGTGTGTGTGTGTGTGTGTGTGTGAGTGTGTTTGTGTGTGTGTTTATATGTATGTGTGTGTATATATATGTATGTGTGTGTGAGTGTGTTTGTGTGTGTGTGTGTGTGTGTTTGTGTGTGTAGAGTGTGTGTGTGTTTGTGAGTGTGTGTGTGTGTGTGTGTGTGTGTGTGTGTGTTTGTATGTATGTATGTGTATGTGAATGTGTTTGTGTGTGTATGTATGTATGAGTGTGTGTATGTGCGTGCGAGTGTGCATGTGTGCGTGTGTATGTGTATGTGTGTGTGAGTGTGTTTGTGTGTGTTTGTGTGTGTATGTATGTATATATGTGTGTTATTTGTGTGTGTGTGCGAGTGTGTATGCATGTGTGTGTCTGTTTTTCTTTCTATTATGTATGTATGTATGTATGTATGTATGTATGTATGTATGTATGTATCTGTCTGTCTGTCTGTCTGTCTATCTATCTATCTATCTGTCTATCTATCTACTTGTCATTTCTGTCTGCCTGTCTGCCTGTCTGCATGTCTGCCTGGCTATCTATCTATCTATCTATCTATCTATCTATCTATCTATCTATCTATCTATCTATCTATCTATCTATCTATCTATCTATCTATCTATCTATCTATCTATCTATCTATCTATCTATCTATCTATCTATCTATCTATCTATCTATCTATCTATCTATCTATCTATCTATCTATCTATCTATCTACCTACTTATCTATCTATCCATCTGTTTTTTTGTTTTGTTTTAATGTCCATTCACTAATTGGTGATATAAACTCACACGCATTCAAACCAACACCTCTCTCATATATATATATATATATATATATATATATATATATATATATATATATATCTTCTAT
>CM054157.1:46532690-46537544 GCA_028751875.1 Rapana venosa | reverse complement strand
TCTCTCATCTGTCCATTATTTCTTCTTTAAAATAAAAAACCCCTAATCCAGAGTGTCCTATACAAGCGGTTTGTCACGTCTGTCAAACCCTTACCCCCCCCCCCCCTTGTCCCCCCCCCCCCCCCCCCCTCCCTTGTCCTTTCTCTCTCTCCTTCCAACAGACGTTCCCATTACCTGCTCGGGTGTGCGCGGGGCGACGTAAGTGAATAAAAACAAAGGCTTTAGGTTCCCCCCTCGCCGCAGTGTCCGTTTCAGGGAGAGGGGGGTGGTGGGGGCAGTGATGAAAGTGGTGTGTGTATGGGAGGGGTGGGGGTGGGGTAGGGGGTGAGGAGGGACAGAGAGCGCCCATCGGTCGGGGTTTTTTTGTTTTTTTTTATGGAGGTGTCAGTCCTCACACTAAGAGACTCAACAATTGTTTAAGGGAGAGGGAGGAGGAGGAGGGTAGGTACCAAGGCAGAGAGAGAGACAGAGACAGAGACCAAGGCAGAGAGAGAGAGAGAGAGAGAGAGAGAGAGACCAAGGCAGAGAGACAGAGACCAAGGCAGAGAGACAGAGACCAAGGGAGAGAGAGACAGAGACCGAGGCAGAGAGAGAGAGAGAGACCAAGGCAGAGAGAGAGAGAGACCAAGACAGAGAGAGAGAGAGAGACCAAGGCAGAGAGAGAGAGAGAGACCAAGACACAGACAGAGAGAGACCAAGGCAGAGAGAGAGAGAGACCAAGACAGAGAGAGAGAGAGAGACCAAGGCAGAGAGAGAGAGCGAGAGACCAAGGCAGAGAGAGAGAGAGAGACCAAGGCAGAGAGAGAGAGAGACCAAGGCAGAGAGAGAGAGAGAGACCAAGGCAGAGATGAGAGAGAGAGACCAAGGCAGAGAGAGAGAGAGACCAAGCAGAGAGAGAGAGGGAGAAACCAAGGCAGAGAGAGAGAGAGAGACCAAGACACAGAGAGAGAGAGAGACCAAGGCAGAGAGAGAGAGACCAAGGCACAGAGAGAGAGAGAGAGAGACCAAGACACAGAAGAGAGAGACCAAGGCAGAGAGAGAGAGGGAGAAACCAAGGCAGAGAGAGAGAAGACCAAGGCAGAGAGAGTGAGAAACCAAGCACAGAGAAGAGAGACCAAGGCAGAGACAGACAGAGACCGAGGCAGAGAGAGAGAGAGAGAGAGAGAGAGAGAGAGAGGAGAGAGGAGAGAAGAGAGAGACCAAGGCAGAGAGAGAGACCAAGGCACAGAGAGAGACAGAGACAAGGCAAAGAGAGAGACAGAGACCAAGACACAGAGAGAAACAGAGACCAAGGCAAGAGACAGATAGAGACCAAGGCAGAGAGAGAACAGAGACCAAGGCAGAGAGACAGAGAGACCAAGGTAGAGACAGATAGAGACCAAGGCACAGAGAGAGACAGACCAAGGCAAAGAGACAGAGACCAAGACACAGAGAGAGACAGAGACCAAGGCAAAGAGACAGAGACCAAGACACAGAGAGAGACAGAGACCAAGGCAAAGAGACAGATAGACCAAGACAGACACAGAGAAGAGACCAAGGCAGAGAGAGAGAATGGAGGGAGAAGGGTCCTGACATCACAACGGCAAAACAACCTTCCCCTCCTCTCACCCCCAACCCCCACCCCCCCACCCCCACCCCACCCACCCACCCACCCCCACCTTTCCCTTCCTTCTTCCCCAAAGCTCGTCACTTGTCATTTGATGAACCAGGACTATCAATGGTAAGCCAAAGGTATCATCCCCAGAAGAAGAGAAAGAAAAAACCAACCCAAAAAAACAACAATCACCCAGGACTCTACGGGAGAGCTTTCTTCCGCAGATACACACACACACACACATCTACACATACATACACGCACACCCATCTACACACCCATCTACACATACATACACACACCCATCTATACATACACACACACACCCATCTACACATACATACACACACACCCATCTATACATATACACACACACCCATCTACACATACATACACACACACCCATCTATACATATACACACACACCCATCTACACATACATACACACACACCCGGGGGGGGGGGGGGGGGGGGGGGAGGGCGGGCAAACCATCCTCTTCTCTCTGTGTGTGGAATAAGAGAGAGAGGGAAGAGAGACAAGAGGAGAGAAAAAAAAGAGAGAGAAAAAAAAGAGAGAAAAAGAAGAGAGAGAGAGAGAGAAAAAAAAAAGAGAGAGAGAGAGAGCGTCTTCTCTCTGAGAGAGAGAGAGCGTCTTCTCTCTGAGAGAGAGAGAGAGAGCGAGCGTCTTCTCTCTGAGAGAGAGAGAGAGAGAGAGAGCTAGGCTTTTCCTTTTTTAAAAAAAAATTTTTAATTTTTTTTTTTTTTTAAAGAAACGCGTGTCTATCGGACAGATTCAGCTCGCGGGTGACCGTTGTTATCCTTGATGAAGCGTCAACAGTGGGAAAGGGAGGAGGACTAGAAAGAAGAAGAAGAAGAAGAAGAAGGGTCAGACGAAGCCCAGTCAGTCAATGGGCCGTAGTGGGCAGAAATGGAGAAAGAGAGAGATGAGGAAACCCTATCCCCCCTCACAAAACTACGCCGTCAGTTTTACTATCTACAGTTACAGGATAGCTCAGTGGTCAGAGCACTCGCTTTTCCCCCCAGCTAAGGTTAAGCAGCATCCAGCGTGGTTACTACCACTTGGATGGGTGACCGTTTGCGCGCCTCGGCTTCAGTACAGTCCCCCCACAGTTCACCAAAGCTGTCAATGGCTTTGGGTCAGGGAAGGTAAAGAAAGCAGCGAGGGAGAGGAGATGGGCGCCGCTCTCGATATGCTGGCCCCCTAAAGAAGTTGAGGTCTCTGACGCCTCGCTCCCCTACGACCTCAAAAGTTATGGGACACGTTAACGTTAGTCTCTGACACAGCACAGTCTGGTTCCGAACACTGACAGAATGGCTCCAGCAAAGAATGGCCCCATACATCCCCACACCTACCATTTCTTTTTCCTTCGAAATTAACAATGGTCGAATTAACAATAATCGAATAAATTGTGGACACAGCATATCATGATTCGTTTGCCTGACATAAACTGTGTGACTGCTTATACAAAACTTTGAAAGAAAGACGGATTTTTTTTTTTTTTTTTTTTTTTGGGGGGGGATGGGGGGGACAGAAGGGGACGGGGATATAAACGATGACAGATACTCAACACACACACACACACACACACAAAGTCTTTGTACATATGAAAGAAGAACAATGCCCACCAAGAGAAACTACTTCAAGGTTTCATTCTCATTGGTAAATAATTTTCTATACAGGTTAATTAAAAGAGAGAGAGAGAGAGAATTCAAAGGCTAGTGCTGTACTATTGCAACATCCCACTCTCGGAGACAGTAGCTAGACTGTAACCCCTTCTACTGTAGCCCCTTCTGACTGTAACCCCTTCTACTGTAACCCCTTCTACTGTCACCCCTTATGACAGTAACACCTTATGACTGTAGCTCCTTATGACTGTAAACCCTTCTGACTGTAATCCCTTCTACTGTAACCCCTTCTACTGTAATCCCTTCTACTGTAACCCCTTCTGACTGTAACCCCTTATGACTGTAACCCCTTCTGTAACCCCCTATGACTGTAGCCCCTTATGACTGTAACCCCTACTGACTGTAACCCCTTCTACTGTAACCCCACCTACTGTAACCCCTACTGACTGTAACCCCACCTACTGTAACCCCTTCTACTGTCATTCCTTCTGACTGTAACCCTTATAACTGTAACCACCTCTGCTGTAACCCCTTATGACTAACCCCTTCTACTGTAACCCCTTCTTCTGACTGTAACCCCGTATGACTGTAACCCCTTCTGATTAACCCCTTCTACTGTAACCCCTTCTGATTAACCCCTTCTACTGTAACCTCTTATGACTGTAACCCCTTTTACTCTAACCCCTTCTGATGGTAACCCCTTTTACTCCTTCTGACTGTGACCCTTATAACTGTAACCCCATCTACTATAACCCCTTTTTTTGTTAGCCCCCTTCTGACTGTAACCCAATACGACTGTAACCCATTCTGACTGTAACCCCTTTTACTGTACCCCCTTTTACTGTACCCCTTTTGACTGTAACCCCTTCTGACTGTAACCCCTTCCGCTGTAACCCCTTTTGCCTGTAACCCCTTTTGACTGTAACCCCTCATGACTGTAACCCCTTCTGTAACCCCCTATGACTGTAACCCCCTTTCTGACTGTACCCCTTTTGACTGTAACCCCTTCTGACTGTAACCCCTTCCGCTGTAACCCCTAATGACTGTAACCCCTAATGACTGTAACCCCTTCTGACTGTAACCCTGTCCACTGTAACCCCTTTCTGCCTGTAACCCCTTCATGACTGTAACCCCTTCATGACTGTAACCCCGTCCACTGTTAAGTGTGCCTTGCCCTCAGGGGTTAGTTAGTTAAGTTCAGTTCACCAACCCAGCTTTATCTGTACTGGCATAAACTATACTGACTAATTTCTTCTTTCCCTCGCTCCGACAAATAGCTTTTCTTCATACACACCTGGCTACCTTCACTCTGCCAGGAAAACGGAACAGTACTAGATATATGCGTGTCAACTGGAATCAGCTGAAAATGTGGTCACGCAGGTGCGTGCGTGCATGCATTTGTGCGTAAGCGAGCAAGCGCGCGTGTACACACACACACACACACACACACACACACACCTACCCCTAACATATATACGAACATGGCTTGATGAAAAAAAGCAAATGCATTGCTTATTCAATGTACCATCTGGAAATAAAATTTTGACTTGACTTGACATACGAATACACAAAGTACCTAGAAGCAATGCAACCATTTTCAGGTTCAACTCCCG
>CM054157.1:46520190-46522690 GCA_028751875.1 Rapana venosa | reverse complement strand
GATACATAAATTTCTGAGTTCTCTCTCTCTCTCTCTCTCTCTCTCTCTCTCTCTCTCTCTTCTCTGCTCTCTCTCTCTCTCTCTTGCCCTCTCTCTCTCTCAAATGATTATGGTGATGGCGAAGTAGACGTTGAACATGAAGGTAGCAAGGATGATGCATATGTCACAAGATGGTGAGACCATGATGCAGATATTGATGACGATGATGTTGATGATGATAATGTAGATGTTGAAGACAGTGATGACGATATGGATGTTGAAGATGATGATGCAGAGGTTGAGGATTATGATGGTGACAATGACGCAGGTGTTGAGGGGGTTGATTGATGGTGATGTTGATGTAGTTGATGAAAATAGTGATGACGATGGAGATGATGAAGGCGAGGATGTATTTGTTGAGGATGATGATGTAGATGTTTAGGAAGATGATGGCGACGATGATGGAAATGCTGAAAGTGACGTCGATGTACATGCTGAAGGTGATGATGATGTGGATGTTAAAGATGACGATGGTGACAATGATGTATATGTTGAAGATGGAGATGAAAACGATGATGTAGATGATGAAGGTGATGATCGTGACTATGACGTAGATAATGAAGATGATGATCGTGATGATGATCATTGAAAAGGTTGAAGACAATTATGATAGTGTAGAAGAAGGGAAGAAGAAGAAGAAGAAGAAGAAGACGATGATGATGAATGATGATGGTGATGATGATGACGACGACGACGATGATGATGACAATTATGACGACGACGACGATGATGATAACGATGATGAAGATGATGACGACGTAGATGATGGAAGTAACGATGGTGATGGTGATATACTTGCTGCAGCTGCTGCTGTAGATAATGAAGGTGCTGATGGCGATGATTACGTAGATGCTGAAGGTGATGATGATGGGGATGATGGTGACTAGAAGAACATAAGAGTGTGATTCTGTAAACTTACAGAACTGGAAATGCGAAATGGATAAAAACGTGTTCTGCTATGACGCCTACCTTCCCCCTTCCTCAAAACATGTTTTGTGTAGTGACCGAAGTACAAAAAAAAATAATTAAAAAAAATAAAACTTCTCTCTCTCTCTTCTCTCTCTCTTCTCTCTCTCCTCTCTCTCCTTCTCTCTCTCTCTCTCTCTCTCCCCCTCTCTTCTCTCTCTCTCTCTCTCTCTTAAGATTTAACGTGTGCAGCAAGATGTTCTGCATGCGTTCGCACACGGGGCCTCGGTTTATAGTCTCATCCGAAGGACTTTGACATTCAGTTCGATTTTTTTTTGGTCAAACTGGGAAGAAAGGGCGAGACTGGGAATCGAACCCAGAACCTCACGGTTAACTTGTTGGCAGGCAAACGTCTTAACCATCCTGCCACCTTCCTTCCACGAATACAACTGCAATTAATTACACAAAACATATCTGAGGGGAGGGCGGGGAAAACCAACCGGTGAACAGAGAAAAAAATCCCCCTCATTCATTTTCTACTCCGCATGATATTATTACTTTTTTTTTTTTAAATCAATTCTTTAAAAGTCGACATTCTCTCTCTCTCTGTCTCTCTGTCTCTCTGTCTGTCTCTGTCTCTCTGTCTGTCTGTCTGTCTCTCTCTCTCTCTCTCCCTCGCCAATGAATTTACACTACACCTTTTACGCCAAAGTCCACATATGTTATTTATCTGAAACCACGGTAAACAGAGGGGGGAAAAAATCCTAATTCATTTTCTACTCGGCATTTTATTACTTTTTGTTCTTTTTTCTTTTTCTTTTTTTTTAATAATAAAATCAATTCTTAAAAGTCGACATTTTCTCTCTCTCTCGCCAATGGATTTACACTACATTCTTGACGCCAAAGTCTACACATTTATCCCAAACCACGGTAAGCAGACGAACAAAAAAAATCTCATTCATTTTCTATTCTGCATGTTATTATCATTTTTAAAAAATGAATTCTTAAAAGGTCGACATTCTCTCTCTCTCTCTCTCTCTCTCTCTCTCTCTCTCTCTCCTCTCTCTCTCTCTCTCTCTCTCTCTCGCCAATGAATTGACACTACACCTTTTACGCCAAAGTCTACACATTTATCCCAAACCACGGTAAGCAGACGAACAAAAAAAAAATTCTCATTCATTTTCTATTCTGCATGTTCTTATCATTTAAAAAAAATCAATTTTTAAAGTCGACATTCTCTCTCTCTCTCTCTCTCTCTCTCTCTCTCTCTCTCTCTCTCCTCTCTCTCTCTCTCTCCTCTCTCTCCAATGAATTGACACTACACCTTTTACGCCAAAGTCCACATATTATAATATTTTTTATCTGAAACCACGGTAAACAGAGCGGGGGGGGGGAATTCCTAATTCATTTTCTACTCGGCATGTTATTATTTTTTGTTCTTTTTTTCTTTTTCTTTTTTAAAATAAAATCAATTCTTAAAAGTCGACATTTTCTCTCTCTCGCCAATGGATTTACACTACACCTTTTACGCCAAAGTCTACATATTTATCCCAAA
>CM054157.1:46507690-46517690 GCA_028751875.1 Rapana venosa | reverse complement strand
GGTGGTGGGGAGGGGGGGTGTGCTCTGTCTCTCTGTCTCTCTCTCTCTCTCTCTCATCTCTCTCCTCTCTCTCTCTCTCTCTTTCTTGGTCTCTCTCTCTCTCTCTCTCTCTCTCTCTCTCTCCCTCTCTCTCTCTCTCTCCCTCTCTCTCTCTTTCTTTCTTTCTTTCTTTCTTCTTGGTATTTCTCTCTCCCTCCCCTCTTGCTCTCTCTCTCTCTCTCTCTCTCTCTCTCTCTCTCTCTCTCTCTCTCTCTCTCTCTCTCTCTCTCTCTTGCTATCTCTCTCTCTCTTTCTTTCTCGCTCTCTCTCTCTTGCTATCTCTCTCTCTCTCTCTCTCTCTCTCTCTCTCTCTCTCCCTCTCTCTCTCTCTTTCTATCTCTCTCTCCCCCTCTCTCTCTCTCTTTCTTGCTATCTCTCTCTCTCTCTCTCTGTCTTGGTATCTCTCCCCCCCCCCCCTCTCTCTCTCTTTCTCTTTCTTGCTATCTTCTCTCTCTCTCTCTCTCCCTTTCTCTCTCTCTCTCTCTCTCTCCTTTCTCTCTCTCTGTCTGTCTGTCTCTCTTCTTTTTCTATCAGCAGCTTTGCCCTGGACTCCTCCACGCATGAGCGGGCCCTTAATTCCAAGGGATAATTAAAGTCTCGGCGGCCCTTTCAGCGCACGACTGCATCAAGCGTGAAAACCATTATCAAACGTCAGAAAATCATCCTACTCTCACCCTCTAGGCTTTCCTCCTCTCATCCCTACCCCCCCCCCCCTCCCCCACCCTCAACCCCCCCCCCCCACCCTCCACCCTCAACCTCCCCCAACCCCACCACTACCACCCACACCCACCACCACCACCACCCAACTCCCTTCTTCCCCCACACTCCATCTTCTCTGTTCCCCCCACCCCACCCCTATCTAAGACGTGAA
The DNA here is from genome assembly GCA_028751875.1 of Rapana venosa. NCBI lineage: Eukaryota > Metazoa > Mollusca > Gastropoda > Neogastropoda > Muricidae > Rapana > Rapana venosa. The sequence goes on along the minus strand of CM054157.1, from coordinate 46,516,780 downwards.
AAAAAAACACCAGGACTACATTCCATGTGGTGGAGGAGAGAGAGGAGGAGGAGGAGGAGGAGGATGCCTGTCTTCAGGATTATTCTTCTCAAGACAAGATCTGTGGGGTTTTCCCTCCCTCCCTCCCCCCCCTCCTCCCCCTCTCCCCTCCCTAAACCTCAACCAAAATGAGTGGTCTATTACATACTGTGTCTGTTTTTGCTGTCTTTCAAAGTATTGAACTGTTTCTTCTCTGTCTGTCTGTCTGTCTCTGTCTGTCTAACTCTCTGTCTCTCTCTCTCTCTCTCTCTCTCTCTCTCTCTCTTCCTCTTCTCTCTCTCTCTCTCTCTCTCTCTGTCTCTCTCCTTTCAAAGCATTAATAATATATAAAAAAATTAATTTCTATGGCTTTCCCAAGCCACAAATTAATGATTTCTCATTATTTTGTATCACATGAAAATAATATTTTGTTCCCGTTATTCTATTCTGTATGTCAGGAAAAAGACTTTCACTTATTCTATATGCCTGGTGTCATTTTCCCTTACATTTGTGATCCAGGCGGTTTTCACCAACCAAGCCAGCCAAGCAAGCCTAAATAGGTAATACCAGAGTATTTTTCGTATGTGGAAAACGGTTTTTACAACAACAACAATAATATCAACAACAAAAGTTCATAATCTGTTTTCTTGGCTATGTATGTGGTGGTCTCAACAGAAACATTTTCAACCAACCTTGTGGTTCAAACAGGATCATGAATGAAGAACTATGGAGAATGTGCAAAGTTGATGATCTGAAGTCTGTAGCTAGTACCAATAGACTGCGCTGGTTTGGGCACGTTCAACGGAAAGCAGACCACCACATCATAAAAAGAGCAATGAACTTCGTAGTGGATGGAAAGAGGCCAAAGGGAAGACCTAGCAAAACCTGGGCTAAGTGTATATTGCAGATGATCTTAGAGAAAGGGGCATAAATAAGGAGGAAGCTCAAAACAGAGAGAGATGAAGGCTCATCAATGTCAAACCTCCCCTGGGAGAAACATGACAAAAAACGAAGAAGAAGAAGAAGCCAGCCAAAACAGGTAGTACCAGAGTAATTTTCTTATGTGGAAAACGGTTTTTACAACAACAACAACAGTTTATAACCTGTTTCCTTGGCTATGTATGTGGTGGTCTCAACAGAACATTTTCAACCAACCTTGTGGTTCAAACACGTTTTTTTAATGAAGTTTATTCTTTAGAGATAAGTTTCCTGCCCACTGATTCTCTCCTCCATCCCCCTCCCCTCCCCCACCTCTTTCAATCCCCCTTCCTTTCTCCTACACCCCCCCCCCCCCCACCACCTCCCACCTTCGTATTAGTAAGGTGTAAAAAAAAAAATTTTTAAAAAGGTACCGGTGTCCCATAACTTATGTGGTCGTAGGGGAGCGCGGCATCAGAGACCTCAACTTCTCTAGGGGGCAGCATATTGAGGGCGGCGCCCATCTCCTCTCCCTTGCTGCTTTACCTTTCCCTGACCCTAAAGAAGGCAGGTACCCATTTACAGCTGGGTGAACTGTACAGAAACCAAGGCGCACTAAACGGTCACCCATCCAACTGGTAACCACGCTCGACGTTGCTTAACCTTGGCTGGGGGAGGAAGGGAAAGCGAGTGCTCTGACAGCTGAGCTATCCCCGTCCCCGAGTAAGGTGTATGAAAACAACTATGACGACTTTTTGGCTAATCGGTTGTTCATAATCAGACATGAAGCATGCAGATAATTATATCCCCCTCCTTCATAGTACCAGACAAAGTGTGACTACGTCATCTGCTGTGATGGCAGGAGGAAGAGGACCTGTTGGTTCTCACTATTGGTTTGTTCTTTTCTCGTTTCTTTCTTTCTTTCTTTCATGTATTCTTTTATGTCGAGGATAATGGAATAAGCACTCATGTGCTTTTTTTTTTTACATCCAGTCGCCGTGTGTATGAGCTTTTGTCAATCTTATCTGTTTCCACCGGCACACAATGGCCTACTCTTCCAAAAACCGGAGGAACAGGATTTAACTTGTGCAGCAAGATGTTCTGCATGCGTTCAAACACGGGGCCTCGGTTTATAGTCTCATCCGAAGGACTAGAACTCTTGGTTTACTAAAGATGAGATTTTGCGTATGCGACCGTTTGTGCCCACCATGAAGGTAGGGGCATTCCGACTTCGGGGTTAAGTTTCTTACTGATGAAACATGCCATAATTGTCGGATCTCATTATACGCAGCAAAAAAGACAACAAGAAAAAAAAGTAGTTCTCATTGACCTTTCATTATATACACCAAGGCAATACTGACAAACACAACAAAGTCGTTCATATGTAAATGAAGTTGTACCTGCTCATTCATTCACAATATGTAAATGAAGTAGTACCTGCTCATTCATTCACAATATGTAAATGAAGTAGTACCTGCTCATTCATTCACAATATGTAAATGAAGAAGTACCTACACATTCATTCATGATATGCAAATGAAACCCGCACCTACACATTCATTCACGATATGCAAATGAAGCCGGCACCTACACATTCAATTATGATCTGCAAATGAAACCCGCACCTACACATTCATTCATGATATGCAATGAAACCCGCACCTACACATTCATTCATGATATGCAAACATCTACACATTCATTCATGATATGCAAATGAAGCCGCACCTACACAATCATTCATAATATGCAAATGAAACCCGCACCTACACGTTCCTTCATAATATGCAAATGAAGCCGCACCTACACATTCATTCATGATATGCAAATGTCGCCATACAACAACACTGATAAAACCTAAATGAATCAATATTTATGCACAAATCTATCATACGAAGCGAAGCCATGCTGACACTACCATTCATAACAACAACAATAATCAATCATACACCGGGGATACGACATCAAGGCAGCCATATCATGCACCACAACACACCACACCACAACACAACACACCACAACACACCACAACACAACACAACCAAAGCATGCTCGCTGACTTCAGTCTGCTGGTAGCAGAATGATTCCCAGAAGAAGAAAAAACAATGAACAATGAACAGAGATCTGCATGAAATGATCAGTGTGACCATTATTTTTGGAACTCCCTGCCTCCTGCACCCCACCCCCCAAAAAAAAAAAAAAAAAAAAAAACCATTCACTCTCACACACACATACACACACACACACTCACATCAAACACACACATCACAAACACTTTTTTCATTTCTATCTCTAGCTATCTCATCTTATGCTGAACCACACACACACACACACACACAAGCACACACCTACACACACCACACCACACACCTACACACACACCACACACACCTACACACACACCACCACCACCCAGCCACCCCCCCCCCCCCCACACACACACACACACACACACCACACCACTATTTTTCATTTCTGCCTCTAACCATCCCACCTCATGCTGAATCAAAACCCAAAAAAACCCTACTTGTTACCCTTCCAGAATCCGGACAGACACACAGCTTCAGACTTCAGCCTATGACCAAGGCACTGGCCCTGCAATTATTCTCTGACTTCCCTGACTGCGTGGATGGAGAAAAATGGATGCTGGAGATTTAGAATTAAAAAATTTATTCTTTTATATCGAGGATAATGGAATAAGCACTCATGTGCTTTTTTTTTTTTATTACATCCAGTACCCGTGCGTTGTAAATTTTGTCATCTGTTCCCACCGGCACACAATGGCCTACTCTTTCGAAAAGCGGATTTAACGCGTGCGCAAGATGTTTTGCATGCGTTGGCACTTTTCGCAAGCCAACCAGTTGGAGAGTGGTTTCATTCACAGCTATCAGTTTCCCCCCACTGTCGGCTGCTCTCAGCTGCTGTCTATTCCATCCCAGCTGTTGCTATATCTGGCAGGAACTGATGGCACTTGGACTTGGTAAAAGCAAGGGGCATGTCAATTTTAGCACTGGGCCCTGGACCCTTGACTGAGTTAGGCTGGATTTGTGTGCCGTGCATTATTTCTGATTCTCATTTCATAGCGCTTTTTCTGTGCTTTTTTTTTTACAAGAAAAGGGGGGAGGGGGGAGGGGCAGGGTTTGTTTGAAGGGATTCTTGTTCTTAGCTGCTTTTTTTCTGGGTCTTTGTTCTATGGCTGATATATTCCAATTAACTTTTCAGAACACACAGACTGGTCTGATTCCAGAGTAAGGCAACAGTACCAAAGAGTCAAAAACCTCCGCATTATACACACACGATCTGCTGTAGACAGCAAAGGACTGGGATAGATGACCAGTTCCAGACAAAACAGCCATCCAAGAGAAGAAACTTCACGTCAATGTCAATGCAATCTTTTGCTCACGGGCTCATTCACTTTCACACTAAAAGTAAAGGTCAAGGTGTCCCACAACCTATAAGGTCGTAGGGGAGCGAGGCGTCAGAGACCTCACTTCTCTAGGGCCAGCATATTGAGGGCGGCGCCCATCTCCTCTCCCTCGCTGCTTTACCTTCCCTGACCCTAAAGAGGGCAGGTACCCATTTACAGCTGGGTGAACTGGGGGACTGTACTGAAGCCAAGGCGCGCAAACGGTCACCCATCCAACTGGTAACCACGCTCGATGCTGCTTAACTTGGCTGGGGGAAAGCGAGTGCTCCGACCACTGAGCTAGGGGTGTGTTTCTTTTAAATCAGCTTCTTTAGGTTTCTTCTCAAAGTCCATCACAGATATTAAAGACGCAATAAATTATAAACAAGATTGAAATGATACAAGTTCCACAACACCTCACACAACACCCCAGATTACTGCAAGCTGATGCCATGGAACAATTACAATTAAAACATTTCTGACTGGAAGTTTGAACAAGATCGTTAAAATTGCCACCATCCACATCTTTCATTTCAGAATTTAGCTGGATGAGGCTGAAAAACGTTGATGCACTTAAACCACACGTCAATTTATTCACAGAAAATAGCCTTCACACTTCAAGGTAGAACAGGCTGAAAAATCCATGATACTTCAAATCATACAGCTACTCAACACTCTCCAAAGAAAAAGAAGAAGCTACCCTCTCCAAACAAAAAGACACACAGATAAACTGAAAACTACCGCGCATGCATCCAAAACTGAACAAACACAGCCAGGTTTTTCCTCCCTAAGTATCCCTCTCCCAAACCTAAAATGTCCCTGACAACTACACGAAAGAGTTTAACACAAAAGGTGTCTCATATAACTTTTAAAAAAATTAATAAATAAACAAAACAAATTCCCAAATCAAAAAAGACAAATACACATGAAAAACCATCTGACACTGGCAGACAACAAGAAGTACAGACAGACAGACAGACAGACAGACAGACAGACAGCTAGCATCCGAACACCAAGGGACTAGGCTAGCTAATGCAGTGGAAGGAAAACAGTGCCAATGACATGCTAAGAATTCATGCAGGTGCTGCTGAAGTTTAAAAAAACAAAAAAGGCAAAGGTGTCCCCATAACCTATAAGGTCATAGGGGAGCGAGGCGTCAGAGACCTCAACTTCTCCTGGGGCCAGCATATTGAGGGCGGCGCCCATCTCCTCTCCCTCGCTGCTTTACCTTCCCTGACCCTAAAGAAGGGCAGGTACCCATTTACAGCTGGGTGAACTGGGGGAACTGTACTGAAGCCAAGGCGCGCAAACGGTCACCCATCCAAATGGTAACCACGCTCGACGCTGCTTAACCTTAGCTGGGGGAAAGCGAGTGCTCCGACCACTGAGCTATCCCGTCCCCATAATTCTGCTGAAGTCTACTTATATGCAGACCTTCAAGAACTGCAAAGTATTTTAACACCAAAAAAAAAAATGCAGGCCTGAGTCTCATTCCTGCCCCCACAGACCACACAACAAGGAGAAAGATTCAGAGAAATTTGTTTTTCCATTTCTCCACAAGCAGAGCTCTGAGGTTCACCAATGGTGAGATTTTGCGTACGCGACCGGTTTTGCCCACCATGAAGGTAGCCGCATTCCGACTTCAGGGATGAATCAGAGATAACACGAAGCGCACCCTGCGATTCCAAGACTGCTCACATTTCACTCAAGAGTAAAGAGAAAAATGTCTGCGCTGTGATTTCCAACTTACATACAGCCATCCAGGACGGGATAGCTCAGTGGTCGGAGCACTCGCTTTCCCCCCAGCCAAGTTAAGCAGCGTCGAGCGTGGTTACCAGTTGGATGGGTGACCGTTTGCGCGCCTTGGCTTTAGTACAGTTCCCCCAGTTCACCCAGCTGTAAATGGGTACCTGCCCTCTTTAGGGTCAGGGAAGGTAAAGCAGCGAGGGAGAGGAGATGGGCGCCGCCCTCAATATGCTGGCCCTAGAGAAGTGAGGTCTCTGACGCCTCGCTCCCCTACGACCTTATAGGTTATGGGACTCCTTTACCTTTTACTCCTTTATACAGCCATCCAAGAGAAGAAAATTCACGTCAATGTCAACGCAATCTTTTGCTCACGGGCTCGTTCACTTTCGCACTAAAAGTAAAGGTAAAGGTGTCCCATAACCTATGTGGTCGTAGGGGAGGCGAGGCATCAGAGACCTCAGCTTCTCTAGGGGGCCAGCATACTGAGGGCTCTACATGCCTTTCCTGTCAATCTGTCTGTCCTTGTGGGGATCATGAACAATATCCCAGACTTGACGCAGTGCGTATGGCTCTCCCTTACAACACAGTGATGCTTTCGTGATCTGTTGACCCGAGTTCGATTCCTGTTCAAGAGGATTTTTCCTCTGGAGTTAACATCACCGCAGACTCCACTCTCCCCACAAGTCCTTCGGAGGAGACTATAAACCGAGGCCCCCGTGTGCCAACGCACGCAGAACATCTTGCGCACACGTTAAAACCCGTTCCGCTTTTCGGAAGAGTCGGCCATTGTGTGCCGGTGGGAACGGGTGACAAAATTGACAAAACTGCATACACACGGGGACTGGATTTTTTAAAAAAGCACATGAGTGCTTATTCCATTATCCTCGATCGAAATAAAAGAATAAATAAAATAAATAAACAAACAAACACTGAAGAGAGGTGATATACTGAAAGACAACACTAACTCACTGACCAAGGAACAGCCTTCAAAAACTAGCTCTTTCTACTTTGACGACAACGGAACTCTTTTTTTCTTGTACTCGAACCTCGACTATTCTCAATCCCCGCTGTCGACAGTAGGAGCTCCACGACCTGCCAGCCATTTTCCTCATCCATTCTCTCTCTCTCTCTCTCTCTCTCTCTCTCTCTCTCTCTCTCTCTCTCCTCTCTCTCTCTCTCTCTCTTTTCCCTCTTTCTCTTCTCTGTCTCTGTCTCTGTCTCTGTCTCTTGCTGAGTTCTACGATCTCCTGTAGTTAAGCCCTCCTCCCAGACCACTGATCTCGGTGATGTTGGCAAGGTAGGATGTTTTGGATGTAACCCTTCAATATTCCTCTTGATCCTATCTACTGTCTGTCTTCATGTTAGCCTAGTCTGTCTGGTAGTGTTCCTAAGGAACTGTGTATTTTTTTTATTTTATACCACTTTAAGTCACGAGATGTCTCTGCGTGAAATTCGGGCTGCTCTCCCCGGGGAGAGCGCGTCGCCACAAGAGCAGCGCCACCCTTTTTTTTTTTTTCTTTTGGTCTGCAACTGTATTTGTTTCCCTATCAGAGTGGCTTTTTTCTAAGAATTTTGCCAGGGACAACTCTCTTGTTGCCGTGGGTTCTTTTACGTGCGCTGAAAATTGTTGTGTAACACACGGGACCGCGGTTTATCGTCTCATCCGAAAGACTAGCGCCCAGACCACCACTCATGATCTAATGGATGGGGGGGAAAATTTCGGGCCCAAACGGGATACGAACCACGCACACACCCGACCCGGACTTTTCGCTTTCTAGACAGGCGCGTTACCTCTAGACCACCGATCCACCCCCTATATCAAAAGATCAACCCCTGTACGTCAACCCCCCCACCCCACCCCCTCCCCCCCGCCCTCCCCCGGAGGTGAAGCCAGGGGCATGTCAGTATAAAAAGCATCCCCACCTTCTGGAAATCCTGTGCTAGAAATTCCCTCTTTTCTATCCCTCTCTTTGTTTCTGCCTTGTTCCTTTTCTTCCTGTCACCACCTCCTTCTTGTACACTTTCTGCCTTCTTAGTCCAATTCTCCTGCCCCTTTTTTTTCCCCCAGAAAGATTTTAAAGATGTCAATTTCTCTCCCATGCCGAAGTCGGATGCGCTGGGCCTGACTTGTCAGGCGGTTAACGGCAGCGCAACGCGTTTTCACTCATATGACAAGCAACAATAATCTTGCTATCTGAGTATTCAACAAAGAAAAAGAAAAGAAAATTATCTACTTCAAACACAGAACTTGATTCATCAAGAGCAGACACATTCTTCACAGTTCCTTCAATAATAATCTTGCAAATAAATATAGAGAGCAATATATAAGCTGGTAGTATGTTGTCTTGAATATTGTTTTCTGAATACATGTAAAGGTAAAGGTGTCCCACAACCTATGTGATCATAGGGGATGAGGCGTCAGAGACCTCAGCTTCTCTAGGGGCCAGCATATTGAGGGCGGCGCCCATCTCCTCTCTCTCCCTCGCTGCTTTACCTTCCCTGACCCTAAAGAGGGCAGGTACCCATTTACAGCTGGGTGAACTGGGGGAACTGTACTGAAGCCAAGGCGTCGCGCAAACGGTCACCCATCCAACTGGTAATCACTCTCGACGCTGCTTAACACTGGCTGGGGGGAAGTGAATGCTCTGACCACTGAGCTATCCCGTCCCCGAATACATACATATCTATTTAAAACCGAGAGATAGAAGGGTTAGGTATGGAGGAGTCCTTTTTCTTTTTCTCTCTGTTTGTGCTAATGTTGTTGTCTACTGTGGATACTGCACACACCAACTACACACACTCCAAAACAGACAAACATGCAGACTGCAATCATGATTCTGGACACTAAAAAAAACCACACACACACAAACAACACTCTAATAAGCATGCACACACACCACACCACAACAACAAAACCATTCTCAATACATTTTTTTTTCTAAAACCATACACCCCCCCCAAAAAAAAAAAAAATAATAAAATAAAAAACACAAAAATAAAAA
>CM054157.1:46485190-46500190 GCA_028751875.1 Rapana venosa | reverse complement strand
AAAAAGCACGTAAGTGCTTATTCCATTATCCTCGATATAAAAGAATAAAATAAAATAAATAAAATAAACATGCGCACACACACATACACACACATGGGGGGGACAGGACAGCCTAGTGGTTAGAACATTGCGCTCGCAATCTGACGACCCGGGTTCAATTCCCGTTCAAAGGGATATTTTCCCTGGAGTTAACATCGATACAGACTCCACTCTCCCAAAAAGTCCTTCGGATGAGACTATAAACCGAGGTCCCATGTGATAACGCACGCAGAACATCTTGCACACATGTTAAATCCTGTTCCGCTTTTCCTAAGAGTAGGCCATTGTGTGCCGGTAGGAACAGATGACAGAATTGACAAAACTGGATACACACGGGGGCTGGATGTAAAAAAAAAAAAAGCACATTAGTGCTTATTCCATTATCCTCGATATGAAAGAATTAAAAATAATAATAAAACACTGACTGACTGACTGACTGACTGACTGACTGACTGACTGTTGACTGACTGACTGACTGACTGACTGACTGACTGACAGTTGACTGACTGACTGACTGACTGACTGACTGACTGTTGACTGACTGACTGACTGTTGACTGACTGACTGACTGTTGACTGACTGACAGTTGACTGACTGACTGACTGACTGACTGACTGACTGTTGACTGACTGACTGACTGTTGACTGACTGACTGACTGTTGACTGACTGACAGTTGACTGACTGACTGACTGACTGACTGACTGACAGTTGACTGACTGACTGACTGACTGACTGACTGCACACACTTCCCTGTGCTGTACGAATACACATCCACCATGACAACCTCACGTGGGGATGCTGGGGGTCCTGTCAGTATAAACAGCACCCCCCACCTTCTGGAAATTCTGTGCTAGGAATTCCCTCTTTTCTATCCCTCTCCTTGTTTGTTCCTGTTCTTTCTGTCACGTCCTTCTTGTCTACTTTCTGCATTCTTGGTTCACGCTCCTGGTGTGGGTTTTTTCCAGAAAGACTGAAAAGATTTTTTTTTTCCCCATTCCTTATTTATTTATTTATTTATTCCTTTATATCGAGGATAATGGAATAAGCACTCATGTGCTTTTTTACATCCAGTCCCCGTGTGTATGCGGCTTTGTAAATTTTGTCATCTGTTTCCATCTGTTTCATCTGGCTAGAGCTCCAAGGTTCACCAATGGTGAGATTTTGCGTATGCAACCATTTTTGCCCACCATGAAGGTAGCTGCATTCTGACTTCGGGGATGTATGCTGGGAATGTTCGTGTTCCCATAACCCACCAACCCCTGACACGAACGATGGGATCTTTAACATGCGTATTTGATCTTCTGCACGTGTTTTTGCACGGATGGAATTAAGGCACCAGCAGGCCCAATCCAATCCAATCCTGTTGTTTACAGCTCCGCCAACCACAGAGGCCATATCAGGTAGAGTTGTCTTCTTCTTCTTCTTCCTTTTTTGTCATGTTTCTCCCAGTTGCCACCTTGTACAATTTTTGATCTAGCAGGTTGGCACTTGGGAGAATGTTAAAAGTCCCACCCTTACTTAATTCAACAGACACTACCAAGATTTAAACCCACAACTTCATGGATCCATGGGACAAGTCGAACGGTCTTAACCACTTGGCTACATAGCTTCTGTCTGGTTTCTTTCAATTATGCTACGTGATTGTGTAGATATCATCATAAAAAGAGCAATGAACTTCGTAGAGGATGGAAAGAGACCAAAGGGAAGACCTAGCAAAACCTGGGCTGCCTGTATATTGCAGATGATCTTTAGAGAAAGGGGACATAGATAAGGAGGAAGCTCAAAACAGAGAGAGATGGAGATGGCTCATCAATGTCTTACCTCCCCTGGGAGAAACATGACAAAAAAGGAAGAAGAAGAAGAAGAATTGTGTAGATAAGGAAAACACCTTTACAGATGGATCTGTTGGCAATCACAGTTATTTATTTTGTCAATGCAACAAATAAACCTTCATCATAGCAATAAAAGGAAAAAAATTATACTACATGATTGTGTAGATATCATCATAAAAAGAGCAATGAAGTTCGTAGAGGATGGAGAGAGACCAATGGGAAGACCTAGCAAAACCTGGGCTGCCTGTATATTGCAGATGATCTTTAGAGAAAGGGGCATAATAAATAAGGAGGAAGCTCAAAACAGAGAGAGATGGAGAAGGCTCATCAATGTCAAACCTCCCCTGGGAGAAACATGACAACAACAAAAAATAATAATAATAATAATAATAATAAATGGAATTTATATAGCGCTGTATCTTGCACAGACAAATCAAAGCGCTTACGCTCAACTCATACTTACACAGCCATGCAACCAATAGCAAGTAATAGAAAAGGAAGAAGAGAAGAAGAAGAGTTGTGTAGATAGGGAAAACACCTTTACAGATGGATCAGTTGGCAATCACAGTTATTCATTTTGGCGATGCCACAAATAAACCTTCATCACAGAAACAAAAGAAAAGAAACAAAAAGATGGCCAGCCCACCTGAGGGGAAGCAGGCCCGTTTTCCTCGGCCTTGTCCGAGGTCACAGCGAAGGGGGCGTGCTGTCTGGGTGACCTCTGACCCCCGTTGTCGGTGGTGACCTGGGCCTTGACCCCCGTGTAGTCCCGGTAAAGGTCAATGTGCTCAAAGGGTGACCTCGGCTCGTCTTCTTCGCTGCCTCTTCTCCTAACGCGGGCCTGTGAGAGAGAAAGGACAAGACGATGTGAACCCATCATGAAATGTGACGCTGCATGTGAAAATCATATATATTATATGGATCGGTGGTCTAGAGGTAACGCGCCTGTCTAGAATGCCGAAAAGTCCGGGGTCGGAAGTGTGCGGTGGTTCGAATCCCGTTTGGGCCCGAAACTTTTCCCCCATCCATTAAGACCATGAGTGGTGGTCTGGGCGCTAGTCTTTCGGATGAGACGATCAACCGAGGTCCCGTGTGTCACCCAAAATTTTCAGCGCAGGTAAAAGAACCCACGGCAACAAGAGAGTTGTCCTTGGCAAAATTCTTAAGCCACTCTGATAGGAAAACAAATACTGTTGCAGACCAAAAGAAAAAAAAAAGGGTGGCGCTGCTCTTGTGGCGACACGCTCTCCCCAGGGAAGAGCAGCCCGAATTTCATGCGGAGAAATCTCGTGACTTAAAGTTGTATAAAATAAATTAAATTAAATTAAAATAAAAATAAAACATAAAACATAAAATAAATCATGGATAAATCGGCAGCTGTAGTTTCCTGCTACGCGCTGCTAAAGCCGCGATCACTGATCACCTGGAGATTCAAACGCATGTATCTCAAAAAGTAATAAAGATAACTGAAATTTGGTTGTTTGTGTCTTGATCAGCTACCTGTATTGCAGACGATCTTTAGAGAACGGGGCATAAATAAGGAGGAAGCTCAAAATGAGAGAGAGATGGAGAAGGCTCATCAATGTCAAACCTCCCCTGGGAGAAACATGACAAAAAAGGAAGAAGAAGAAGAATGTCTTGATCAGAATGATCTCTTCCTTTAGATTACACTTCAATCTCATTTTCTGAATTCTGACCCGTATCCATGATTTTCGCGTGCAGTGCCATGTATGTTTGTCCGTCGTGTCCGACGATGACCTCCAAACCAGCAGAGGAGGCAGCTGCTGTTTTGGAAACTGGGCAGAAATTTGATTATAGTGGAGATGCCTTGACCACAGTACATCCCCACTCTCTCGTACATCCCCACTCTCTCGGCCAAGTGGGCATAAGGACAGTCAGCGTTGGAGATGTTCTCCAAAAGGCCAACTAGCCCCCAGGGCTGCAGCACATAAGGACTGTGCGAGTCAAGCCTCCTAGTCAGAGACTCATAGTCGATCACTAAAGACTAAGCTGTAAAGTGGAATTCCATGAGTGGGAAAGAAAGCCACTGGTCATACAGCCTCTCACTTTGCTGTTGCCCCCAGCGTCAATGGTTTAATCAAGAACTGTGATAAAGCCCAGGCGCTGAAATATTGTGTTATTAGGCATTAAATCAAGTATAAAACTCTTTGCAGATGACACACACTAGTATGTCCCCCAGCTCTCAACAACCCAAAAACTCTCAATTTCAGATTTTGGGAACATAAACTCTTGGGCAGAGCATTGGAAAGTTATGTTTAATGCAGAAAAACATGGAGCTGTTCACCTTGCTAGAAGATGATCATCAGGTTCTACCCCTCCCGTTTAACGTTGCACTGTTACAAAATACTGGTAAGCACAAACATTTAGGTCTTATACTACAAAGTAACTACAAATAGGATGCATATATGTGACGCTGAACTTGAAAATCACGGATAAGGGTCAGAATTCTCAGAAAAATCTCAGAAAGAAAAAATCTGAGCACATTACCCCTCTTTGCGATCTCTCCACTGGCTGCCTGTGCCACAGAGAGTAAACTATAAATAAGATCAGTACCCTATGTTACAAATGTCTCCACAAAACTGCACCCTCCTACCTCTGTGAATGTCTTAACCTGTACACTCCTTCACATTCCCTCCGCTCTGCTGCAGATACCTTGTGCCTGCGAATACCTAGATTCAACCAGTCCACCGTTGGCCGCCGCTCTTTCTCTATTTCGGGTCCATCGACCTGGAATGAGCTCCCTCTCTCTCTTCGCCAGAAACCTAGTTGACACTTTAAAATCCAGCCTCAAGACATTTATTTCAAACCTAAGATTTCCCCCTCCTGTTTCATATCAGAACTATCTCACCTTCACTAACCCATGTCCTATCACCCTGCTAAAGTATACGACCTGTGTGAGTGTGTGCGTGCTTTTGAAAAACATTTGACTATTGCAATTTTATTTCATAGATTTGGTCTGCAGCGCACCATGTTTGTAATATCTGTTGTTTAAACTATTATTTGTGATTGATTGCATGACTGTGTAAGATTTGGTTGAATGCATGCGCTTTGATATGTCTTTGCAAGATATAGCGCTATATAAGTTCCATTTATTATTATTATTATTATTAATTCAGAAAATGAGATTGCAGGGTCATCTAAAAGAAGAGATAATTCTGAACAAGACACAAAAAAAAAGATTTCAGTTATCTTCATTACCTTTTGAGATACACATGTTTTGACTCTCCAGGTGATCAGTGACCGCGGCTTTTAACATGGGCGAAAGATGTTCCGCATGTGTTCACACACAGGACCTCGGTTTATAGTCTCATCCGAAGGACTTTAGGGGGAGAGTGGAGTTGGCACTGATGTTAAGTCCAGAGGAAAAATCCTCTTGAACAAGATTCGAACCCAGGTCAGCAGATCACAAGCGCAGTGTCTTCTCAGCAGTGGGTTTGAGGTGTTAAACAATTTTTTTTTAATTTAATTATTTTTTTAAAAGGTAAAGGTGTCCCATAACCTATGCGGTCGTAGAGGAGCGAGGCATCAGAGACCTCAACTTCTCTAGGGGCCAGCTTATTGAAGGGCGGCGCCCATCTCCTCTCCCTCACTGCTTTACCTTCCCTGACCCTAAAGAGGGCAGGTACCCATTTTTACAGCTGGGTGAACTGGGGGGAAACTGTACTGTAACCAAGGCGCCGCAAATGCTCACCCATCCAAGTGGTAGTAACCACGCTCGATGCTGCTTAACCTTGGCTTGGGGGGGGAAGTGAGTGTTCTGACCACTGAACTATCCAATCCCCAATATGCTACAACAAACAAACAAACAAACAACAAACAAACAATGCAGGAATGGTGTGGCATGGCAGGCAAACACTCACGGGACTCATGGAGGTGTCTCTCTCCAGGTGAAGTCTGTCTCCTAACGACGCCAGAATCCGCTTCCTGTGGCCCAAGGAGGAAATATCCAGCACCTGCGACACATCACCCCGCACAGCGGTTGGTCATTGCTATTTGTTGTCCTTGTGGCTGTCATCCAACGCTGATACAACAACTAAAAAAAAGGTAAAAGGTAAAGGAGTCCCACAACCTATAAAGTCGTAGGGGAGCGAGGCATCAGAGACCTCACTTCTCTAGGGCCAGCATAGTGAGGGCGGCGCCCATCTCCTCTCCCTCGCTGCTTTACCTTCCCTGACCCTTAAAGAGGGCAGGTACCCATTTACAGCTGGGTGAACTGGGGGAACTGTACTGAAGCCAAGGCGCGCAAACGGTCACCCATCCAACTGGTAACCACGCTCGACGCTGCTTAACTTGGCTGGGGGAAAGCGAGTGCTCCGACCACTGAGCTATCCCGTCCCCAACTACTGTTGTCATAATTATGTATGTATGTTTGTCCGTCGTGTCCGACGATGACCTCCAAAAACAGCAGAGGAGGCAGCTGCTGTTTTGGAAACTGGGCAGAAATTTGATTATAGTGGAGATGTCTTGCCCACAGTACATCCCCCACTCTCTCGGCCAAGTGGGCATAAGGACAGTCAGCGTTGGAGATATTCTCCAAAGGCCAACTAGCCCCCAGGGCTGCAGCACGTAAAGACTGTGCAAGTCAAGCCTCCTAGTCAGAGACTCATAGTCAATCACTAAAGCTGTAAAGTGGAAGAATTCCATGAGTGGGAAAGAAAGCCACTGGTCATACAGCCTCTCACTTTGCTGTTGCCCCCAGCGTCAATGTCATGATTATATTTACCCACCATTAAGGTAGCTGAATTCTGACTTTTCAGGGATTCATGATGAAGTAAAAACTCCTATGAACAAAGGGGAAACTTTTTTTTTTAAATTAACAACAACAAAACAGGGGTGTGTGGGGGGTAGGGGGGGGAGGGGAGGAGTTGTTGGTGCACACGCGCGCACAAGTGGGTACGCTCTTTCTCCCCAAAAGCAAAGCGCCCACATTTTATACAACGAAATCCACCAATACTGTACGTTTCTTTCTTCTTTTTTCTTTCTTTTTGCACTCCTCAGCTAGAAATCTCAACAAGTCCTTCGGATGAGACTATAAACCGAGGCCCCCGTGTTCGAACGCATGCAGAACATCTTGCGCGCACACGTTAAACCCTGTTCCGCTTTTTGGAAGAGTAGGCCATTGTGTGCCGGTGGGAAACGGATGACAAAATTACGAAACCGCATACACACGGGGACTAGATGTAAAAAAAAAAGCACATGAGTGCTCTTCTTCCATTATCCTGGATATAAAAGAATGAATAAATAATAAAAGAGTGGTCAGTGCCTGCTATAACTAACACACCAGCTGGGCTGGGATGGAATTCAAAAGCAGCTGAAAGTGGGGGGGGGGGGGGGGGGGGGGGGGGTGGGACAGCTGAGGGGTGGGATTCAAATAAAAACAACAACAAACAAACACAAATGGATAAGATTCTTAGTCAAGTCAAGTCAAGTCAAGTCAAGTCAAGTCGAAAACACTTTCATCATCCCACGAAGGGCAGTTACAATACTGACAGGCACATTGATACCTATAATTATCTCACAAGACACAAGAAAAATACATTTCAGATTGTTGTAAACATTCCAAGATAGCTTTAAAAAAATTTATCATACACAAACCCAGGTGGTACGCGCACACACACACGCACCGCGTGCACGCACAAAACACACACACACACACACACACCAATGTAGGAAACAATGTTGTAAAAAAACCATTGATTGGAAAAGATATACACTTTTTTTTTAACGCGTGCACGCACACGCGCACTCACAAACACACGCACACCCATACACACACACACACCAATATATGAACACAGTTTTATCACACATACACACACACGTGCACCCGCGCACCATAATGACCATTGTCTAGTAAACACACACACACAATTTAGAAATCATTCTTGAAAGCCAAAAGCAAGATACAGAGTACTATATTTCATTACCACACACACACACACACACACACACTACACACGCACTTGACAATCAGGGGGGTATATCAGAGAATGTAAAACTGTTTGGTCAGTGCTGTTTAGAATTAGATTTCGAATGACTACTGGAACAAAAGAATTCCTTTTTCTATTTTTTTAAATGTTGGAGCACCGAAAGCGGCGTACCTGAAGGCAACAACTGAAATTCCGAGGACATACATAGGATGGATCAGCCAGATGGCAGTCGCTTTTGCGCACAAGATTGCTGATCGCATACGGCTGAGATCTCTTTGTTTCTCCAATTCTTTTTGAGCAGGGTTCTAACAATTCTCCGAAGACTATTCTTGTTTTTAACACTAAGCTTGTTGTACCAACAGATGGAAGCAAAACTTAGAACACTCTCTACGTAGGACTTGTAGAACAAAGAAAGAATCTTTTGGTCAACAAAAAAATGAGTTAAGCTTCCTCAGAAAATACGTACGTTGCTGTCCCTTTTTGACAATAGCGGTCAGTGTTAGCATCCCAGTTTAACTTGTGATCAAAAATAGTTCCCAGATACTTGTACTTCGAAACATTTTCAACTTCTTGACTATGGATGGTAACATGCTCAGAAGTGTGACCCCGATCATCTGAAATCAATAGGAAGATCTTTAGTTTTAGATGGGCTGGGATGGAATTCAAAAGCAGCCGAAAGTGCCGGGGAAGCTGACAGCTATGGGGTGGGATTCAACTACAAAATAAAGGTAAAAAAAGGTAAAGGAGTCCCATAACCTATAAGGTCGTAGGGGAGCGAGGCGTCAGAGACCTCACTTCTCTAGGGCCAGCATATTGAGGGCGGCGCCCATCTCCTCTCCCTCGCTGCTTTACCTTCCCTGACCCTAAAGAGGGCAAGGTACCCATTTACAGCTGGGGGAACTGGGGGAACTGTCCTGAAGCCAAGGCATGGCGCAAACGGTCACCCATCCAACTGGTAACCACGCTCGACGCTGCTTAACTTGGCTGGGGAAAGCGAGCGCTCCGACCACTGAGCTATCCCGTCCCCTAACTACAAAAATACAAACCAAAACACGAAACTGGATACGATTCTTACCGTGTTGAGTTCCAGCTCCCAGAGCTTGATGACGCGCAGCATGGTGTTGTACTTGTGGGAGACGAAGGTCTCCAGGTACTGGCCCAGACGCAACGCCTCCAGCCATTTCTCCACCGACTCCGGCAAAATCCTCTGGTCTGCCAGCCACAACAAAAGCACACACACACACACATGCACAAACACGCACACATACGCATGTGCGCATATGCATGCCCACACACGCACACACACACACATACAGCAACAACAATCAGTCACCGATAGAGGCTACCTGTCATTTTTTACTAACTCGAGCTCCAAGGTTCACCACTTGGTGAGATTTAAGGTAGATGCATTCTGACTTCACGGACACATCTGACACTTGAATCGACCAACTTTGCCAGGACAGTCCAAAAGTACCTTCCCTGGTCTTGTCGATTTTCAACTGTCACGGGTTCTTTTTGGTGTGCACAAGTCTGTAAGCACACAGGTCTGACTGACTGGTGTAGAGTCTTCTCTTCCTCCCAAAAGGCTGGATTTTCCCGTCAAACTAGGACGACTGGGCAAAGCTGGGAATCCAACCCAGAACTTCGCGGTTTTACGTATCAACGTCTTAAACCATCCTTTGTACTTGACATACATGCTGGCCCCTGGAGAAGCTGAGGTCTCTGACACCTTATGTTAGTCCGTCGTTTTCGACGATGACCTCCAAAACAGCAGAGGGGCAGCTGCTGTTTCGGAAATTGGGCAGAAATTTGATCATAGTGGAGATGCCTTGCCCACAGTACATCCCCACTCTCTCGGCCAAGTGGGCATAAGGACAGTCAGCGTTGGAGATGTTCTCCAAAGGCCAACTAGCCCCCAGGGCTGCAGCACATAAGGACTGTGCAAGTCAAGCCTCCTAGTCAGAGAGTCATAGTCGATCACTGAAGACTAAGCTGTAAAGTGCAATTCCATGAGTGGGAAAGAAAGCCACTGGTCATACAGCCTCTCACTTTGCTGCTGTTGCCCCCAGCGTCAATGCTTTAATCAAGAACTGTGATAAACCCTACGACCTTAAAGGTTATGGGACACCTTTACCTTCTTTTTTTATAATAATTGTTGTTGACTGGGTGGTTTTTGATTTGGGTTTCTTTGAGGGGGGGGGGGGGGGGGGGGGGGGGGGGGGGGGGGGTGGGAGGGTGGTGGGGGGGGGGGGGGGGGGGGGGGGGGGGGGGGGGGGGGGGGGGGGGGGGGGGGGAGGTGGGGGGGGGGAGGGGGGGGGGGGGGGGGGGGGGGGGGGGGGGGGGGGGGGGGGGGGGGGGGGCGTGGGGTAGGGGGGGGCTGGGGGATGGGGGTGGGTGAGGTCGTGGGGGGGAGGGGGGAGGGGGGGGGGGGGGGGGAGGGGGGGGGGGGTGGAGGGGGAGGGGGGGGGGGGGGGGGGGGGAGGGGGGGTGGGGGGGGGGGTGGGGAGGTGGGGGGGGGGGGGGGAGGGGGGGGGGGGAGGCTGAATGGGAGAAGGGGGAATGGGTGGTGTGGGGGGGGGGGGGGGGGGTGGGGGGGGGGGGGGGGGGGGGGGGGGGGGGGGTGGGGGGGGGGGGGGGGGGGGGGGGGGGGGGTGGGGGGGGGGGAGGGGGGGGGGGGGAACTTTGGGGAGGGGTTGGTTGGGCTGTGGGAAGGAGGGGTGGGGGGGGGGGGTCCTCTGGAACAACTGAAATGAATTCGAAGAAATTCCAATTGCGCAAATTGGGATTTGTTTCCTCTAAGAACAATTGAAGTCGCAGCAAAAAACCTTCATCTAGGTGAACTCCCATTTTTCTAGCCGCTAACCAAACTTGTCAGTTTGCATACATATGATACTTTTGTTTGTAATGGTCTGTCCTGTTTGCTATGACACCTGCATGGCAAAACTGAACGCTGAAATTAAAAAGCAAACAGAGAAGATAAATTATAGACCTTTTTTCTCTTTTTTTCTTGTTTTTTCATTTCTCGGCTAATGCACTGTGATTCACCATTGGTGAGATTTTGATTGACTGACAATCTTTATTCCCACACGTTGGTCAGAGGAGTTTTATAGATGTGCAACGGAAGAATGAGGCTATGTTGTTGTTTATCTGCTGGATTGGAGGAAGGGGGGGAGGGGAAGGGGGGGAGGAGGGGTCTGTCATGGAAGTTGTATATGCAGTTGATTGTCCACAATTAAAGGTAGCCACATTCCAACATCAGTAACAAACTTTTTTTTAGAAAAAAAAAAAGAAAATGAAAATGTTATTCTCTGAAGTCCCCATGACAAAATCAATCATACAGATCTTAAGAATAGCAACAGAAAATTAAAAAGTTTTCCTACAACCAAAATTTTCCATTTGTGACAAGTTCAAGGAAATTCTTTCCAGAAAGCTTCAGGTCCTCCCCACCCCCACCCCAACCCTCCCCCTCAAAGAAACCCAAAACAAAAACCACCCAGTCAACAACAATTTTATAAATAAATAAAAAAGGTCAAGGTGTTCCCATAACCTATAAGGAGAGACCTCACTTCTCTAGGGGCCAGCATATCGAGGGCGGCGCCCATCTCCTCTCCCTCGCTGCTTTACCTTCCCTGACCCTAAAGAAGGGCAGGTACCCATTTACAGCTGGGTGAACTGGGGGAACTGTACTGAAGCCAAGGCGCGCAAACAGTCGGTCACCCATCCAACTGGTAACCACGCTGGATGCCGCTTAACCTTAGCAGGGAGGAAAGCGAGTGCTCCGACCACTGAGCTATCCCGTCCCCATTGAGTCAAACAGAAAAACCACAACAACAACAACAAACCCAAACAACAATAAAAGTGGTCACAGCCCTAAGATGGGGAGAATGAAGGTGACGTGTAGAGAACAGACAGACAGACGGACAGACAGACAGACAGACAGACAAACAGACAGACAGACAGACAGACAGACAGACAAGACAGACAGACAGACAGACAGACAGACAGACAAGACAAGACAAGACAAGACAAGACAGACAGACAGACAAGACAGACAGACAAGACAGACAGACAAGACAAGACAAGACAAGACAGACAGACAAGACAGACAGACAAGACAAGACAAGACAGACAAGACAGACAGACAGACAGACAGACAGACAAGACAGACAGAGGGCAGGGCTGACCTATGGGCTGGACAGGAGGCAGGCGGCGAGCGGCGTGGACAATGGCTTTGCAGTGGTCAGTGTTGGTGATTCCAATGGCCAACAGGTCCTGTTCCTCCATAATCGACCCCCCCTGCAAACGCGAAACGCAAACGCAGTTGTATTTTACGAGGGTAATAGAATAAGTTACAAAGACTTTTTTTTTCCCATCCAGCCCTCAACATGAAGAGAAAAAAAAAGGAGAAAAAGAAAAAAAGGAAGAAAAAAAAAAGAAGAGAAAGACGATTGCAAGAAAAACAACTAGCAAATAATGCAAATGAATACACATACACCGCATGAAGAGAGAGAGAGAGAGAGAGAGAGAGAGAGAGAGAGAGGAGAGACAGACAGACAGACAGACAGACAGACAGACAGACAGAGGCATAGAGGGAGAGATTTTCAAAACAAACAAACAAACAAACATAGACGGGGACTGCAATACACAGCAGCCGTGCTCTCACACACACACACACACAACACACAACACAACACATATATATATATATATATATAATATATATATATATATATATATATATATATATCATAAAAATCACAGTAATGATATAATATATGGATAATGTTTTCTATATGCCCTCAGCGCCTGGGCTTTATCACAGTTCTTGATTAAACCATTGACGCTGGGGGCAACAGCAAGTAGAGCTGTATACCAGTGCTTTCTTCCACTCAGAATTCCACTGACAGCTTAGTCTTTAGTGATCGACCTATGACTTCTGACTAGGAGGCTTGACTCGCACATTCCTTATTGCTGCAGCCCTGGGGCTGGTTGGCCTTGGAGAACTCTCTCCAACGCTGACTGTCCTTAGCCCACTTGGCCAGAGAGTGGGGATTGTACTTGTACTGAAACGCGTGCACGTAACACTCACATATATATATATACAACACATAATACACACACATGCACACACATACTACAAACACACACACACACAACACACACACAACAACACACAAAACACACGAACAACAACACACAGAACAACAAACACACACAACAAACACACATGAACAACACAAACAAAACACACACGAGAAAAACACACAACACAAACACACACGAGACAACACACAACACAAAACACACACGAGACAACACACAACACAAACCACACGAGACAACACACAACACAAACACACACGAGACAACACACAACCCCACACGAGACAACATACAACACAAACACACACGAGACAACACACAACACAAACACACACACACAACACAAACACACACACACAACACAAAAACACACACACAAACACACAACACAAAAACACACACACACACAACACAAACACACACGAGACAACACACAACACAAACACACACCCACAACACACCACATACATGTGACACACACACATATTGCATCCTTTACCAGAAAGTCGGTGTCATCAAAGCCGTTGGCCACCAGAGTGTTTTCATACTGTCCCAGCCCTAGACTTTCCAGCCACTCCCCAACACTCTGAATCTTGCTGTGGCCCCCTGCACACACATGCATGAACATGCACACACACGCACATGCATGCACGCACGCACGTAAACACAGACACACACACACACACCATATTATCTTCACAAAAACGGACTATAATTATGACGATAAAAGACTTTATCACAAACAGTCTTTTATAGAAAAACAAGCGAAACATTTGTATCACACAATCAGTCCATAAAAACTCATAATCTAAACAAAATGTTAATATAATGTATATATAACACCCAGTATTGTTATTTTCCTCACAAGATCATAATCCAAAGAAAATCATCCCCAAGCAGATAATCTATCTTTTAATTAAGCAAGAACTTTTTCCTAATCTCTCTGACAAAACAGACTAAACTGAACTGAAAAATAGACATCCAGTACATGTATTTCTTTCAGAAGCAAACAACATAAGATCTGTATAGAATCCAAGAGAGAGAGAGAGAGAGAGAGAGAGAGAGAGAGAGAGAGATGACAGATAGATGTTCAAAAATATCTTCCAGTAAAACAATGACTTTAAGTAAAACAGAGCTGTAAATCTCTCTGATAAAGCTGTCTGTCTTGCAAACCAAACCTTAAAATACACTTTTTTTCCCCTCTATAAAAACAAACAATATAAGATCTA
This sequence comes from Rapana venosa, assembly GCA_028751875.1. Lineage (NCBI taxonomy): Eukaryota > Metazoa > Mollusca > Gastropoda > Neogastropoda > Muricidae > Rapana > Rapana venosa. The sequence continues at coordinate 46,486,035 of CM054157.1, read as the reverse complement.
TATCAAATGCATGATCTAAAAAAAAATCTTCAACAAATAAATAAACAACAAACAAACCAGCTGATCTACATGACAACAATGAAGAAAATAAGACCTGGTTTTGCCCCTTGTGTTTGCGTTAGGAAAATCCAATAAAATGAAATTGTACATGTGTCTTTAATTTATCCCTTACTTCCAAGCAGACTTTGTTACACAGAATGCATGTATTTCAGCTACATTTTGTTTCAACGACTTTTTTCTTTCAGATAACGAAACAAATAGTAATAAAAAAAAATTATTTGAAAAAGAAAATTACAATGAAAGGGAAAAATCAGAATCCTCAATCAGTTCAGCCATCAAAATAATGTCAGATGTTAAAATATTTTCTTTGCTTGGTTATCTAAGTCTCTCTTAGAAGTCATAAATCAGACCCCCCCACCCCCCCCCCCCCCCCAATATTTCATAAAGGATTAAATTGACAAGGAAACAAGCCACACAGCAACTGACAAAGCTACTTGTTTCAGAAAACTCATTGGGAGGGGGAGATAAATCTGCACATACAAGGGAAGTGACCAGAAAAGAGTTTGTTCCCTTCCCATTTTGAACCACGGCTTTTGCGCACGGTCTTTCACCCTCTATGAAGCTGGTTGATTAAAAAAAATATTGCTTATGATCTCCTCATTTTCAGGAAAACAAAACAAACAAACAAACAAACAAACAGACAGACAAAAAATTCGGTGTAAGCTACAAAATCAATGATTTTCTTTTCTCTCGTTCCTTTGCTAAGCGCTTATGGTTCACCAGAACTGAGATTTTTGCCTATGGGACCAAAAAAAAGGTAAAGGTAAAGGCGTCCCATAACCTAT
>CM054157.1:46470190-46480190 GCA_028751875.1 Rapana venosa | reverse complement strand
TCAATAACAAAAACTCTATGTGAGTTGGTTTAGGACTTTCAGAGAGTGTTTTATCAATATCAAAACTCTATGTGAGTAGGACTTTCAGAGAGTGTTTTATCAATAACAAAAACTCTACGTGAGTAGGTTTAGGACTTTCAGAGAGTGTTTTATCAATAAATAAAAAACTCTATTGAGTAGGTTTAGGACTTTTCAGAGAGTGTTTCATAATAAAAAAAGAATTATATATTTTTAAAAAACCTCTATGTGAGTAGGTTTACGACTTTCAGAGAGAGTTTTATCAATAACAAAAACTCTATGTGGGTAGGTTTAGGACTTGCAGAGAGAGTGTTTTATCAATAACAAAAACTCTGAGTAAATTTAGGACTTTCAGAGAGTGTTTTATCAATAACAAAAACTCTATGCGAGTAGGTTAAGGACTTTCAGAGAGAGTGTTTTATCAATAACAAAAACTCTATGCGAGTAGGTTTGGGACTTTCAGGGAGTTATCAATAACAAAACTCTATGTGAGTAGGACTTTCAGAGAGTGTTTTATAAATAACAAACTCTATGTGAGTAAGTTTAGGACTTTCAGAGAGTGTTTTATCAATAACAAAACTCTACGTGAGTAGGTTTAGGACTTTCAGAGAGTGATCAATAACAAAACTCTATGTGAGTAGGTTTAGGACTTTCAGAGAGAGTTTTTATCAATAACAAAAACTATGTGAGTAGGTTTAAGACTTTCAGAGAGAGTGTTTTATTTAAAACAAAACTCTATGTGAGTAGGACTTTCAGAGAGTGTTTTGATCAATAACAAAACCTCTACGTGAGTAGGTTTCGGACTTTCAGAGAAAGTGTTTTATCAATAACAAAACAAAACTCTGTGTGAGTAGGTTTAGGACTTTCAGAGAGTGATTTATCAAACAAACGAAATGACACAACCAGCCCCTAAACTACATGCGTTCCTTGCGCTCTTCCCAGCAGTGTCAATGCAAAAGGACATTTCCTCGTCATGCTTGGAGGCACTGTGGCTGCTACTGCTACTGCAGCACAGCGGGGTTGGTGCGAGCACAGCAGGCATCATCTGGCAAAACATCTCTACCCAGATCTACACACTTCATGCCGACAATCCATCAGTGAGGAAGAGAGAGAAAGCAGCATCTTCTGCCATCCACACAGAGTCAAGGAGGCAACATCCCTTCTGACACAGACGAAGACACAGACAGAGAGAGGGAGAGAGAGAGAGAGAACTGAACATTGAACACTGAACGTAATCTCGTCATTAACAATACAGTCTTTTTGAGAGACACAGAGAGAGAGGGGGGGGAGAGGGGGAGAGAGGAGGAGAGAGAGAGAGGAGAGAGAGAGGAGAGGGAGAGAGAGAGAGAGAGAGAGAGAGAGAGAGAGAGAGAGAGAGAGAGAGAGAGAGAGAGAGAGAGAGAGAGAGAGAAATGGTCACTGATGCCAAGCCAAAGTTGGATGACATGTTAAAAACATCTTGCCAGTCAGTCAGGTGTACAGAAATCATTCTCGCAACGTTAACTTTTCCATTCTTTCACTCAGCTGGTAAGGCCAGCCCTTTCTATGCCAAGAAATAAAAAATAAAAAAATAAATAAAACAAAGAGAAAGATAAAAACAGTTCCTGATTTTAAGAAACGAAAAAAAAAAAACCCAAAAAAAACCACCCCACACTCTTTGATGATGCAAAGAAACAGAATAAGAGAACCAAGCAAACAAAGAATGGAAATTTTTAAAAAGAACTGTACAGTCTTTGGTAAATGAGGCAACAGATCTTCAGTAAAATAACCTAAAATCAAAGATGAACAATGGAAAATAAAATGTCCCAATGAAAGTAAGTCTCTTGTGCAAGTCTGAAAGAAAATAGAACCTTACCAACTAATCCCCCCCCCCCCCCAACTCCTTTTTCGTGATCTGCTGACCCGGGTTCGAATCTTGTTCAAGGGGATATTTTCCCTGGAGTTAACATCAGTGCTGGCTCTACTCTCCTCCTCCACCACCCCCCCCCCCCCCCACCCTCCCACCCCACCCCCACCCCCTCACCCCCAAGTCCTTTGGATGAGACTATAAACCGAGGTCCCATGTGTAAATGCACGCAGAACATTTTGTGCACACGTTAAAACCTGTTCTGCTTTTCGGAAGAGTAGCTCATTATATGCCAATGGGGATGGATGAGAGAATTTACAAAACTGCATACACACGAGGACTGGATGTAAAAAAAAAAAAATATTTAAGCACATGAACGCTTATTCCATTATCCTCGAAATTAAAGGATAAATAAGTAAAGTTGTTGGGTTTTTTTAAAGTGTGCCCTGTAAAGCAGCATTTAAAAGCTCTATCTCTCAACCTGAGCATTCCCAATTCTTCTTCTTCTTCTTCTTCTTCTTCTTCTCTCGTTCGCTTTTGTACACCGTCAGATGTGTTTGGGAGAAATCATGGCAAGTCCTTTCCAGCTCCTCTCGTGGGCCGTACAGCTTGGTTTGCAGGGTTATCTCCGTCAGCCACACAATCTTCCTCAGGTCGCTGTATAGCAGTGCACCTCTGAAGGATGTGCTCACCAGTCTGGTTTTCTTTACCACAGGGGAGAAGGAACGAGTTTCAGCTTTGTGGACATGTGGTGATTTAGCCTGTTGTGCTCAGTGCGGAGTCTTACTTAGAATGATGACTTGTTCTTCTCTTTTTGAGATGGTGGTGGTAGTCATCCTTCTCTACTCTGGGTCAGGCCATTGATTGGATGATTGCATGAAGCATTGCCAGCTGAATCAAATATGAAATTGGCCGAGAATGTCAGGCATTCCCTATATATAACACGATCACAAAGAGTGCTGTGCTGGACTTAGGGAGTCATTTTCAATGTTCCAAAATGGAGCACGTAACTAATAGTTAAAACTGATCATAGCTGTTGTTGTTGTTGTTGTTGTTGTTGTTGTTGTTGTTATTGTTGTTGTTGTTTGTTTGTTTGTTTGTTTCTCAGCTAGAGATCCGAGGTTCACCAATGGTGAGATTTTGCGTACGTCACCCTTTTAATCCACCCTCAAGGCAGCCGCATTCCGCTGTAGGGGATGGTGTCTAAACACCACGACTCTGTCATGCATGCGGGGTTTTTCTTCGTTTTTAAATACTGTTATCCGTTCCTACCATTTATATCTCCTTTGTTTCTCTTGAGCAAATTTTCTGTATCCACTAGCGGCTAGCTAGGCCCGTGGCAGTTTCACCAGAGCCCCGTTAGCCAGCATGACCTGTTTCCACCTCCTACGACGGGGACGAGGGGTTGGGCTTCCTACCAGCACTCAATGGCCTACTCTTCCAAAAGGCAGAAACGTGTTTGAACGTGTGAGCAAGATGTTCTGCGTGCGTTCACACAGTCATAAGGCCTCAGTTCATAGTCTCACCCAAAGGACAGTTGGGGGGAGGAGTGGAATGTTCACTGATGTTAACTCCAGAGTAAAATTCCTTAATAAAGCATGCTGGCTCAATCCTGGGGCTATCAAATCAACAGCGCAATGCTCTAACCGCTAACACCCCACCCCCACCCCCTCCACCCCCTATCATAAAAATCAACACATTCCCAGTTAAAGTCCCTCTGTTACAAATCAAAATGAATTTTAAAAAACAAACAAGCAAAAGTAAATATAAAAAATTATTAAAAAATTTAAAAAGGAAAAGCAGAAGAAAAACGTTTTTTTTAAAAATCTTTTTTTTTAACAAATTGAAACGCAGAAGTCAAAATTCAAGACCATCAAGCAATTCTTCACACACACACACACACACACACAAACACAACACAAACTTCAGTTCCGTCCCACTATTTTACACCACCCTGTCAATCAACCACACGCCAGGCCAAGGAAGACTCACATCCTTCACAGAAACAAAACCAAACAAAACAAAACAGCCACAAAACCAAACAAAACAAAACACAGACATCCATAACACCGAAAACACACACGAAAACACAACAAAAAAAACATTCCAGAGGCAAAAAAAAAGACCCGAGACACACAAAAAGAGCCCAGTGTCCAAAAGCCCCCAATCTACACTAGCATGCTTCCCTCCATGCTGCCCACGATTCGACCAGGCGCTGACCTGAGCTGGGCTGGACTGACCTGACCCCCCCCCCCCCCCCCTTCCTTCCCTTGCCTTAATACCTCGCTTGGTCAATAACAGAGTGTCCAGCTGGCGGTCAAAGTCCTGCGAGAGGAAGTCCACATGGATGCACTCGCCCGAGGCGCTAATCCGGCCCCCATAACTGGAGACAATGTCTGCAATCTGCAGCAGAAGCCTCACACGTCTTACTTAGAGCTGGCTTGCTGGCTTGCTGGCTTGCTGGCTTGGCTTGCCTTGTTTGTTTGTCGTCGTTATTATCGTTGTTATCGTCGTTTTGGTCAGCCATCTGTTTTCCAATTTTCCCCGAATACTTTTTTTTGTGGTTTTTTTCATCATCATCATCATCATCATCATCATCATCATCATCATCATCATCATTTTCATCATCATCATCATCACAGCAGCAGCAGCAGCAGCAGCAGCAGCAGCAACAGCAACACACGCAGCACATCTGCCTTCCAATTTCCCCCGAATACTTTTTTTGCTTTTTCATCATCATCACCATCATCCTCATCCTCACCATCCTCATCATCTTCATCATCTTCTTCATCATCATCATCATCATCATCTTCATCATCATCATTTTCATCATCTTCATCATCCTCATCATCTCTCCAAAGTCAGGTTACGAACTCAAACAAAAAAGGGTTTACGAAATCTGCAGGGTAAAAAAAAAAAAAAAAAAAAGAATGAATCCACGCGCGTGTCATTAGAGAGTTGACATTTTACAGCACCTACACAAACACACACGCACACACAAATCAAACATGTTATGCAGTATGTAACAGTATTCCAATGTCACCACGATAAACGCTATGGCCGAGTGGTTAAGACCGTTTGACTTCAATCCCATGGGGTCCATGAAGTCGTGGGTTCGAATCTCTGCAGCGTCTGGGGAATTAAGCGTGGGCATTTTTTTACCATCTCCCAGCTCAACTTCACGTGCAGACCTGCCAGTGCTTTAATTCCTTTCATGTATATACACACATAAAGATCAAGGTGTTCCCAAAACCGATGCAGTCACTGGGGAGCGAGGCGTCAGAGACCTCAGGGGGCCAGCATATTGAGGGCGGCACCCATCTCCTCTCCCTCGCTGCTTTACCTTCCCTGACCCTAAAGAGGCAGGTACCCATTTACAGCTGGGTGAACTGGGGGAACTGTACTGAAGCCAAGGCGTGAAAACAGTCACCCATCCAAGTGGTAACCACGCTCGATGCTGCTTAACCTTAGCCTGGGGAGAAAGCGAGTGCTCTGACCACTGAGCGATCCCGTTTTGACACTGGTCAGAGCAGCACAAACATGCCTGATATCGTTAGGATGAAAACAAAACTTGTTATGTAAGCTTCAGCTGTCAACAACTCTGAAAACAAACAAAAAGCCAGGGCTGTCTTTGTCTCTGGAGCCAGGCTAACATCTGAAATAGAAGTGGAAAATACACACACAAGATGTTGGTGAGAGCAAAAATCATTCAGTCAGCATAATTATGAGCCACACAAATAATGAACATTGAAACCAGAAAAGAGAGAGAGAGAGAGAGAGAGAGAGAGAGAGAGAGAGAGAGAGAGAGAGAGAGAGAGAGAGAGAGAGAGAGAAAGAGAGACAGAGAGAGAGAGACAGAGAGAGAGACAAAAGAGACACAGAGAGAGACAGAGAGAGACAGAGAGAAGGTGGGTGGGTCTTCACTCAAATTTACGAAGATCAATGTTTATTGTGTTTCTTATTTCTGCCTGTTTCTTCTTTCACATTCGTGTTTGTTGTCGTTGTTGTTGTTGTGCGTTCCCCAGCTTAACATTCTTGGGGGTCACCCAGAATGTGCACTCTGACTTAAATCATCCCACTTGGGAATAATCACTGTGAGATTGAAAAAAAATTGCACACTGAATGAGAAAGTTTGCGTGTATGACTGTTCTTAAAGTACCTCGCCATATAGGCAGCCATACTCCGACTTCAGAGGATTATTTTTTTCTCTCCTTTAAAGGAGAATGCAGGTTGTTGTTGTTGTTGTTATGTTAAGAGCTTGTCATGGCTGAAGTAAAGCAATCTCAACACACAACATTTTCACAACATAACAACAACACTTTAGTGCAGGCCTTGGCATTTAGCTGACATCAATAACTGACACAGCTTTTGGTCTGTGCCAGATTCGTGATTCTGATCAGTATAATTATTGTTCTCATACCATGCTTACCAAACACACGACAGACTACACAAAACGGACACGCACGCGCGCCCCGCACACACATACACACCACACACACACACACACACACACACACACACACACACACACACACACAATCCTTCGGATGAGACTATAAACCGAGGCCCCGTGTTCGAACGCATGCAGAACATCTTGCGCACACGTTAAATCCTGTTCCGCTTTTCGGAAGAGTAGGCCATTGTGTGCCGGTGGGAACAGATGACAACATTTACAAAACCGCATACACACGGGGACTGGATGTAAAAAAAAAGTACATGAGTGCTTATTCCATTATCCTCGATATAAAAGAATAAATAAATAAATAAATAAACACAGACACAGACACAGACACACACACACACACACACACACACACACGAGAACCTGGTGGTTAGGGCGTTGTGCTTGCAATCCCAATATTCAAGAGGAATTTTTTTTTTTTACCCCTAAAGTTAACATCAATACGTGCCGACTCCACTGTCCATAAAAGTCCTTCGGATGAGTCTAAACTGAGATCCCGTGTATGAATGCATGAAGAACATCTCGCGCACACGTTAAAAGCCTGTTCCGCCTTTCGGAAGAGTAGGCCATTGCGTGGCCATGGGAACAGGTGAGAAAATTTAGAGCATGCACACGGGGTCTGGATGTTTTAAAAATAAAAAAGCACACAAGTGCTTATTCATTATCCTCGAAATAAAAGAATTCAGATAAGAAAAAACACCAACACGAACAACACACACACGCGCACTCACTCCTCTCTCTCTCTCTCTCCTCTCTCCTCTCTCTCTCTCTTCTCTCTCTCTCTCTCTCTCTCTCTCTCTCCAAACAGCATTGTACTGCTAGCATAATTATTACACACACACACTACAACCCACACCACCCCTCCCCACCACCACCACCACCACCCCCACACACCCCACCCCACCCCCACACCCCCACCCCACCACCCACACACCACCAACCACCACACCCACACCCACCACCACAACCCACCACCCACCCCCACCACAACCCCCACCACCCACACCCCCACCACCCCACACACCCCAACACCCCCACCCCAACACCCCCCCACACCCCCACCCCAACCAAACCCACCTTCGCCCATTCTTCCGAATCGTCGAAGACATCGTCAGACTTGCGAGAGACGACTGGGCGACCTCCCTGACCAACGGTACTGGCAGCAGTGACAGCAGCAGCGGCGTTGACGACGGAGTTGGCTGAGGAGGAGGTGGCGCCGGACCCTGGCGACCCCGCCATCTCCCCCAGGCCGCCCAGCTCGCGATGGGCCTCGAAGACGTCGCGGTCGCGATCCTCTTCCCGCTCCATGAGCGGGTGGAAGGGGGAGAGGGTGGAGGGGGTGGAGCGGTGTTTGGAGCGCGCCGATTTCCCCGCCCCCGCTACATTTTCGCAGATCTGCGACACCACATTGCGCGACCCGCCTGGCGTGGAGCCCCTCAGAAGGCCTGCCCAGCAAACAGAAGAGATGTAGAGAGAGTGGTTAGGATGGAGATGTTGTATGTTTTGTCCGTCGTGTCCCGACGATGACCTCCCAAAACAAGCAGAGGAGGGAGGCAGGCAGCTGCTGTTTTTGGAAACTGGGCAGAAATTTTGAGTAGAGTGGAAGATGCCTTTGCCCGCAGTACATCCCCACTCTCTCGGCCAATGATAATAATAAATGGAACTTATATAGCGCTACACCTTGCAAAGACCAACCAAAGCGCAATGCATTCAACCTAAATCTGACACAGTCATGCAATCAATGATCAATAATCAATAGTTTAAATAAAACAGATATTTACAAACATGGTGCGCTGCAGACAAAAATCTATGGAATAAAATTTCAATAGTCAAATGTGGTTTTTTTCAAAAGCGCACACACACACACACACACACACACACACACACACACAACACACACACAACAACACAACACACACACACATACACACTCACACAGGTCGTATTAGACGATATATTCGCTAATATCACTTAGAGTGAACAGACGCTAAATTGAAGACAACAACAACAACAACAACAGGTCGTATACTTTAGCAAGGTAATAGGACATGGGTTAGTGAAGGGTGGGATAGTTGTGATATGAAACAGGAGGGGGGAAATCTTTAGGTTTGAAATAATATGTCTTGAGCAACAGAAGAGAAATGAGAGAGAGAGAGAGAGAGAGAGAGAGAGAGAGAGAGAGAGAGAGAGAGAGAGAGAGAGAGAGAGAGAGAGACAATGACAATGACAATGACAAATTCTTTATTTCGAGGATAATGAATAAGCACACATGTGCTTTTTTACATCCAGTCCCCGCCCGTTAGGGATATATCTTAATAATAAATAACCCAAACTTATACAGAAGAGAGAGAGAGAGAGAGAGAGAGAGAGAGAGAGAGAGAGAGAGAGAGAGAGAGAGAGAGAGAGAGAACGGTTAGCTGAAAGATACAGGTTAAGGAAGCGCGAGACGTCACAGAGACCTCAGCTTCTCTAAGGAGGCCCAGCATATTGAGGACGGTGGTGCGCCCATCTCCTCTCTCTCCTCTCTTCCCTTCCTGCTTCTCTTCTCCCTGACCTCCTACCAAAAGGCAGGTAACCTGGAACTGGGACTGTGCTGAAGCCAAGCGCGCAAACGTCCACCCATCCAAGTGGTAAAAAACCACGCTCGACGCTGCTTTTTTTACAAATATAACTTGCTGAGGAAAAGCGAGTGCCTGACCACTAGGAATCCCGTCCCCGAATCATAGGTACATGATGAAGGAATAGTATATCCTGTACAGCACAGAACAGATGTTGTGAGAAGAGAAGAGACAGAGAGAGAGCGAGAGTGAGAGCGAGGGAGAGCGGGGGTGGGGTTAATACTGATGGATATATAAATGTTATCACTTCCACTAAAGTGTAGACTAGATTTGGAAGGGGGGAAAGAATATGCCATAGATTATATGATTAAGGCTACATAAGGAGGTGTGGGTGGTGGTGGTGGTGGTGGTGGGATGATAGTAGATATAGTAGTATATAGTAATAGGTAGTGGTGGTGTGGTGTGGTGGTGTGGTGGTAGTGTATAGTAGTATAGTAAAGTAGTAGTAGTAGTGGTGTAGTGGTAATGTATAGTAGTGAAGTAGATAGTGTGTGGTGGTGTGGGTGTGGTGTGTGTGTAGTGTGTGTGTGTGTGGTGTGGTGTGTTGTTGTGTGTATGCATGCGTTCGTGCGTGCACGCGTGCCTGCATGCCTACGTGCATGTGGACGTGTCTGTGTTCCTACATGCATTGCACACACACTAGCTAGAAGCAAATACTCGCACACTTCTTCACCTCTTCGTAGTTCCAATGTATGTCAGACCCTGCCTAGTCTAAAGCAAAACGATTCTCATACATGCTGCATCCTCTCCCCCTCTCTCCCCCCCCCCCTTCTCTCTCATCTCTCTCTCTCCTCCTCTCTCTCTCTCTCTCCTCTCTCTCTCTCTCACCCTCATCTCCTCTCTCACCACCACCCCCCTCTCTCTCTCTCTCTCTCTCACACACACACACACCACCCCACCTCCACCCCCCCCTCTCCCACCCTCACCCTCTTGAAAAATCCCTGCATTATGTGCCAACAAAATTTCGGCACTAGGCCTAATGATCTTTTAAATTAGTTTCCAATACACACCCCTCCACACCATCACCACTACCCACCACCACCAACCCACCCACTC
>CM054157.1:46457690-46465190 GCA_028751875.1 Rapana venosa | reverse complement strand
CCCTGCCTCTCTCCTTCACTCTCTCTCTCTCTCTCTCTCTCTCTCCTCTCCTCTCTCTCTCCTCTCTCTCTTTCTCTCTCTCTTGCCTCTCTCTCTCTCTCTCAACCTCCCTCTCTCTCTCCCTCTCTCTCAACTTCTCTCTCTCTCCCAACGTCCCCTCTGTCTCTCTCTCCCCCTCTCTCTCTCAACGTCCCTCTCTCTCCCTCACTCTCATCTCTCTCTCTCTCTCTCCTCTCTCTCTCTCTCTCCTCTCTCTCTTCTCTCTCTCTCTCCTCCCTCACTCTCTCTCTCTCTCACCCTGCCTCTCTCCCTCTCTCTGTAGTGGCCATTTGACCAATAATGAGAAACACCCGGGGAACTTTTTTTTAGGGTACTACTTTTTTTCTTTCTTTTTCTTTTCTTAGTCCATGACCGCGAGTCGTGTGTGTGTGTGTGTGTGTGTGTGTGTGTGTGTGTGTGTGTGTGTGTGTGCGTGCGCGTGTGTGTGTGTGTGTGTGTGTGTGTGTGTGTGTGTGTGTGGTGTGCGTGCGCGTGTGTTGTGTGTGTGTGTGTGGTGTGTGTGTGCGTGCGCGTGTTGTGTGTGTGTGTGTGTGTGTGTGTGTGTGTGCGTGCGCGTGTGTGTGTGTGTGTGTGTGTGTGTGTGTGTGTGTGGTGTGTGTGTGTGGTGAGAGAGAGAGAGAGAGAGTGCGTGTGAGTGAGTGTGTGTGTGAGTGTGTGTGTGTCTGTGTGTGTGTGTGTGTGTGTGTGTGTGTATGGTGGTGTGTGTGTGTGTGTGAGTGTGTGTGAGTGCGTGTGAGTGAGTGAGTATGAGCGCGTGTGTGAGTGAGAGAGTGTGAGTGTGAGAGAGAGAGAGTGTTGTGTGAATATGTGAGTGAGTGAGTGTGAGTGAGTGAGTGTGTGTGTGTCTGTGTCTCTGTGTGTGTGTGTGAGTGAGTGAGTGTGTCTGTCTCTTAAGTCTCTGGTATTTATGAGTACAGAACCACAAAAGTTAAACTTCTACATAAATAATGCAACAAAGAAAAGCCCGACCCCCCCCCCCCCCCCCCCTCTTCCAAAAAAAAAAAAAAAAAAAGTTCACATCGGTATCACGTACGTGCCAAACTCTAAAATTACAAAAAACGACGCCCCCAAAAAAAACCCCAAAAACCCCCCCCCCACCCAACTGTCTTTTTTGTGTCTAAGGGTGCGTTTTGGGGTTTTTTTTTTTTTTTTTTTTCAAACTTTTCTGTCAGATTTTTTTTTTTTAAGGGGGGGGGGGAAAAGAGAGGGACGGGGGGGGGGGGAAAGGGGGGAGAGAGAGGGGGGGGGGGAGGAGAGGAGAGAGAGAGAGAGGGGAAAGGAAAAGGGGGAGAGAGAGGAGAAAAGAAAAAGGGGGGAGGAGAGAGGGAGGAAGAGAAAAAGGGGGAAGACAGGGGGGGGGGATAGAAAACGACAGACAGACGGCAGCGGGAGAAAAAAAAAGCCACTTTTTTCTTTTTTTTTTTGGGGGTTTTTTTTTTTTTCGGGTTTTTTGTTTTTGTTTTTTTACATCCACTTTCTGCCCCGAATTTTTTTTTTTTTTAAACAAAAAGGGGGGGACGAAGTAGGGAAAACCCGAAGAGAGGGGGGGGGGGGGGGGGGGGGGGGTGTTGGGGGGGGGGTGCCAAGAAAGAGAAGGAATGGCGCGGGCGAAGCAGGGGGCAGAAATTTTTTCCCTTTTTTAAAAACCTCTTCAAAAAAACATTTCGTTCTAGCCCTTTTTTTTCCCCTCCCTATTTTCTTTTTTTTCTTTTTTTTTCTTTTTTTTTTTGGTTCTCCTCCCCCCCCCCCCCCCCCCCCCCCAAATTTCGTTCTTTTTTTTTTGTTTTTTTTTTTTCCGCCAAACAATAATTTTACGTTTTTTTTTTTTTTTTTTTTTTTTTTTTTTTTTTCCCTAAAAATTCTTTTCCTCTCTTCAGTCTTATCTCTCCATCCCCCCTTTTCCCTCCCTCCCTCCCCCTCACATCCTCCCCTCCTCTTCTCCCTCTCATCTCTCTTCTCTCTCTCTCCTCTTCTCTTCTCTTTCTCTCTCTCTGTGTGAAAGTGTCGCGCGTGCGGGGGGCGTAGCGCGCGCGCTTGCGTGTGTGCGTGCGTGGTAAAAATTGTGGTAGCTGTGTTGTGAAGATAAAAAGGGACAATCGGGGTTTCTAAAAGAAGAAAAGAAGAAGAAGAAGACAAGGAGAAGAAAAGAAGAAAAGAAGAAAAGACAAGGGAAAAAAAGAAGAAAAGAAGAAAAGAAGAAGAAGAAGAAGAAAAAAAAGGAAAAAAGGAGGAAAAAGGAGGAGAAGAAGAAAAAAAGAAAAGAGCACTATCTAATCAACAGTGCCGCACTCCTTTGGCACTTGCATCACCAGATTTTCTCTGTTATAGAGAGAATCCAGGGGGCCCAGTTCAGCCATTTTTTCCCTTACTTCTCCGATCTTTCCCGTCTGCTAAAAAATGCTTCTCTCTCTCTCTCTCTTCTCTCTTCTCTCTCTCTCCCCCTCTCCTCTCTCTCTCTCTTCTCCCTCTCTCCCATCTCTCTCGCCCCCTCCAACCTCTCTCTCTTTTCCTTTTTCCCCCCGTCTCCCCCTCAAAAACCTTTTCTCTTTTCCCCCTCCTTCTGTTGTCTGGTCTCTCCCTCCCCCCGGCTTCTCTTTCCCCCTCTCACTCTCCCCCTCTATCTATCTCCCCCTCTCGTGCGCGTCTTCTCTCTCAATTCTTTCTCTCTCTCCCCTCCTCTCCCTCAACCTCCCCCCCCCCCCCTTCTCCTAAACCTCTCTCTCCCCCCTCCTAACCAATCTCTCTCTCCCCCCTCTCTTTCTTCCCCCTCCCCCTCTCTCTCTCCCTCCCTCTCCCCTTCCTTCTCTCTCTCTCTCCTCTCTCTCCTCCTCTCTCTCTCTCTCTCTCTTTCTCTCTCTCTGCTCTCTCTCTCTCTTAAAACCTCCCTCTCTCTCCCCTCTCTTCAACTTCTCTCCCTCCCAAAACGTCCCCTTCCTCTCCCCCCTCTTCCTAAAACGTCCTCTCTCTCCCTCACTCTCTCTTCCTCTTCTCCCCTCTTCCCCCTCTCTCTCTCTCCCTCTCTCTCTCTCCTCCCTCACTCCTTCTCTCTCACCCGCCTCCTCCCTCTTCTGTGGGGGCCTTTTTTGACAATAATGAAAACCCCCCGGGGAATTTTTTTTTGGGGTACTACTTTTTTTCTTTCTTTTTTTTTTTTCTTAGCCTGCCCCGCGATCGTGGTGTTTGTGTGGTGTGGGTGGTGGTGTGTGTTGTTGTGTGTGTGGCGGCGCGTGTGTGTGTGTGTGGTGTGTGTGTGTTGGTGTGGGGTGGTGTGCGTGGGTGGTGGTTGTGGGTTGGTGTGTGTGTGTGGTGCGCGTGTGTGTGTGGTGTGTGGGTGTGGTGTGGTCGTGCGGTGTGTGTGTTTTGGGGGTGTGTGTGTGTGTTGTGTGTTGTGTGTGGTGGAGAGAGAGGAGGAGATTGGCGTTGAGTGAGTGTGTGTGTGATTTTGGTGTGTGTTGTGGTGGTGGGTGTGTGTGTGTGTGTGTATGGTGTGTGTGTGTGTTTTGAGTGTGGTATGCTGTGAGTGATAGTTGAGCGCGTGTGGAGGGAGGTGGGGTTGTGAGAAGAGAGTGTGTGTGTTATGTGAGTGAGTGGTGGAGGAGTGAGTGTTGTGTGTCTTGTCTCTGTGTGTGTGTGTGAGGAGTGAGTGTGTCGTTTAAGTCTCGGGTATTTATGAGAAAAGAACCAAAAAAAAGTTAAATTTACATAAAAAAACAACAAAGAAACCCCGACCCCCCCCCCCCCCCCCCTTTTCCCAAAAAAAAAAAAAAAAAAAAGTTTCACAATTGGGTATCAGCGTACTGTGCCAAATCATCAAAGAAATTATCAGAGAGAGAGACAGACAGAAAAAAAGAGAGAGACAGACAACAGACAGACAAAGAGAGAGACAGACAGACAGACGACAGAAAACAGACAGACAGACAGAGGATGACAACAGACAGAGAGAAGACAGCAGACAGAGGCGACAGACAGACGACGGCAGGGGCAACAGAAATAACAACAACAGACAAGAGAAGGAGAGCGACAGGCAAAGGAGGCAGGCAGGGGGCAGAACACGAAGAAAAGACAGGCAGCAGGCAGAGAAAAGGGGGGGGGGGGGGGGGGGAGGGTTCCCGACAGATAGCAGAGACGTCGGCGAGATAAAGAGACAACAGCAAAGGGGGAGAGACGGGACAGACAGACAGAGACACGAACAGACAGACAACAACAGACAGACAGGCAGGCAGGGCAGAGAGAGAGAGAGGGGGGGGGGGGGAGACAGACAACAGACGAGACGTCACCCAACAGAGATAAAGAGACAGACAGACGACAGACAGAGAGGGAGACGAGACAGACATACAGACAGGCAGGTAGGGCAAGAGAAAGACAGGTGAAAAAGACAGAGAGACACGAAAAGGAGAGACAGAGACAGAGAGACAGAGACAGAGAAGAAGAGAACCACCCATACACTAAAAATAAAATTTTGACTTTACTTGGACATACACACACCCAAACCCCCACACCCACAATACCAAAAAGAGAAGAGAAAAGAAGGGGGGGGGGGGGGGTAAGGCCCCTTTAAAAAGAAAGGATCAAGGATGGGAGACGAATGGGGGGTGGGGTGGGGGGGTGGGGGGGGAGGAAGGAAGAAATAGGAATTGGGTTATTAGCCAGAAAACGTCTGCTAGAAAAAGGGGGGAGCAAAAGAGGTTCTGCGATGTAGCAAGTTTTAAAATGTTGTCGTTGTCCGTCGTCTGCTTCTGTTTTTGTTGTTTCGTGTTGTCGTCCGGTTGTTTTCTGCCCGTGTTGTCTGTCTGTTTGTCTGTCTGTCTGTGTGTCTGTGTTGTTTTGCTGTCTGTGTTGTTGTCTGTGGTGTGTGTGTATGCTTTATGTCTGTCTGTATTTTATGTATGTAAGTGTGTGTGTATGTATGTATGTCTTTCTGTCTGTCTGTATGTCTGTCTGAATGTATGTATATGTATGTCTGTATGTCTGTATGTATGTATTCTGTCTGAAAGTATTCTGTATGTCTGTATGTATGGTATGTCTGTATGTATGTATGTGTGTGTGTATGTATGTATGTTTATTGTGTGTATGTATGTTATGTTTTTATGTAATGTATGTATGTATGTAAATGTATGTATGTATGTATGTATGTAGTATGTATGTATGTATGTATTATGTTGTGTATGTAGTATGTGTGTATGTAGTATTGTGTTGTAGTGTGTATGTATATTATGTATTATGTATGTATGTATGTTTATGTTTTAGTATGTATGAAATGTACGTACGTATGTATGTATGTTGTGTGTATGTATGTATGTGTACCCTGTATGTGTTATGTATGTGTGTATGTATGATGTGTTTATGTATGAAAGTATGTAAGTATGTATGATTGTGTGTATGTAGTATGTGGTATGTATGTATGTGTTGTATGTGTGTATGAAATGTATGTGTGTATGTATTATTGTGTATGTATGTGTGTATATGTATGGGGGTGTGTTTGTATGTATGTGTTGTATGTAATGTATGTTGTGGTATGTATTATGTGTTATGTATGTGTTGTATGTATGTTGTATGTATTTTGTGTATGTATGTATGTATGTATTAAGTATGTAATGTATGTATGTATGTTATTATTATGTTGGTGAATTCTGTCGTCTGCTTCACTCGTCCTCTATTCAGTATCCTATTCTATCCTATCATATCCTATTCTATCCTATTCTATCCTATCCTATTCTATCCTATTCTATCCTATCCTATCCTATCCTATTCTATCCTGTCCTATTCGATTCTATCCTATTCTATCCTATTCTATTCTATCCTATTCTATCCTATTCTATCCAATTCTATCATATCCTATCCTATCCAATTCTATTTTATCCTATCCTATTATATCCTATATTATATATATATTATATCAGGTCAGGTCAGAGACTCCCTCTGCTACTGGTAACCATGTAACCCAGTACCACCTGCCACATGTGGGGAGTAAACCCAACCAAAAAATCCAACCTGGAGAGGGATGGGCTCCGCCAGGTTTGATTTGCCCAAGACACATCCATGAAGAAGACAGCCAGAATCTCCATACCGGATGGGTCGTCGCCCGGTTACCAAGGCCCCGCGCCTTCTGTTGCTCATCAGGACAGATGTCAAAAGTATGCTACTAAATGAAAAAACGCAGCAAAATTCGTGCCAGAAACAGCACCATCATTGGCACATGGAATGTACGGACACTAAGAGCTGCGGGCAAAGTGGAAGAACTGACACATGAGATGTCCAGATATCAATGGCACATCCTTGGGCTCTGCGAAGTCGTGGAAAAACAGGAAAACAACGACCCAGGAAGACCACAAATTATACTACAGGGGAAAACAGGATAAACATGAACAGGGCGTGGGTTTCTCGTCACAAAAGACACCGTGAACACCGTCATGAGCTGTCAGCCTGTGTCCAGCAGACTTTTTAAACCATCCGCCTGAGAGCAACCCCCTTTAACATAAACAAATAGTACAGGCATACGCCCCTACAATCAGACTGCACAGATGAAGCCGTAGAAGAATTTTATGACCAGCTACAAGAGGGTTTTGATCAAACACCCAAGAAAGACATCCTCGTTGTGCAAGGTGACTGGAACGCCAAGGTAGGAGAAGATGCATGGAAGACTGGGAGGCGTTTTTTGGGGCCCCATTGTAATAACCAATCAAATGAAAGAGGCTTGAGACTCCTGGGGTTTGCCCGTAACAACCACCTCCAGCTAGTGAATACACTTGGCCCACACAAGAAATCCATGAAAATGGACATGGCATAGCCCAAATGGAGAACACCACAACCAAATAGATTACATCATGGTGAAAAGACGGTTTCAGTCTAGCGTTAACATCGCACAGACACGAAGTTTTCCAGGAGCAGACATAGGGTGATCATGATCTTGTGATGATGACTTTCCGACTACGTCTAAAGAAAATCCACAAGCGGAAACAACATCAGAAACAAATTGACCTCGAGAAGCTGAAGGACCCAGAGGTATTAGAAATTTTTCAAGCAAGGATAGGTGGAAAGTTTGCAGCACTCGCTGTGATAGACTCAGACATAGATACACTGCAAATAGTTCAATCAGCGGTGACTGAAACAGCAAACGACTTCTTGGCAAAACGCCGACCAGTCAAAAAAACCATGGTCACACCTAACATCCTACAACTATGCGACAAGCGTAGAGAGTTTGAAGAAAAAGAAAAATGAAACAAAAGAAAGAGCAGAACAATATAGGGCAGTCAACAAAAGAATCCGGAAGTCCATGACGGGGGCAAAAGAGAAATGGGTCGGTGAACAGTGCCAAGACATTGAAAGAAACATCAAAAAAAACAATAGCAAGAAAGCATATCAGCTGGTGAAAGACCTGACTAGCACGAAACAGAGAAAAGGTTTAACAATCCAAGACAAAAAAAGGGAAGTGTCTCACGA
>CM054157.1:46445190-46447690 GCA_028751875.1 Rapana venosa | reverse complement strand
ACACACATTCTCTCCCCCCCTCCTCTCCTCACTCTCTCCTCCCTCCCTCCTCCCCCTCTCTCTCTCTCTTTCTCTCCTTCCTTCTTTCACTCCCATTCTTGAATAAGTACATTAAATGTTAAGTTCGCCAAACGCTTACTTACTTACTCACTTCCACACATGCCCGCTCACGAAGTCTACAAACACACACACACACACACACCACACACACACATACACACACACATACACACACACATACACACACACACATACACACACATACACACACACATACACACACACACACACACACACACACATACACACACATACACACACACACATACACACACACACACACACACACAACACTGCACTGCACTTCACTTCACTTCACTGCAGTTCCCGAACTACACGTACACGAAATGTATAGAATGGACACACATTACGTGCGCGTGCGTACGTGTGCGTGCGCGTGCGCGTGCATACATGCATGCGTCTCCGGAATTTCTCTGTCTTTGAGATAATAAAGCTTTTGTGAATTTGAATTTGAATTTGTATGAAACCGTTCCTTTTGTGTGCGAGTGTGCATGTGCTTTTCCCTTTTTGGTTTGGTTTTGTTGTTGTTATTATTATTTTTTTTTTTTTTTTTTTTTTATTATTATTATTATTGTGTTTAATGACAACGTCCACCTGGATTGTTGTTGTTTTTTTCTTTTCTTCAGCCAGATGTGTGTGTGTGTGTTTTGATTGCTTTATTTTTGTTGGGTTTTGTTGTTGTTGTTGTGTTGTTGTTGTTTTGCTTGTTCAGGGAAGGGGGGCGTGAGGGGGGGGGGGGGGAGGGGGGGTTCTTTTTTTGCTGTGCCTCTACTAGAGCTCCGATGGAAAGATTTTTTTGAGTTTGCACCCAGTTTTGCCTACCATTTAGGTAGCGGCATTACTACTTCGGGAATTGCCATATATATATGCGCCGTCAGCGCCTGGGGTTTATCACAGTTCTTGATTAAACCATTGACGATGGGGGCAACAGCAAAGTGAGAGGCTGTATGACCAGTGGCTTTCTTTCCCACTCATGGAATTCCACTTTACAGCTTAGTCTTTAGTGATCGACTATGACTCTCTGACTAGGAGGCTTGACTCGCACAGTCCTTATGTGCTGCAGCCCTGGGGGCTGGTTGGCCTTTGGAGAACATCTCCAACGCTGACTGTCCTTATGCCCACTTGGCCGAGAGAGTGGGGATGTACTGTGGGCAAGGCATCTCCACTATAATCAAATTTCTGCCCAGTTTCCGAAACAGCAGCTGCCTCCTCTGCTGTTTTGGAGGTCATCGTCAAAAACGACGGACTAACATACATCATTAATATCATCATCATCATCACCACATTTATATAATATATAATATATTATATATAAATAATATATATATATGGTGTCTCATAAGCTATGCGGTCGTAGGGGAGCGAGGCGTCAGAGACCTCACTTCTCTAGAGGCCAGTACATTGAGGGCGGAGGCGCCCATCTCCTCTCTCTCTCTCTCTCTCTCTCTCTCTCTCTCTCTCTCTCTCTCTCTCTTCTCTCTCTGCTTTACTTTCCCTGACCCTCAAAGAGAACAGATACCCATTCAAAGCTGGGTGAACTGGGGACGGTACTGAAGCCAAGGCGCGCAAACGGTCACCCATCCAAGTGGTAACCACGCTCGATGCTGCTTAACCTTGGCTGGGGCCAAGCGAGTGTTCTGACCACTGAGCTATTCCGCTCCCCCCCCCCCCCCCCCCTTCCCCACACACACATATATATAGATATAGATCTCTCTCTCTCTCTCTCTCTCTCTCTCTCTCTATATATATATATATATATATATATATATAATATATATATATATATATATATATATATATTCATCTGAAAGGCAACAGCCAAACAACAAAATCAAACAATGGAAGAGAGCAATTAAAAAGAAATAAGGGAAGAGGGGGAAAAGAATCAACTAACCTGTGAAAGAATCAAGGAAAAACGGACAGGAGAAATAATTTTACAGAAAAACAGAAAAAAGGCCAAATGAAGGAAAGGAAAGAAAGAAAGAAGAAAGAAAAGAAAGAAAGATAGAAAGAATAAAAAATAAAGAAAAGTTTACAAAACAAAAATTAGTCATAACATTGACAGAAGACAGGCGCTCACTCACACACACACGCGCGCGCGCGCGCGCAATGCCAAAGAGCTGCACTGGCGCCTGACTCAGTCCAAAATCCACTGCAAAGACGGCGACACGGAAATTGCCGTAGGATGATAAATATTATGAGAAGGGAAAAAACCCTCAATCCCCCCCCGAAAAAAAACCACACACACAAAAACCCGTTTGTCTGTTACAACAAACAAAAGGAAAAGACAAAATGAGAATTCTGTTTGATACACACAGAATAAGCCAGGAGAGATGAGGAATGGCAAAGAAAGGAGAGAGAGAGAGAGAGAGAGAGAGAGAGAGAGAGAGGGTGTCAGGAAAATAAACAGAAATGAAGG
>CM054157.1:46437932-46444690 GCA_028751875.1 Rapana venosa | reverse complement strand
GAAAGAGGGCAGCTCCCTTTTTACAGCAGGGTTTACTGGAGGGTACTGTATGAAGCCAAGGCGGGAAAAAAAACAAAGGACACCCTCCTTTTGGTAACCACGCTCATCCCCCTTAATTAACCTTTTTGGGGGGAAAGTGAGAGTATGACCCTGATATCCCCTCCAAAGGGGTTTTATGTAAAGGGCTAAAAGGCTCTCCCACACCGCAAAAGTCTTTGGGTTTAAAACTAAAAAGGTTCGGAAGAAAAAAGTAACGGAAAGGGTCCCAAAAACCTATGTGGTCGTAGGGAACAAAGGCTCAGGACCCAACTTCTTTGGGCCGCTTTTGGGGCGGCTCCCATCTCTCCCCCTCGCTGCTTTACCCCCCCTGCCCAAAAGGGGGGGCGGGTATTTTACAGGGGGTGAACTGGGGGACTGTAGTGAACCCAAGGCGTGCAAATGGTCAAGGGGTGACTAGCCCCACGCTGTTTAAAACCTTAGGGGGGGGAAAAGCGAGTGCTCTCCCACTGAAGTAAAACTATAAAATCCCACAGATTTTTCAAATGACAGAAAAGTACAAGGCTAAATTTCTCACAGAGAAAAAAAAAACCCACAATTTAAATTTTCCACTGTTGTAAGTTTTTACATAAAAAAATTTTTAAGCTTGGGCAGTTTTTTAAAAAAATAAAATTTGAACTGCAGGGGGCACCCTGATTTACATCACGGCAAAAAAGGCTGGGGGAAACCTCCTCTTTTTTCCCCTAGAAGTCCTTCGGGAGACTATAAACCCGGGGCCCCCGTGTGCGAACGCATGCAAAACATCTTGCCACACTTAAATCCTGTTCCGTTTTTTCAGAAGAGTAGGGCCCTTGGTGCGGTGGGGAAAAGGACACAAAGTTTAAAAAAGCATAAACGCATAAGTTTTTTTTTTAAAACGCTTTTTTTGTTGTTTTCAAGATTCCGCTATAAAATTCCAAAATTATTTATTATTATTTTTTTATTAATTATTATTATTATTTTTATTATTATTATTATTATTTTATTTTATTATAAAAACTACTTAAATTTAAGCCCCGCCTACTCTTGCCCCTGGACCCCATTCCTGGGGGCAGTGGTGAAGGTTTTGAGAGAGGGACAAAAGACGACAACAATGGGAAACAGACACGCAGAGAAAAAAGCAGACAGACAAAGGGGAAAGAGAAACAAAAAAAAACCAAAGACAAACAGAGAGAAGAACACAGAGAAAAGGGGGATACGGACAGAAGAAGACAGACAGGAGGCGAGGGAAGAGAAAAGGGGAGAGAGAGGAGAGGAGGAGGAGAGTAAGAGAGAGAGGGAGAAGAAGAGAGAGAGAGAGGACAAGGGTTGAGAAAAAAGAAGAGATTAGAGAGAAGCCGATAGTAGAAAAAAGACAACCGAACTCACACACGCCACGCACACACACACACACACACACACAACACACACACACACACACACACACACCCAACACCACAACACACCAAACCACACACCCTTCATCGTTTTTTTTGGTCAAGTTTTGTTTTATGACTAAATTTTACACACAGACACACACACACTTACACACACGCAACACTACACACACACAAAAAACAAACACACACACACTTACGCCACAAAAACACACAAAACACACGAACACACCGCACACACTACACACACAAAAAACAAAACCACACATTAGCACAACAGACACCAACAACAGACACACACACCCAAAAACCCCCAACGCACACACATCCCAAAACCACACAAACAAAAAACCACAAAACTTACGCACCCACGACACACACACAACTTCCCCAAAACTAAACCCCAACTTACGCCACACACGCGACACACCCCAAAAGGGATAAAACCCACATTAATCAAAGCCACCCCAAATTATACACAATTTTTTTTGTTTTTAATCATCACTATAAAAACAGACGGGGAACAGGGCTGCAAATGTTTCCCCCACTTCTCCCCCCAAAGGAAAATCTACAAGCATTTCCCCAATATGAATCGGGGGTTGCAATTCCTAAAGTTTGGATGGGGCGGGTGTTGTTGTTTTTGGCTGCGGGTTTGTTGTTGTTGTTTTTTTCTTCTTTTTTGGGGGAAAGGAAACTAAACTAGAAAAAAAAAACACCCAAAAATTTTTGCTTGTTTGTTTGCAAACGGGGGGAAACGGGTTGGGAAACATGTGGCCCCCCCAGAAGGAACGCGTGGCTTTCACCCCCCAGGGTTTCGTTTTTTTAAAGGGGGAAGTTTTTTGGGGGGTTTTTTACCCCCCCCTTGGGGGGGGGTTTTTCCCCCCCCCCCCCCCAAAACCCCACACAACAGGGGGGTAAAGGGTTCACGGGCCCGTAACCCGCCCCAGGGCGGGGGGGCCTGCATGGTGGACGAAGGGGGCCAAAGGGGCTCCACTTATGGGTCGGGGGCAGTGCCTGGGCCTTTGAAGCCCCCCCCTTGTCCAATCAGGATGTGTCGGCCCATTTCTCCTCTGTCTGCCCCTTTCTTCTTTTCCCCGGGGGACTGTTCCTTCGGGGAGGGTTTTTGGGAAAGGGCCCTTTAGCGGGGTTAGGGGCCCTTACCTTTTAGTTTTTTCTTTTTTCCCGGGGCCCATTTTGGTCTTCAAAACCCGCCCCTTTGAGTGTACTCGGACTTCATTTTTGGTTTCATGGTCCTTGTATGAATCCCAAAGGGGCCTTTTCGGGGGCTTTCCATTTTTGCTTGGATCCCCTTTGAGGTTGCGTTTATTTGTCCATCCTCACTTCGTAAAGTTGTTTGGGGGACTAGGCGGTTTAGTAACTTTCCCTTGGGTTTCCCGAGAGGGATGTTTTCTTTTTTCCCTTTTATGGTTTTAAAGGCCATTGCTGCTGCTGTTTGGCCGCTCTTGAAAGGTTTGGGGGTCTTCATCCCCCCCTACTTTAGGGCCCCCAAGGTATTTAAAATGGTCAACTGTCTCAGTTTTTTCCCGCTAAACAGTGATTTTTGGGGGATTGCGGGGCACTTTTTGTCTGATTGGTTTTCCCCCCGGCACTGTTTTCCATCCCGAAAATTGGGGAGGATATTTGTCCAGTTTTTTTCACTGGGTTGGGATTTTCCTTTCTTTTTTCCTCCCAAACCGTCAATGCCCATCGGCAAACCGAGGTTGGGGGATTTTTTCGCCCCCCAAATTCTGACGGGTGCCTGTGTGGCCCTTTAAAGGGGTCGTCAGTGCTTTTGGGGGAAAAATTTTAAAATTTAGGTGGGCCCAAACAGCAGAACCCCGTCGGCCCCCAATGAGGGGGGAAACCCTTTCCCCCTCCCGTGCCCGGTACTGCCCCGGGGGGCCTTTTTGAGAAAGGGGTTTTGAGGGGTGTGGATCAGCTTTTTGGGCCCGTTTTTTGTTTTGGGTTTTGGGCCCCAAAAGGGCGTCATGCCTTTACTCTTTTCAAAGGGTTTTTAAAAAATAAAGAGGGGGAAAAGATGTTTGTTGATTGGTGTATTTTCAACAAAACCCCTGGGTTAAATTTTGTTTGGGGTTTGTTAAAATTGGGGGGAAACCCGGCCGGGCTCTTCGGCGATAAATCTCTTTTGCCTGGGGTTTCAGCCTGTTCAGGTTCATTTCAAGCATGATTTATGGCATGATGATGAGGTGATTGCCCTGTAGTTTTGGCACTGCTGGAGATTTCCTTTTTGGGGGGTTATGAGGGCTTTGGGGCCCTTTGGTTTTTAGGCCACTCTCTTGGCCCAATTTTTTGGCAAAACTTGTAAGGATGTCTGCACTGCTTCCCCCCCGGGTTTGGATAGCTCGCTGGGTTTGTTGCCGATTCCGGTGATTTTCCTTTTTCACGATCAATTGCTACTTCAAATCCTCGCTAAAATTGGGAATTTTGTTTTTAATTCGATAGGTTGGTTGAAAAAACCGGGGGTTCCCCCTACGTCTGTTATTGTGGGTTTTCGGAACTTTTTCCTCCATCTGAAACGTTTTTCCTTTTTTCTTTTGGGGAAATTTCCCCTTTTTTGGCCGGGATGTTCCCGGGTTTTTGCCGTTTCTTTTTGGGGTGACCCTTTCACAATTGGATGCTTTTCTGCTATTATTCTTTGTCAGGCTTTTTCCCCCGATTTCTGTACTTTGTTTCTCTATCCATTTCCCTTGGTCTTCTTAATGCCCTCCCCTTTTTCTTGTTTACTTTTTTGGTACTCAACTGCTCCCCCGGGTTGTGTTCTTGCTTTTTTAGGTCTCGTTTTTTGTACACATTTTAAAGTTTTCATCTGTGCCCAGGGGTTGTGTTTTTCGGCCGAGGGGTTTGCCAAAAGGGTTTTTGCTTGCGGGGCCAGTCTTCGCTGTTTTAAAAATGGGGTATCTTTCGGGATCTTCTTCAAGTGCCCAGGGGTGCAAATTTCCCCAAATTGTTTTTGGGAAGGGAAACCCCGGCGATGGTGGGGCCCTTCATTTTTGTCCAGGCTTAAAGTCCGGGTTCTTTTTTTTGGTTTTCCCTTTTCGGCTCTAAAGGGGAGCACAAAGGTCATATCGCTGCCATTGCCCCGGGGAAAATGTCCTCGTTTGGCTCTTTATGCTAGATAAAAACCGGTTCTGCCGGGTTTGTATTTTAAATTTGGGTTTTGAAGGGATCCCTTTGGGGTGATCCCAATGCCCCGGTGGGGAAAATGCCTTGTTTTTCCCCAAAGGGGTTTTGGGCAAGGGGTCGTTTTTAGGGGAAAATTTCCAGTTTTTTTCCCTCCCTTTGGGTGATTGCTTTTGGGGGGTCCCGCGGGAATTTGCTCCTTCTTTCTGGTCTGCCCCCTTTGGGGTTTCCCATTTCCCCCTGGATGATCAAGAGGTCTTTTTTGTTATTTGATAGGGTGAATTTTTGGGGGGTTTTTAATTTCCCTCAACGATTCTTGTGACCGTTTTTGGGGTTATTTGATCAAGGTTTGTTGGGGGTGAGGGGATTGGAATTTTGGATGAAAGGGGGGGGGGAAAGTTTTAATTTAGGGGGGGGTTTGGGGGGGGTTTTGTTGAAAGGGAAGGGTTAGGTTTAAAAAGGTTGGGTTTTTTTTGGGAAATAGAAAAGGGGGTGTGGGTTAGGTTTAGGGTGTTTTTAAAAAATTAAATGGTTCCCAAATCCAAGGGTTTTCCGCCCCGGAATATTTGGGGAGTTTCCCGGGGGTTTGGGAGATTCGGACTTAGTTGGAAAGGTTTTAGGTCCGTCGATCTTTTTGGGGGGGTCAACCAGAGAAAATTGGGCCCCTCCGCCTGGGGGGCAAGGGAAGGGGCCCCCTGGTTTTTGAGGGGGCGGGGGCCCGTTCCTATTTTCTTTATTTTCGAAATTTCAGCGTTGTAAATGGGAAACCCCCCTTTTGGGGGTTTGGGAAAGGAAAAAAAAAAAGGGGAGAAGAAAAGGGGCGCCCCCTCTTTACCCTCCCCCTAAGAAGCTAAAGGGCTGGTATCTGGGTTCCCCAAAGGGTCTGCATTTTTTTATGGGAAGCCCTTTTTTTAAAACCAAATTCCCACAAGGGAAAAAACGGGGTTGATTTTTTTAAATTTGTTTTGCAAACATGAAAGAACATAATTTTTTTTTGCATGTTTTTTATCGCAAACATGAAAGAGTTAACATTTTTGCATGTTTGTATCGCAAACTTGAAAGAGTATGAACAGTTTTTGCATGTTTGTATCGCAAACATGAAAGAGCATGAACAATTTTTGCATGTTTGTACCGCAAACATGAAAGAACATTAACAGTTTTTGCATGTTTGTATCGCAAACACGAAAGAACATGAACAGTTTTTGCATGTTTGTATCGCAAACATGAAAGAACATGAACAGTTTTTGCATGTTTGTATCGCAAACATGGAAAAAAAAAGAACAGTTTTTGCATGTTTGTATCGCAAACATGAAAGAGTATGAACAGTTTTTGCATGTTTGTATCGCAAACATGAAAGAACATGTACAGTTTTTGCATGTTTGTATCGCAAACATGAAAGAGCATGAACAGTTTTTTGCATGTTTGTATCGCAAACATGAAAGAGCATGAACAGTTTTTGCATATTTGTATCGCAAACATGAAAGAACATGAACAGTTTTTGCATGTTTGTATTGCAAACATGAAAGAGCATGAACAGTTTTGCTGATTCGTATTACAAACGCGTAAGTGTATGGAAAATTTTGCTCGTTTTTCACTGCAAACATGTAACAATATGCAAAGCTTGGAACGTTTAAACTATTGCAAACATGTAAGTAAAAAATAAAAAGCTAAAGGTGTTCCCATAACCTGTGTGGTTGTAGGGGAGCGAGGCATCAGAGACCTCAGCTTCTCCAGGGGCCAGCATATTTAGGGCGGCGCCCATCTCCTCTCCTGGGGGACGGGATAGCCTGGTGGTTACAGTGATGTTTCGTTTTGTTTTCGTGACCTGTTGACCCGGGTTCGATTCCCGTTCAAGAGGATTTTTCCTCTGGAGTTAACATCAGTGCAGACTCCACTCTCCCCAAAAGTCCTTCGGATGAGACTTTAAACCGAGGTCCCGTGTGCGAACGCATGCAGAACATCTTGCGCACACGTTAAAACCCGTTCCGCTTTTCGGAAGAGTAGGCCATTGTGTGCCGGTGGGAACGGATGACAAAATTGACAGAACTGCATACACAAGGGGACTGGATAAAAAAAAAAGCACATGAGTGCTTATTCCATTATCTTCGAAATAAAAGAATAAATAAATAAATATAAGAAAAAATATTTATTTATTTATTCTTTTATATCGAGGATAACGGAATAAGCACTCATGTGCTTTTTTAC
>CM054157.1:46420432-46422932 GCA_028751875.1 Rapana venosa | reverse complement strand
GTGTGAGGTAGTTAGGTAGGTAGGTAGGGAGATATGAAGCCATGGGAAGAGGTTTGATAAAATATGATATCGATTTTACAGATGGCTTGGATGCAAGTTCGTTTCAGGGAAGAAAGATATTAGATGATGCAAATGAAGATCGTTATTGTGTATTTGTATGCAAACGGGTATTGTAGTCAGCTGTAAGGGACAACAAAGCGAGTAATCACCTCTCCTATCCCGTAGTCCTTTGGACCGTGGGGGCACCACTGAAGATTTTGCAACCAGCTTCCTCCACAGGTCCTCTGCTTTCAGTAGCAAATCAAGGCTACCAGTCCACTCTCTGATGTTGTCTTCCCATCGTTTTCTCTGTCTGCCTCTTCTTCGTCTCCCTCCTTGTACTGTTCCCTGTAGTAGGACAGTCTTGGCCAGTCCAGATGTTCGTGTGACGAAAGCGAGGAGATCTGATGCTGACAATGTGTGTGGATTGTTTAGTGTGAGAGTGGGGTAATGCGATGAAAAGATGGGAGGGGGAGGGGTTAGGAGGTAGAGTTTATGTTTGTTGAAGATCCGTACAAATATGTAAATGTATACGAAATGAGCATATTGTTAATTTATACAAAATGTACATTATTGTAAATGTATACGAAATTATGCGTTTTGTAAATGTATACAATAATTATATGGGTATTAAATGTATACACAATGTGCATAATTATTATAAATCCTATACAAAATTTGCTTATTGTAAATGCATAGAAAATATGCATATTGTAATTGCACAGAAAATATGAAGATTGTAAATGTATACAAAATATGCATATTCCAAATAATGCGTATTGTAAATATATACAGAATATGCGTATTGTAAATATATACAAAATATGCATATTGTGAAGATACACAATGTGCATATTGTAAACGTAAACCAAATTTGCTTATTGGGAATGCATAGAAAATGGGCACATGATAAATGCATACAAAATACGCATATTGTAAATGTCTACAAACTATGCATACTGTAAACGTATTCAAAACACACTAGAGTAAATTCACACAAAGTATGCCTACAATAAATCCACACAAAGTATGCATATTGTGACTGTATACAACTGTTTATATTATAAACGACTGACTCTATAGCCGAGTGGTTAAAACAGTTCGACTTCAATCCCAAGGGTCCATGAAGTCGTGGGTTCGAATCTCGACATCATCTGGTGATTTCAGGGTCGGGGACATTTACCATCTCCCAGGTCAACTTCAAGTGCAGACCTGCCAGTGCCTTCATTCCCTTTGTGTATATACACATGCAGAAGATAAAATATGCACGTTAAATATCCCGTTATTCATGTCAGCGTTCGGTGGGTTACAGAAACACGATCATACCCAGCATATATCCCCGAAGTCAGAATGCAGCTACCTTCATGGTGGGCAAAAACAGTCGCATACGCAACATTTCACCATGGGTGAACCTCGGAGCTCTAGCCATGGAAAGAGAGAGAGAGAGAGAGGGAGAGGAGAGGGAGGAGATAAAAGAGGGAGAGCGAGAGAGAGAGAGAGAGAGAGAGAGAGGGAGAGAGAGAGAATGCGAATGCGAATGTAAAGCTTTTAAAATTAGAAATACTATCTGTACTTGAGGTATTATCCTTCTGTTCATAAATGTTTCATATGCAACATGTTTTGGAATGTTGATTATATACACACACCCCCTTCAGGGAGAGAGAGAGAGAGAGAGGAGAGAGAGAGAGAGAGAGAGAGAGAGAGAGAGAGAGAGAGAGAGAGAGAGAGAGAGAGAGAAGAGAGAGAGAGAGAGAGAACTCGAACTCGAACTCGAACTCGAATGATTTATTCACAAAAAGGCCATTGGCCCATACATGAAGGGGGTTGCCGAACTGCTTAGTATTTTGGTTTAAAAAAACCCCCAAAAACCCACACACAGACAACATGTTACTGTATAACAAAAGGTCAGCTACAAAAATATCACTTAGGATAACATTATCTCTCTTATTCTGAAAGCTTTACACAAATATAAAGTGAGGCTGCGCACAACCTCAGGATGACTTGATGCCGGGAGTAAACAGAGTCTAAATAAATTAGGCTGTCTACTATATTTAACAGGGATGTAGTTCTGCCTAACATCCTCAAATACTGGACAGCACAACACAAAATGTACCTCATCCTCCGGTGCTTGCTTACATAATGGGTATAGCAGCCTGAGGTCGTCAATATCATGTGAGAGAGAGGGAGAGAGAGAGAGAGAGAGAGAGAGAGAGAGGGGGGGGGGGGGGGGGAGGGGCTAAAAGGGAGGTAATTTTAGAATTCACGGTTGCCATAAACGCACTTTACTCCCTTGTTTCAGAGCACTCGCTTTCCCCCAGCCAAGGTTATGCAGCATCGAGCTTGGCTACCACTTGGATGGGTGACCGTTTAGTTTGCGCGCCTTGGCTTCAGTACAGTCCCCCAGTTCTCCCAGCTGTCAATGGTTAGTACCTGCCCTCTTTAGGGTCAGGGAAGGTAAAGC
>CM054157.1:46392932-46415432 GCA_028751875.1 Rapana venosa | reverse complement strand
GCCATTTTGTGGATGAGGGATTTCAGTTGAGGCACCATGTCTTGGACGTTGTTCCGGCTCAGGTTCAGTTCTTGAATTCGGGAGATCTGGGGCCACTGGAAAAGAGATGGATGGTATATTGTGTGGGAGTGTGGAGTGTAGTGTGGTGTGGTGGTGGTTTGTGTGGTGTGGTGTGGTGTGTGGTGTAGTGGTGTGTGTGGTGGGTGGG
The DNA here is from genome assembly GCA_028751875.1 of Rapana venosa. Lineage (NCBI taxonomy): Eukaryota > Metazoa > Mollusca > Gastropoda > Neogastropoda > Muricidae > Rapana > Rapana venosa. The sequence goes on along the minus strand of CM054157.1, from coordinate 46,415,224 downwards.
GGGGGGGGGATGTGGAAAGAGAGAGAGAGAGAGAGAGAGAGAGAGAGAGTGTGTGTGTGTGTGTGTGTGTGGTGTGTGTGTGAGTGTGTGTGTGTATGTGTGTGTGTGTGTGTGGAGAGAGAGAGAGAGAGAGAGAGAGAGAGAGAGAGAGAGAGAGAGGAGAGGAGGAGAGTAGAGAGAGAGAGAGAGGAGAGAGAGAGAGAGAGAGAGAGGGGTGGTGTGGTGGAAGAGAGAGAGATAGGTGTGTGTGTGGGGGTGTGTATGTGTGTGTGTAGGTGTGAGTGGGTGGTGGTGGTGGGTGGTGGTGGGGGTGGTGGTGGTGGTGGTGTGTGTGTGTGTGTGTGGAGAGAGAGGTGAGTGTGTGTGTGTGTGTGTGGTGTGTGTCTGTGTGTATTTTGTGTGTGAAAGGAATAAATAAAACAAACTCTATCTTTCTCTCTCTCTGTCTCTGTCTCTCTCTCCTCTCTCTCTCTCTCCTCTCTCTCTCTTTATCTTTGTCTCTGTCTGTCTCTAAATTCCTCCCCTCCCTCCCTCCCTCCTTCCTTTCTTCCATCCTTCCTTCCTTCTTTCCCTCTCTCCCTCCCTCCTTCCTTCCTTCCCTTTCTCCCTCCCTCCCTCCCTCCTTCCTTTCTTCCATCCTTCCTTCCTTCTTTCCCCTCCCTCCCTCCTTCCTCCTCCTTCCTTCTTTCCCTCCCTCCTTCCTTCCTCCTCCTCCTTCCCTCCCTCCTTCCTTCCCTCCCTCCCTCCTCCCTCCTTCCTTCTTTCCCTCCCTCCTTCCTTCTCCCTCCTTCCCTCCCTCCTTCCTTCCTTCCCTCCCTCCTTTCCCTCCCTCCCTCCCCCTCCTTCCTCCCCTCCCTTCCTTCCCTCCATCCCTCCACCTCCCACCCCCCTTCTCCCCCTCCTCTCTCCCTCCCTCCCTCCCCATCCTTCCCTCCCCATCCTCCCTCCCTCCTCCCTCCCTCCCTACCCTCCCTCCATCCATCCCCCCATCCCCCCCATCCCCTCTTCCTCACCTCCAACAGCTGCTGAACATCGCTCTGAGTCAGCCGGCAGTCCCTCAAACTGAGGTAGGTGACTCCCTGCCCGAGACCTTGGAGCACCTGGCCCAGGCTGTCCCGGAGGGTGCACGAGGACAGGTTGAGCCTGCGCAGGTTCTGCAGACCCCGAAGCGTCTGCCCGAGCTCGTGGGCGACCTCTTGGAGGAGGTCCACGTGGACCGAGTTGGGGAGACTGAGGGCGGCGAGGGCCGTCAGATGAGGCAGGCAGGCGTTGAGGTCTTGCCAGCGCCTGGGCAGCTTGCAGAGGTCCGGGTCCTCCATCTCGAGGTGGGTGATGTGCTGTGTGGGCGCATGGATTTGAAATCTGTTGTTCATTGTGTTTAAGGGGAGTTGCATGCCCGTAAATGATTTGAGTGCAAGCGCTTCGATTTGTTTGTTTCTTACAAGATTCAGCGCTATATAAATTACATATTTTTATTATTATTATTATTATTATTATTATTATTATTATTATGATGATGATGATGTCAGGAGAGGATGTTTTTTGGGGGGAGGGTTTATAGATTTGTGTACTGCTACAACGATACGAAAGCTTCTTTAGAAGAGGACACAAGAGCGCGCGTGTGTACGTACACACACACACGTAAGCATGCACGAATGCACGCCGCACACATACACATGCATACACATGCATACCCACCCACCACACACACACATACAACACACACACACACATACACATACGCATACATACATACACACACACCACCACCACCACCACCAACAACAACAACAACACACACATCACCACCACCACCACCAACAACACACACACAACACACACAACACACAAACACACCACCACCACCACAACACACCCACCCACCCACCCACCACCACCACCACACACAACACACATACACATCACCACACACACACACACACACACACACACATACCAACTACCACCACCATCACCACCACCACCACCACAACCTTCTTTTTTGGGGCTTTTATTAATTAGTTATATTATAGTCCCAGCGAAGTTGTCCGATTTAGGGACTGTGGTAAGGGCAAGTCATCCCACTTTGGCACTGTGGACCACCCTAAAAAATCAACGCCCAATGTTGAGCATGTTACAATTCTAAACAATGCAAGGCTGTGCAAGCACTGCCTGTGCTATATATCCTTCCTTCGGATGAGACTATAAACCGAGGCCCCGTGTGCGAACGCACGCAGAACATCTTGCGCACACGTTAAATCCTGTTCCGCTTTTCGAAAGAGTAGGCCATTGTGTGCCGGTGGGAACAGATGACAGAATTTACAAAACCGCATACATAATAGATGGAACATATATAGCGCTATATCTTGCACAGACAAATCAAAGCGCATGCATTCAACCTAATCTTACACAGTCATGCAATCAATGATAAATTATCAATAGTTTAAACAAACAGATATTTACAAACATGGTGCGCTACAGACAAAATCTATGAAATAAAATTTCAATAGTCAAATACACACGGGGACTGGATGTAACAAAGCACACGAGTGCTTATTCCGTTATCCTCGATATAAAATAAATAAATAAATAAATAAAATAAATATATATACCACAATCTTCCTTCACCTTCCTCTTCCCCTATCCCGTGGTCCCTTGGACCATGGGAGACACCAATGAAGATTTTGCAACCAGCTTCCTCCACTCCCCGCTGTCCTCTGCTTTCCGTAAGCAAATCGTTCCACTCAAGGCCAGTCCACTCTCCGATGTTGTCTTCCCATCGTTTTCTCTGTCTGCCTCTTCTTCGTCTCCCTCCTTGTACTGTTCCCTGTAGGACAGTCTTGGCCAGTCCAGAGGTTCGTGTGACGTGCCAGTACCACTTTGGTTTGCGTTTTTTTCACTGAAGTCAGGAGCTCTTTTTTAGAGTCCAATGGCATTTTTAAATTCTGTTTTTCACTTCTTCATTAGTGATGTGATCTCTGTATGAGACACCAAGGAGTTTGCGAAAGCATCTCAGCTCCATTGCCTGCATCCTTCTTTCAATGTCTGCTGTTACGGTCCACGTTTCACATGCGTACTACACAAAATATGGACATGATCAGGGAACGCATCAGTTCTGATCTTCCAAGCTGATGGTGTTGTTCTTGTGGAGCCACAAGACAAGACAAGACAAGACAAGGCAAGACAAGACAAGACAAGACAAGGCAAGACAAGGCAAGGGAAGACAAGACAAGACAAAACAAAGCAACACTTGCCTCAGGCTGAAGAACTGTACGAAGAATGCTGATAGGAATGGCAAATTCTGTGGCTGGGTCTATCCACACGCGCGTGCACCGGAAAGTGAATGGCGTCTTGAACTGCAGAGCTAAGCCAATGGCAACGTCGTCCTGGGTCACGTGACAATCCAGCTCCACTGTGATTGGTCCTGGCGATCAGTGAATCAACGGTGAATAATAATTATCATAAATTATCTCAAGAGTAAGTACTGGGGAAGGATTTGGAAGAAAAACAACAATGGTTGGTTGATGGTACAGTACAATCCCTGAGTCAGATATCCCCTCTGGGATTTTAATATTATAATAATAATAATAATAATAATAATAATAATAATAATAATGTATGGAATTTATATAGCGCTGAATCTTGTAAAGCTACAAATCAAAGCGCTTTTTTTTTTAAATACGTGTGTATGCAGTTTTTTAATTTGTGCATGTTCCATCCCGCACACAATGGCCTACTCTTTCGAACAGCGGACACGGATTTAACGTGTGCAAGATAAGTTTGCATGCTGTTCGCACACGGGCCTCGTTTATAGTCTCATCCGAAGACTTTGACATTCATTCGATTTTTTAGTCAAACTGGAAGAAAGGCGAGCTAGGAATCGAACCCAGAACTCACTGTTTATTGCTGGCAGCAAACGTCTTAACATCCTGCCATCGTCCTTCGTGATATAATCGGGACGACCAAAAGACGCACAGCCGTAACAGAGAGAGAGAGTTGCTTGGTGGAGGGGTTTTTTGCTGGCTGGTATAAGGTAACGGTAAAGGTGGTCCCATAACCTCTATAAGCTGTAGGGGAACGAGGCGTCAGAGACTCACTTCTCTAGGGGCCAAGCATAATGAGGATGGCGCCCCCCACCCTCTACCTTCGCTGCTTTAACACTTCCCTGACCCTAAAGAGGGCAGGTACCATTTACAGCTGGGGAACGGTACTGAAGCCAAGGCGCGCAACCAATCACCAATCCAACTGGTAACCACCCTCCACGCTGCTTAACCTTGGCTGGGGGGAAAGCGAGCGCTCTGACCACTGAGCTATCCCGTCCCCTGTCCCTAAATCTGATTTTGGTTCTTGTTCCTCAGCTACATTTCTGAGACTCACCGACAAAGAGATTTCTTAGCGTATGCGACTGGGGTTTTTTTGCCCACCAAATAGTTCAGTGGTCGGAGCACTCGCTTTCCCCCAGCCAAGTTAAGCAGCGTCGAGCGTGGTTACCAGTTGGGTGACCGTTTGCGCGCCTTGGCTTCAGTACAGTTCCCACAGTTCACCCAGCTGTAAATGGGTACCTGCCCTCTTTAGGGTCAGGGAAGGTAAAGCAGCGAGGGAGAGGAGATGGGCGCCGCCCTCAATATGCTGGCCCTAGAGAAGTGAGGTCTCTGACGCCTCGTTCCCCTACGACCTTATAGGTTATGGGACTCCTTTACCTTTTTTTTATGAAGGTAGCTTCATTCCGATTTCCAGGAAGATGTCTAAAATCGACAGCAGTGTGCCTGCAGGTTTGTTTGGGGGTTGGGGAGGGGGGGGGGTGGGGGGGGGGGGGGGGGGGGGGAGGTGGGGGTATATTTTTGGGTCACATTGCACAAATGACCTACTTATCCACAAGGCAGAACGGGTTTTTTCATGCGTGCACAAGATGTTCTGCGTGGGGTCTTGGGTTACAGTCTCATCTGAAGAACTTTTATGGGTGGGAGTGGAGTCTGTACTGATGTTAACTCCAGGGGTAGGAAGGGAGGACCCTTTTGAACGGGTGTCCCCGTGGAGACTTGAACCCGGGGCCGTCAAATTGCAAGTACAACCTTCTAACCACTAGGCAATCCCGCCCGCTTCCTCCACCCTCCCCCTCCCCCCCTAAATCGTATAACTCCGCTAGGACTTTGATATAACCAAAGAAAGAAATAAGCGGTCTACTCTTACCACACACCCTCTGGAGAAAACCAGAGGTCGCGGGTTCGATTCCCATAATATTTTAGGCCCGAACTTTTTTGAGCCATCCACTACTGAGACCATGACTGTGGTCTGGGTACTAGTCTTTCCAAAGATAAAATAAACCAAGATCCTACGTTGAGCATGTTTTAGCTCACGTAAAAGAACCCAGGGTAAGTATATAGCGATCTATGACAACATTATTGCACAACAAAGAAAAAAAAAAGAAAACAACAAGAACAAAACAAAACGCCACGAAATGAACACGCACAATTTGCATAGAGAAACACAATTTTTTACACATGGAGACCAACTTAAGAATTGAAAAGGTGGCGCTGCTCTTGTGGCGACATGCTCTTCCTTAGCAGCCTGAATTTCATTCAAGGAAATCTTCATTGATTGGAGATATCATAACATACAATAAAATACAATTCAATGCAATACAATACAATGCAACGCAATACAATTCAACACAATACGACATCACGCAATACAACATACAAAACAACAACAAAAAAAGAAGAAAAGTTCGCTACACTTTTATAATACTTGCAGCTCTGCAAGAATTATTATTCCCCTTTACAGAGTAAAAAAAAACCAACCTCTATGAAAAGATGAATACACACACTTCCGCTTTTCGGAAGAGTAGGCCATTGTGTGCCGGTGGGAACCGATGACAAAATTACAAAACTGCATACACACGGAGACTGGCTATAAAAAACCACATGAGTGCTTATTCCATTCTCCTCCAAATAAAAGAATAAAATAAAAAAATAAAATAATACCCACATATATCTACACACACAACACACACACACACACACACACACACACACACACACACACACACACACAACACACACACACACACACACACACACACACAGACAACACACACACCTTTGTGCTCAGTCCAATTGTTATGTCTATAAACAGCACAAGCCCAAGTTTATTATAAGAGTACTTTCATTGCGCTACAACCCCCACCCCAACCCCAACAACCCCCCCAACCCACCACCACCCCCTCAAACAGCCCCCACCCCCCTCTATCCCCACCTACTACACCACCCCCCTCCCTTCTTCCCCAACCCCCACCATTCCAGTTATGTTTATCATCATCAGTTCTTCTCTATGAAAATCTACTGCTGATATTCATGTTTTCGGTGTGTTTAGTGTGCACGTGCCTGCGCGCGCGCGCACGTGTGTGGTGTTGTGGGGGGGGGGGGGGGGGGGGGGGGGGGGGAGGGGGCGGGGGGTAGAGGGGAGGCATACCTGCTGAATAGTGTGGTGTGTATGTCCTCAATCCCACCCTCCCATCCCCCAAAAAGTACACAGTACATTGTTGTTCATACATTTTTAAAAATCTGTGAAAATCAGCAGTGGTCAGAACACTCGCTTTCCCCCAAGCTAAGGTTAAGCAGCATCGAGCGTGGTTACCAAAGTGGATGGGTGACCGTTTGCTCACCTTGGCTTCAATACGGTCCCCCAGTTCACCCAGCTGTCAATGGGTACCTGCCCTCTTTAGGGTCAGGGAAAGGTAAAGCAGCGAGGGAGAGGAGATGGGCGCCACCGCCCTCAATACGCTGGCCCCTGGAGAAGCTGAGGTCTCTGACGCCTCGCTCTCCAATGATTGCGTAGGTTCTGGGAACACCTTTAACCTTTTTACCTACGTTATAAAAGATACTACATGACTCGAAAGCTTAAAGGTGGAGTGTGACCTCATTGTGACTTAACTTACCAAAGTCATGACCATGTCGAATGTAGCGATCGACACTGGAGTAGATACACGAGATGCGGTTTAGGTACCTGTCTACGTCTTCTGGGCTGATTCCTGAAGCACAAAGAGATAATTATTATGCATGCATACGTGCACGTGCGTTTGATGGTGGTGGTGGTGGTGGTGGTGGTGGCGGTGTGTGTGTGTGTGTGTTGTGGTTTTAATGTGTGTGTTGTGTGTAGTGTGCAGATCATGTGTATAGCGTGTAGTGTGTGTAGTGTGTATTGTGTATGTAGTGTGTATGTATAGTGTGTATGTGTAGTGTGTGTGTGTAGTGTGTGTGTGTGTTGTGTGTGTGTGCACATGCCAATGCGCATGTACTCACACACATATGCAGACCAGTATGCATGCAGGCACTCAATCATACACACACAGTGCAATTCTTAAATTATGGAAGTACTCTAATACGCGCGCGCGCGCGCCACACAACCACACACACACACACACACACACACACACACACACACAACACACACACACACACACACACACACACACACACACACACCACTCACACACACACACTCACACACACACACACACACAACACACACACACACTACAACACAACACAACACACACACACACAACACACACAACACAACACAACACAACACACAACACACACACTCACTCACTCACACTCACACACAACACACACACACACACACACACACACACCACCACCACCACACCACACCACACCACACCACACCACACCACACAACACAACACACACTCACTCACTCACTCACTCACTCACACTCACTCACTCACTCACTCACTCACTCACTCACACTAAATCTGGTACACAAAAAAATATAACAATCTCAAAGTTCCCGATATGACGTCAACAAAAGGAGGAGGAAGAACCGTCACTATGACGTCATAGAGGGTGATGACGTCAGTGCTCACGTACCAATGTCCTGATTCAACAGGCTGTGGATGAACTCGGCATCCCTGTGGTCAGGTTTGACCCACAAGATGGGCAGCCTCAGCAGCTCGCGACACAGATTGCGATCTGTCATCAACAATCATTATTATTATTATTATTATTATTATTATTATTATTATTATTATTATTATTATTGTTGTGTTGTTGTTGTTGTTGTTGTTGTTGTTGTTTAATTTTTGTTGGTGGTAGGTGATCATGCAGAGTTCCTGACTTCAGTGACAAAAACGCAAACTAAAAGTGGTACTAAATCGCGATAGCTCAGTGGGAAGAGCACTCGCTTTCCACGCTCACCACTTGGATGGGTGACCGTTTGCTCGCCTTGGCTTTAGTACAGTCCCCCAGTTCACCCAGCTGTAAATGGGTACCTTCCTCTTTAGGGTCAGGGGAGGTAAAGCAGCGAGGGAGAGGAGATGGACGCCGCCCTCAATATGCTGGCCCTAGAGAAGTGAAGTCTTTGATGCCTCGCTCCCCTACTACCACATAGGTTATGGGGACACCTTTACCTTTTTAAAGTGGTACGGACACGTCACACGAACATCTGGACTGGCCAAGACTGTCCTACTACAGGGAAAAGTACAAGGAGGGAGACGAAGAGGCAGACAGAGAAAACGATGGGAAGACAACATCAGAGAGTGGACTGGCCTTGAGTGGAATGAATTGCTACTACAGAAAGCAGAGGACCGAGGGGAGTGGAGGAAGCTGGTTGCAAAATGACTACGGGATAGGTAAAGGTGAAGTGAAAGTGATCATATCCATTGAAATATCATGTACACGTTAAGGTTGGGGTGTGTCTGTGTGGTTTTTTGTTGCTGTTGTTGTTGGGTTTGTGGGTTTTTTGGGGGGGTGTATCTTTTTGTGTTGGTGGTGGTGTTGGTGTTGGTGGTGGTGGTTTAAACTAAATTTTCTTAGTTCAGAACACAACGTAGCACTAATACATGAAATGAGTGCAACAAGCAAATGCTTATTTATATATGAGTACTCTAACATTTATGTGCAAAAATAATATGAGCTGAGGCTGAACAAAATTGCGTCACTTCGATGAAAAATAAAATTAGGATAATGGTAAGTGTTTAAGGTGTCCCATAACCTATGTAGTCGTAAGGGAGCGAGGCGTCAGAGACCTCACTTCTCTAGGGGCCAGCATATTGAGGGCGGCGCCCATCTCCTCTCCCTCACTGCTTTACCTTCCCCGACCCTAAAGAGGGCAGGTACCCATTTACAGCTAGCTGGGTGAAGTGGGGAACTGTACTGAAGCCAAGGTGCGCAAAACGGTCACCCATCCAAGTGGTAACCACGCTCGATGCTGCTTAACCTTAGCTTGGGAGAAAGCGAGTGCTCTGACCACTGAGCTATCCCGTTTAAGCAATTAAACACTCTTGACATTTTAAGTTCCGAGTCTTCAGCCAAGATACTTTCACATTAATTTGGTAAAAAAATGTTTCGTTCCTTAATGAGCAGATCGGTGGTCTAGAAGTAACGCGCCTGTCTAGAAAGCAAAAAGTCCGTGTCGGAAGTGTGCGGTGGTTTCAATACCGTTTGGGCCTGAAACTTTTCCCTCCATGCATTAGACCATGAGTGGTGGTCTGGGCGCTAGTCTTTCGGATGAGACCATAAACCGAGGTCCTGCTCATTATACAAAGTTATTTAGCGCACGTAAAAGAACCCTCGGCAACAAGAGAGTTGTCCCTGGCAAAATTCTGTAGAAAAAAGCCACTCTGATAGGGGGGAAACAAATACAGTTGCAGACAGGCCACACAAAAAAGTGGCGCTGCTCTTGTGGCGACGCGCTCTCCCCGGGGAAGAGCAGTCCGAATGTCACGCAGAGAAATCTGCCGCGACTTCATTAAAGTGGAGTAAATAAATAAAAAAAGAAATTAAAACTCCAACTCCAAAGTTTACAACCAATAGTGAGATTCTGATTCTGACTATGCAACCGTATCCCCCCCCACCCCCACCCCCAACCATTAAGGTGCCGAAATCGACTTCGAAATAAGCCTGTAGAAAGTTCTGGAAAGGTTGGCCAAAACGTCGCTAAAAAATAGGGACATGAATATTAGCCAGAATTTTTTTTCTGTTAGGGGGTTCTGCATGTGGTTGTGATTGTCTTTGTCTGCCCTTCTTGTCTCTGTATCTCTGTTTTCTCTTCTCTCTTGTCGTGGGTGTCTCTGTCTTCCTTCTTCTCTGCCCCAAAGTCTCTCTCTTTCTTTTTTTTATTTCTACTTTTTTTTTATTTTTTCTCACACACACACACTCTCTCTCACACAAACAAACCCCACACACTTCTCTCCTCCAAAAAAAAAATATAATAATAAATTTTTTTTTAATTTTTATTATCTGTCTATTATTATTGTCTGTCTGCTGTTTCTCACCCCCACACACATACCCACCTCACCCTTCCCCCCCCTCCACCACCACACCCACCCACCCACTCCCCCCCCTCCTCTCTCCCTCTCTCTCTATCATCTATTCTATCTATTTTTCTCTTCTTCATCACACAATACTCTCTTCTCTCTCTCTTCTCTCTCTCTCTCTCTTTTCTCTCTCTCTCTCTTCTCTCTCCTCTCTCTCTCTCTCTCTCTCTCTTCTTCTATACTTCTTTCTATATCTATTTTTTTTCTCTCTCTCTCTCACTCACACTTCTCTCTCTCTCTCTCTTCTCTCCCCTCTCCATCTCTCTCTCTCCCCTCTTCTCTTCTTCCTCTCTCCTCCCTTCTCCCTCTCCCTCTCTCCCCTCCCTCTCTCTCTCTCTCTCTCCCCCATCTCTCTCTCTTCTCTCTTCCCCTCCTCGCTCTCTCTTCTCTCTCCCTCTCCATCTCTCTCTCTCCCCCCCTCTTCTTTTTCCCCTTTTCTCTCTTTTCTCTCTCTCTCTCTTGTCTGTTCATGGCAGTACTGCTCTACATCAAAGGAGGGGTTTACTAATATGTCAGCTGGGGCCCATTGGGGAAGCAATGTGGAGGTAGGGGGGGGGGGGGGGGGGGGGGGGGGTGTGGTGTTGTTTATGTCCTTAAGTGGTTTGGTCATAAAGTGGATTGGCTCAACAGAGATAGATGAAAAAAATAATAATAATAAAGGAGAAAAAAATGTATAAAAATTAAAATAATAAACATAAAATGATAATTACAATAAGAATGGTGATGATGACGACGATGACGACGATGACGACGATGAAGATGGTGGTGGTGGTGGTGGTGATGATGATGATAATGATGATGATAATGGCGACGACAACAACGACGACGTCGACGACTATGACTATGACGATGACGACGATGATCATCATCATCATCATGATAATGATCATGATCATGACAACAACGGCAGCGACGACAACGGCGATCTTCATTGTTGTTGTTGTTATTGTTGTTGTTGTTGTTATTATTATTATTATTATTGTTGTTGTTGTTGTTGTTGTAGTGTATTATTATTACGATGGTGATGATGACGATGATGATTGTCGTCGTCGTCGCTGCCGACTTTGTTGTTATTTATTATTATTATTTTTATTACTATTATCATCAGCATCATCATCATCATGAACGGAAATAAGAACTCCTCCTCCTCCTCCTCCTCCCCATGTCTGGAATCTTCCTGTGGAAACTTCTACCATCACCTTTCTCCTGTCCTTCACCAGCTAGGCTGCCAATGTACAAGACTACAACATCATCACAAGACGAACGATTCCAGATCTGACAATAATTCCTAACTCTGTCTTTTGTCAGCGTGCCAATCGGTTGGTAGAACAACAAGTGGTATTTTTTCCCCAGGGAAAGTTTAGAGAGAGTACTCGTTTTACTTTCGCAGTGTCCACTGAGATTTTGCTTATATTATATCTTTTTGTTAATTTTATTGCCGGGGTTATTTTGGTTTTGGTTTGGTTTTGGTTTGGTTTGGTTTGGTGTGATTTTGGTTTGGTGTGGTTTTGGTTTGGTGTGTTGGGTTTTGGTGTGGTTTTGGTTTTGGTTTGATTTGGTTTGGGTTTGGTGTGGTTTTGGTTTGGGTTGGTTTTGGTTTTGGTTTTGTTTTGTTTGGTTTTGGTTTTGTTTGGTTTGGTTTGGTTTTGGTTTGGTGTGGTTTGGTTTTGGGTTTGGTTTTGGGTTTGGTTTTGGTTTGGTTTGGGTTTGGTTTGGGTTTGGTTTGGTTTTGGTTTTGGTTTGGTTTGGTTTTAGTTTTGTGTCGTCTGGTTTGGTTTTGGTTTGGTTTGGTTTGGTTTGGGTTTGGTTTGGTGTGGTTTTGGTTTGGTTTGGTTTGGTTTGGTTTGGTGTGGTTTTGGTTTGGTTTGGTTTGGTTGGGTTTGGTGTGGTTTTGGTTTTGTTTTGGTTTAAATTGGTTTTGTTTTGGTTTTGGTTTGGTTTTGGTTTTGTTTTAGTTTAAATTGGTTTTGTTTTGGTTTTGGTTTGGTTTTGGTTTTGTTTTGGTTTAAATTGGTTTTGTTTTGGTTTGGTTTGGTTTTGGTTTTGTTTTGGTTTTAATTGGTTTTGTTTTGTTTTTGGTTTTTTATTTGGTTTGGTTTGGTTTGGTTTTTTGGGTTTTTGGGTTTTTTTGACTTGGTGTTGGTTTGGTGTGGTTTGGTTTGGTGTGGTTTGGTTTGTGTGGTTTGGTTTTTGGTTGTGGTTTTGGTTTGGTGTTTTTGGTTTGGTTTTGGGGTTGGTTTGGTTTGATTTTGGTTGTTTTTGGATTGGTTTGGTCTGGTTTGGGTTTGGGTTTGGTTTTGGTTTGGTTAGTTTGTTTTTTGTTTGTTTGATATTGTTGTTGTTGTGGGTTGTTTTGTTGTTGGTTCTTTTTTTTTTTTTGGTTTTTTTTTTTTTTGTTTTATTGTTGTTTTTTGTGCTTTTTGTTGTGTTTTTGTTTTAGGGGGGGGGGGGGGGGGTTTTTAAATTGTGTTGTTTAAAAAAGCGAGGGGCGCTAAGCATTTTTAAAAAATAATTTCTATTTTATTTTTTGGCCCAGTTTAGCGCATTTGGAAACCCGGGGCCCAAAGAAATGCAGTTGGGGACATAAAAATTTTTTAGCGACAAAAACCTCCTCTTCTCCCCTCCAATTTAGCCCATTTTTTTAAAACCAGATGCAGTGTATCAGCCTTTCTTTTTGTTTTCCTCTCTCTCTCTCTCTCTCTCTCTCTCTCTCCTCTCTTTCTTCTCTCTTTCTCTCTCTCTCTTTGTTTTCTCGTTTTCTCTCTCTGTTTTCGCCTCTCTCTCCTCTCCTCTCTCTCTCTCTCCCCTTCTCTCTCTCTCTCTTCTCTCCTCTCTCTCTCTCTGTGTTTCTCACTCTCTTCTCTGTGTTTCTCGCTCTCTCTTCTCTCTCTCTCTCTCTCTCTCTCTCTCTCTCTCTTTTGTTTTTCCCTCTCCTCTCTCTCTCTCTCTCTCTCTCTTCCCCTCTCTCTCTCTCTGTGTTTCTCGCTGCTCTCTCGTCTCTCTGTCTCTGTCTCCCCTGTCTCTCTCTTTCTCTCTCTCTTTTCTCTTTTTCCCCTCTCTCTCTCTCTCTCTCTGTGTTTCTTTATTTCTCTTTTGCCCCGTTTTTCTGCTTTTCTCTCTCGTATCACAAAAAGTCCTTCGGTGAGGCTAAAAAAACTCTAGGTCCTTTGTGCAAGAAAACGCACGCAGAGCATCTTCAGCAACTTTAAAAAACCTTTTCCCACCTTTCAAAAGGGGTAGATCATTGTTTTGCCGATGGGGGAAAGGATTTTTAAAATTTTCAAAAAACAAAAATGCAAAAGGTGACCCGGATATAAAAAAGGGAAGTTGTATCTCATTTTCCCCTAAAAAAAAGAGACAAAGTAAAAGTTATGCTGCATTGGGAAAAGGGGAACCAAAATGGATTTGGGGGACCCTTTTTGGGGCCCGGCTTCGAACAGTCCTAGTTCACCCAGCTGTAAATGGGTTTCTGCCTTTTTTTTGGGGCAGGGAGGTAAAGCAGTGGGGAGGGAGATAGGCGCCGCCCTCCCAAAATTTTCGACCCCTAGAGAAGCTGAGGTCTCTGACGCCTCGGCCCCCCCCAAGACCGCATAGGTTATTTTGGGAAAATCTTTTCCTTTTTTTTTTTTTTTTAAATTTACCATCGTCATCAGAACTTTGCCCCAACAATTTTCAGTGCTGTTTTAAAGATTTTCCATTTCTCCGGGGTTTTTAAAAATAGTTTCTTGCATCTCCCACTGCGACGCTAAAAAAGGTTTGGGGGGAAACTGTTTTAAAATTTGGGGGTTTTGTGTTTTTGATTTGCCCCCTAAAAGCTGGTTTTGGAAAAAAAAATTTGTAAAAAGGAAAAAAAAAAGAACCCCCGTTTATGTTGGGGGTTTTTTCTCTTTTTTTACGCTTCTTTTTGTTTTTCTTGTGTTTTTTCTTGATTTTTTTCTTGGTTTTATGTTTTTTTTGTTCTTGTTCTTCTTCCTCTTTAAATTCTTCTTCTCTTTCTTCTTTGCAATTCTTTTTCTTTTTTGTACTTTTCTTCTTCTCTTCTTCTTCTTCTTCTTCTTCTTTTCTTTTTTTCTTCTTCTTCTTCTTTGCAATTCTTCTTCTTTGCATTCTTTGTGCATTCTTTCTCGTTCTTTGCATTATTCTTCTTTTCGAAATTCGCAATTCCTCTTGTTCTTTGCAATTCTTTTTCGCGTTTTCTCCATACACGCACGCGCCACACACACACACACACACCACACACACACACACCCCACACACACACACACACACACAACACACCACCACCACCACCCCCCCTTCCCCGGGCCCCCTTCCTCTCACCTCCTCCTTCCTCCTCCTCTCTCCTCTTATGACCACACCCCCCCAAAACCCACACCCACCCACCCACCCCACCACCCCCCCCAACCCCACAAACCCCACCACACCCCTACACACCCCTACACCCCGACCCCCACCATATCCCACACAAAAACTCACCATTTCCAAAACCAGCAAAACTAACGAAGCGAAGTTTGGCCGTGGGCTGTAAGTTGAGGATCCCCGCCATGAGAGCATCACAAAGGGACATCCCCGAAGCCAGATTCGACTCGAAGGGCTCCGTCAACTGCAGGAACCGATCCAGATCCTCCAAGGGTAACACCTCCCGGACCTTGAGCTCTGGGAGCGGCCAGGTGGATACGAGGTAAGACACTGTCTGTTGGAGGAGGAGAACCACAATTTGGTTTTGAATTAAACAGGGTGTGGGCAGGGGAGGTAATTAGGTTATCTCCCATGCGATCAGCGTTCTGTCGCAGCGTTTTGTGTTTCTATATTTATAAACAGGGTAGGACAGGGGAGGTAATTGGTTATCTCCATGCGAACATATTCCTGTTTCTATATTAATAAACATGGTGTGACAGGGGAGGTAATTAGATTATCTTCCATGCGAACATATTCTTGTCGCAGCGTTTGTGTTTCTATATTTAAAAAACATGGTGTTGACAGGGGAGGTGATTAGATTATCTCCCGTGCGAACATATTGCATGTCGCAGCGTTTGTGTTTCTATAATTATATTAATAAACAGGGTGTTAACAGGGGAGGTAATTAGGTTATCTCCCATGCGAACATATTCTTGTCGCAGTGTTTGTGTTTCTATATATTAATAAACATGGTGTTGACAGGGGAGGTGATTAGGTTATCTCCCATGCGAACATATTCCTGTCGCAGCGTTTTGTGTTTCTATATATTAATAAACATGGTGTTGACAGGGCGGTAATTAGATTATCTCCCATGCGAACATATTCCTGTCGCAGCATTTGTGTTTCTATATTTAATAAACATGGTGTTGACAGGGGAGGTGATTAGGTTATCTCCCATGCGAACATATTGCCTGTCCTAGCGTTTTGTGTTTCTATATATTAATAAACATGGTGTGACAGGGGAGGTAATTAGATTATCTTCCATGCGAACATATTCTTGTCGCAGCGTTTGTGTTTCTATATTTAAAAAACATGGTGTTGACAGGGGAGGTGATTAGGTTATCTCCCATGCGAACATATTCTTGTTGCAGCGTTTGTGTTTCTATATTAATAAACATGGTGTGACAGGGGCGGTAATTAGATTATCTCCCATGCAAACAAATTGCCTGTCGCAGCGTCTGTGTTTCTATATATTAATAAACAGGGTGTGACAGGGGAGGTAATTAGGTTATCTCCCATGCGAACATATTCCTGTCGCAGCGTCTGTGTTTCTATAATTATATTAATAAACAGGGTGTTAACAGGGGAGGTAATTAGGTTATCTCCCATGCGAACATATTCCTGTCGCAGCGTTTGTGTTTCTATATATTAATAAACAGGGTGTTAACAGGGGAGGTAATTAGGTTATCTCCCATGCGAACATATTCCTGTCGCAGCGTTTTGTGTTTCTATATATTAATAAACATGGTGTTGACAGGGGAGGTGATTAGATTATCTCCCATGCGAACATATTCCTGTCGCAGCGTTTTGTGTTTCTATATTTATAAACATGGTGTTGACAGGGGAGGTAATTAGATTATCTCCCATGCGAACATATTCCTGTCGCAGCGTTTTGTGTTTCTATATATTAATAAACAGGGTGTGACAGGGGAGGTGATTAGGTTATCTCCCATGCGAACATATTGCCTGTCCTAGCGTTTTGGGGTTTCTATAATTAATAAACATGGGTTTTGTGACAGGGGAGGTAATTAGATTATTTCCATGCGAAATATTCTTGTCGCAGCGTTTGTGTTTCTATATTTAAAAAACATGGTGTTGACAGGGGAGGTGATTAGGTTATCTCCCATGCGAACATATTCTTGTTGCAGCGTTTGTGTTTCTATATTAATAAACATGGTGTGACAGGGGCGGTAATTAGATTATCTCCCATGCGAACATATTCTTGTCGCAGCGTTTGTGTTTCTATATTGATAAACATGGTGTTGACAGGGGCGGTAATTTTAGATTATCTCCCATGCGCTTAGAGTCTTGTTGTGTCTATTTGTGGTCCCAGGGCCCAGGCAAACCTAATTCTTCCAGTGAGTTATATAATATTTTACTCAAAAGTCATACAACATAAACAAACATTACTGCAGAAGTGAAAAGCAATCAAACCACAACTTAGACGATTTCTGCCCCATGAGAAATTAACATAATAATAATAATAAGAAGAAGAAGAAGAAGAAGAAGAAGAAGAAGAATGTATGGAATTTATATAGTGCTGAATCTTGTAAAGCAACAAATCAAAGCGCTCAGATGACATGATTGTAAAAAAAAAATTATTTATTATTTTATATCGAGGATAATGGAATAAGCACTCAGGTGCTTTTTTTTATACATCCAGTTCCCGTGTGTATGCGGTTTTGTAAATTTTGTCATCTGTTCCCACCGGCACACAATGGCCTACTTTCTCGAAAAGCGGAACAGGATTTAATGTGTGCGCAAGATGTTCTGCATGCGTTCGCGCACACGGGACCTCGGTTTATAGTCTCATCCAAGGACTTGTGATGTTACATGAACATGTGACGTTACTGCCACACACACATTTATATATACATATACCAAACATTGGTCGGTATATATATATATATATATATATATATATATATATATATATATATATAAAATAAGAAGAAGAAGAAATGGAACTTCTATAGCGCTATATCTTGCAAAGACAAATCAAAGCGCATACATATACGTACATCAACAATGTGGAAAAAACTCCTGACTTTTCTAAGGACTGAGTGCTCTGTACATTCTATTGGAAGACTGATTACAGGTCTGAGTTTCGTTCACTTCTAGATCTCTGGCAGTAATCCTGTAATCACACAGCAGCAGCAGATGTTTGTATTACTTGACACTTCATTCTTTGGCAGTTTCCATCAAATCATCTCATAGCAACAAGATGTTTGTATTAATTGAGGCTTCATTCTCTGGCAGTTTCAATCAAATCATCTCATAGCAACAAGATCTTTGTATTAATCGAGACTTCATTCTTTGGCAGTTTCCATCAAATCATCTCATAGCAACAAGATCTTTGTATTAATCGAGACTTCATTCTTTGGCAGTTTCCATCAAATCATCTCATAGCAACAAGATCTTTGTATTAATCGAGACTTCATTCTTTGGCAGTTTCCATCAAATCATCTCATAGCAACAAGATCTTTGTATTAATCGAGACTTCATTCTTTGGCAGTTTCCATCAAATCATCTCATAGCAACAAGATGTTTGTATTAATCGAGACTTTATATATATATATATATATATATATATATATACACACACACCATTACACATAAATTGAAGCATACAGTTAACACTACCCAACGTCACAGAATCCGAATCCGAATCCTTTGGGCCTTGGGGTTTAACAACATCAGTGCTGACTCCATGCTTTAAATATGATACTATATAGATCATTCTCTTGAGGGGAACGGCGGGGTTTTTTAAAATATTATTTTCTTAGTCGGCAAGGGCCTGATGAAAAAAAAATGCATGTGACTGCTTATCTGTAACCCTTGAAAAATAGAAATTCTTTATTCTCTCTCTCTACGCATGTGTGCGCTCGCATGCACCACGCCCACCCACATCTCCCTTACTGTGAGAGAGACAGGCAGAAGATGATGATGATGATGATGCGCTTTTTTAATATTTACCTGGAAGATAGTCTCAGGTAGATACTAGGGTCAGGAGACCCTACCCCCGTTCAGTATCTTTATCCCTGAGGATTGAACTACCCCTGTTCATCCATTCCTCTCCCTCTCCCCACCCTCTCTCCCTCCTTCCACCTATATTTACCTGCAAAGATCGTTGTAAGATAGCAGACTAGGGTACAGGTCTGGAGACACCCCTCCACATACACACTCACGCCTACGCACCCCTCCCTCTCTCTCTATTCCTCCCTCCCTCCTTCTACCTTTTTTTTACCTGCAAAGATTGTTGTAAGATAGCCTTGAACAGAAAACTATATAAGGTACAGGCCTTAAAAGACAACCCTCCACATACACACTCACGCCACCCTACCCCCCCCCCCCCCCCCCCCCTATCCCTCCCTCTCTCTCCCTCCTTCCACCTATATTTACTTGCCGTCAGCGCCTGGGCTTTATCACAGTTCTTGATTAAACCATTGACGCTGGGGGCAACAGCAAAGTGAGAGGCTGCATGACCAGTGGCTTTCTTTCCCACTTATGGAATTCCACTTTACAGCTTAGTCTTTAGTGGTCGACTAGGACTCTCTGACTTGGAGGCTTGACTCGCACAGTCCTTATGTGCTGCAGCCCTGGGGGCTGGTTGGCCTTTGGAGAACATCTCCAACGCTGACTGTCCGTATGCCCACTTGGCTGAGAGAGTGGGGATGTACTGTGGGCAAGGCATCTCCACTATAATCAAATTTCTGCCCAGTTTCCGAAACAGCAGCTGCCTCCTCTGCTGTTCTGAAGGTCATCGTCGAACACGATGGACAAACATACAACTTGCAAAGATCGCTGTAAGATAGCCTCTGTGAGCAGACTAAGGTACAACAAGTCTAGCGAACCCTCCACCTCTTCAGTATCTTCTTCATCCAAGAGGACCAAACCACACGCCACCCATCCCTCCTTCCTCTCCCTCCCTCTCCCCACTGCACCCTCTCTCCCACCTTCCCTCCCTCCTTCCATCTATATTCGATTCCCGTTCAAGGGGATATTTTCCCCTGGAGTTAACATCAGTGCAGGCTCCACTCTCCCCAAAAGTCCTTCGGATGAGACTATAAACCGAGGCCCGCCCCGTGTGCGCGAACACACGCAGAACATCTTGCGCCACACGTTAAATCCTGTTCCGCTTTTCTTAAGAGTAGGTCATTGTGTGCCGGTGGGAACAGATGACGGAATTTACAAAACCGCAAACACACGATGACTGGATGTAAAAAAAAAAAGCACATAAGAGCTTATTCCATTATCCTCGATATAGGAAAGGTAAAGGTAAAGGAGTCCCATAACCTATAGGGTCATAGGGGAGCGAGGCGTCAGAGACCTCACTTCTCTAGGGCCAGCATATTGAGAGCGGTGCCCATCTCCTCTCCCTCGCTGCTTTACCTTCCCTGACCCTAAAGAGGGCAGGTACCCATTTACAGCTGGGTGAACTGGGGGAACTGTACTGAAGCCAAGGCGCGCAAACGGGTCACCCATCCAAGTGGTAACCACGCTCGACGCTGCTTAACTTGGCTGGGGGAAAGCGAGTGCTCCGACCACTGAGCTATCCCGTCCCCAATCCTCGATATAAAAGAATAAAACGAAAACAGTATATATTTACCTGCAAAGATCGCTGTAAGATCGCCTCGGTCAGTAGACTAGGGTAGAGGTCAGGGGACACTTGACGCCCTTTCAGTATCTTCATCCTTGAGGATCGAACCACGATAGGCTGCATGCTCAGCTGTCGCAGTGGCCTGTAGGGACAGCATCGTAGAGTTTGGGGGTTACTTGGTGGTGTTGGTTTTGGTGGTGGTGGTTGGTGGGTAGTGGTGGTGATGGTGGTGGGTGGTGGTGATGGTGGTGGTTTTGGTGGTTGGTGATGGTGGTTTTGGTGGTTGTGGGTATGGTGGTTGTGTGTGTTGTGGTGGTTTGGTTTGGTTTGGTTTGGTTTTTGGTGGGGAAGGCGTTGTTTTAGGGGTGGGGTTATGTTGTTGTTGTTGTTTTGAGGGTAGAAGGAAGGAGAGGGAGGGAGGAGAGGAGGTGGGTGGAAGGGAGAGAGAGGGATAAGAGCAGGTAGGGGGTGGGTGGAGAAAGAGTGAGGGAGAGAGTGATAGGGAAATGTAGATAGATAGATAATAGATAGATAGATAGAGATATTCAGATTAAGATAGATAGATAGACAGACAGACAGACAGACAGATACATAGATAGATAGATAGATAGATAGACAGACAGACAGACAGACGATAGATAGACAGCCAGCCAGCCAGACAGATAGATAGATAGATAGATAAATAGATAGATAGATAGATAAATAAATAGATAGATAGATAGATTCAGATTAAGATATATAGACAGACAGAAAGGGAGTGATAGAGGGAGAAAGAATCAGATTAAGAAAGGGAGAAAAAAGAGAAAAAAGACAGAGACACAGAAAAAGACAGACAGATTCAGATTTAAGAGAGAATTTCAAGAGAGAGTTTGAGAGACAGAAAGAAGACAGAGAAAGAAATTTAGACTCACAGAGGGATAGACAGAGACTTAAAAATTTAAAAAAACGGACAGATAGAAATGGAAGACAGTCATATAGATTCAAGAGCTAGAGAGACAGACAGACAGACAGATATACAAAAAACACACACACACACAACACACACACACACACACAAAACACACACATTCAAAATCCATTACCCAATCACTGTCCTTGTCTACTTTTACAGCCCACGAAACAAGAAGGAGAAAGAGAACACCACTCTTACCTGGGTGAACAAGTGGCTCCCCTTGAGCGTCTCGTAAAAAAGGAGAACTCTCCATTATCCGGCTACGTTCTATGTGGTACACAAAATGTGATTCCGTCATCCACGGCGGATTTGCGTCACAGTCTCGTTTTCGTTGAAGTTCTTCTGAGCGTAGTCCACGTCATCCATGACGTCAGTCAGCGACATGATTGGGTGACGTCACTTTTGGCTTCCTGTCATGAAAAAAATATAAAAAATCGCTGGTTGTTGTTGTTGCTGTTCTTGTTGTTGTTGCTGCTGCTTCTGATGCTGCTGTTGTGTGTTCCCCAGCTTAACACTCTGGGGGGTCACCCAGAACGTGCACTCTGACTCACTCATCCCACCTGGGAATCACTGTGAGATTGAAATTGCACACTGAATGAGAAGTTTTGCATGTATGACTGTTTTTAAGTACCTCGCCATCTAGGCAGCCATACTTCGACTTCAGATGATTTTTTTTTCTCTCCTTTAAAGGAGAGTGCATGCAGGTTGTTATGTTAAGAGCTTGTCATGGCTGAAGAAGGCAATGTCAACACAACAATTTACAACATAACAACATGTTAGTGTAGGCCTTAGCAATTAGCTGACATCAAGAACTGACGGGACGGGATAGCTCAGTGGTCGGAGCACTCGCTTTCCCCCAGCCAAGTTAAACAGCGTCGAGCGTGGTTACCAGTTGGATGGGTGACCGTTTGCGCGCCTTGGCTTCAGTACAGTTCCCCCAGTTCACCCAGCTGTAAATGGGTACCTGCCCTCTTTAGGGTCAGGGAAGGTAAAGCAGCGAGGGAGAGGAGATGGGCGCCGCCCTCAATATGCTGGCCCTAGAGAAGTGAGGTCTCTGGCGCCTCGCTCCCCTACGACCTTATAGGTTATGGGACTCCTTTACCTTTACCTGAGGAGGCACCGTGGTCGAGTGGTTTAGGCGGTCAACTCGTGATCCAGAGGTCGCGGGTTCGATCCCCGCTCGGCTCGGTGTTGTGCCCTTGGGAAAGACACTTTACTCC
>CM054157.1:46377932-46382932 GCA_028751875.1 Rapana venosa | reverse complement strand
ACACTCCTCCCCCCTCTCTCTCTCACACACACACCTTCCCTCACACACACACACCACACACACCACACACACACACACACACACACACACACACACACACACACACACACACAAACTGCACACCATGTGCAGCAAGGAAAAGTGCAACGGGTACAAAGGAATCTGCTCGCTTGCTTCCTTGCTTCCTTGCTTGCTTCACATACACAGTATACCTGCAGCCTCTACGTGCGAAAAATCCCCTATGGCTGTTCGTCTACATGGGCCAGAAGAAGAATTGCGAAGAAGAAGAAGAAGAAGAAGAAGAAGAAGAAGAAGAAGAACAAGAACAAGAACAAGAACAAGAACAAGAACAAGAAGAAGAACAAGAAGAATGTATGGAATTTATACAGCGCTGAATCTTGCAAAGCAACAAATCAAAGCGCTCAGATTTTTTTTTTATAAATATATATCGAGGATAATGGAATAAGCACTCATGTGCTATTTTTCTTTTTTTACATCCAGTCCCCGTGTGTATGCGGTTTTTGTAAATTTAGTCATATGTTCCCACCGGCATACAATGGCCTACTCTTTCGAAAAGCGGAACAGGATTTAACGTGTGCGCAAGATGTTCTGCAAGCGTTCGCACACGGGGCCTCGGTTTATAGTCTCATCCGAAGGACTTTGACATTCAGTTCGATTTTTTTTGGTCAAACTGGGAAGAAAGGGCGAGGCTGGGAATCGAACCCAGAACCTCACGGTTTACTTGTTGGCAGGCAAACGTCTTAACCATCCTGCCACCTTCCTTCCTGCCACCACAGTGTACAGTCGCTTCAAAGCTCACCTGACTTGCTACGGACTGCTGAGGACCCGTGAGGAGTGGAGGAAGCTGGTTGCAAAATCTTCAGTGGTGCCCCAAACGGCCCTTTCTAGACTACGGGATAGGTGAAGATTAATTAAGGGGCAGGGTTCTTCCTTTCCCGTCTGTTTCTCTCTCCTGTCTCTCCTTCCTCTTTCTTCTTCTTTTTCCTGTCTTCTTTCTTCTTTTTTCTCCTCCTTTTTCTCCTCCTCCTCTCTTCTTCTTTCTCCTCCTTTCTCTCCTTTTCTCCTCCTCTTTCTTCTTCTCTCCTTCCTCTTCTTCTTCCTCTCTTCTTCTTCTCCTCTTCCTTCTTCTCCTCTTCCTTCTCTTCTCTCCTCTTCTCCTCCCTTCCATTTTCTCCTCCTTCCTCTCTCCTTTCTCCTCCTCTTCTCCTCCTCTTCCCTTCCATATTCCTCCTCCTCTTCTCCTCCTCCTCTTCTCCTCCATCTTCCTCCTCCATCTTCCATATCCTTTCCTACCTCCTCTTCCTCCTCTTCCATTCTCCTCATTCCTCCTCCTCCTCCTCATCTTCTCTCTCCTTTTCCTACTCCTCCACTTCCTCCCTCCATATTCCTACATTCTTCTCCTTCCTCCTATTTCTCATCCTCTTTCATAACTACTCGCCTACTCAACATAGTAAGCTAATCTGTCATTCTCCTATGCTCCATGCCATAGTCTATGTCAAAATCACAGAGCTATATTCTGACACAATAGTATGTAAAAATCCTGTCTATGTCATCAAGACTATTTTCTGATGCTATAGTCTATACCTGTATGTCATCAAGAGCTATTTTCTGATGCTGTAGTCTATACCTGTCTATGTCATCAAGAGCTATTTTCTGATGCTATAGTCTCTACCTGTCTATGTCATCAAGAGCTATTTTCTGATGCTGTAGTCTATATCTGTCTATGTCATCAAGAGAGCTATTTTCTGATGCTATAGTCTATACCTGTCTATGTCATCAGGGAGCTATTTTCTGATGCTATAGTCTATATCTGTCTATGTCATCAGGAGAGCTATTTTCTGACGCTATAGTCTATACCTGTCTATGTCATCAGGGAGCTATTTTCTGATGCTATAGCCTATATCTGTCTATATCATCAACGGAGCTATTTTCTGACGCTATAGTCTATACCTGTCTATATCATCAACGGAGCTATTTTCTGATGCTATAGTCTATGCCTGTCTATGTCATCAGGGAAGCTATTTTCTGATGCTATAGTCTATACCTGTCTATGTCATCAAGGAGCTATTTTCTGACGCTATAGTCTATATCTGTCTATGTCATCAAGAGAGCTATTTTCTGACGCTATAGTCTATACCTGTCTATGTCATCAGGGAAGCTATTTTCTGATGCTATAGTCTATACCGGGAGGCACCGTGGTCGAGTGGTTTAGGCGGTCAACTCGTGATCCAGAGGTCGCGGGTTCGATCCCCGCTCGGCTCAGTGTTGTGTCCTTGGGAAAGACACTTTACTCCTATTTTCCTCACTCCACCCAGGTGTACAAGTGGGTACCAGCTCTGCTGGGGAAGTATCTGGCGACAGACTAGCGTCCTGTCACAGGGGTGGTGAAAAATCATCAGTTCGCTTAACGCTACAGAAACCGGGATAAGCTCCGGCTCTATGGGCCTTCTGGCTCGAAAGAAGTACTATAGTCTATACCAGTCTATGTCATCAGGAGAGCTATTTTCTGATGCAATAGTCTCTATCTGTCTATGTCAACAGCTATTTTCTGACGCTATAGTCTCTACTTGTCTATGTCATCAAGGAGCTATTTTCTGACGCTATAGTCTATAACTGTCTATGTCATCAGGAGCTATTTTCTGACGCTATAGTCTATACCTGTCTATGGCATCAGGGAGCTATTTTCTGACGCTATAGTCCATATCTGTCTATGGCATCAGCTATTTTCTGACGCTATAGTCTATATCTGTCTATGGCATCAGCTATTTTCTGACGCTATAGTCTATATCTGTCTATGGCATCAGCTATTTTCTGACGCTATAGTCTATATCTGTCTATGTCATCAGGAGCTATTTTCTGACGCTATAGTGTATATCTGTCTATGTCATCAGGGAGCTATTTTCTGACGCTATAGTCTATACCTGTCTATATCATCAACGGAGCTATTTTCTGACGCTATAGTCTCTACCTGTCTATGTTATCAAGGAGCTATTTTCTGACGCTATAGTCTATATCTGTCTATGTCATCAGGGAGCTATTTTCTGATGCTATAGTCTATATATCTGTCTATATCATCAACGGAGCTATTTTCTGACGCTATAGTCTATACCTGTCTATGTCATCAAGGAGCTATTTTCTGACGCTATAGTCTATATCTGTCTATGTCATCAAGAGCTATTTTCTGAAGATATAGTCTATACCTGTCTATATCATCAACGGAGCTATTTTCTGACGCTATAGTCTATATCTGTCTATGTCATCAGGGAGCTATTTTCTGATGCTATAGTCTATATATCTGTCTATATCATCAACGGAGCTATTTTCTGACGCTATAGTCTATACCTGTCTATGTCATCAAGGAGCTATTTTCTGACGCTATAGTCTATATCTGTCTATGTCATCAAGAGCTATTTTCTGAAGATATAGTCTATACCTGTCTATATCATCAACGGAGCTATTTTCTGACGCTATAGTCTCTACCTGTCTATGTCATCAAGGAGCTATTTTTTGACGCTATAGTCTATATCTGTCTATGTCATCAAAAACTATTTTCTGACGCTACAGTCCATACCTGTCTATGGCATCAGGGAGCTATTTTCTGACGCTATAGTCTATATCTGTCTATGGCATCAGCTATTTTCTGACGCTATAGTCTATATCTGTCTATGTCATCAGGAGCTATTTTCTGACGCTATAGTCTATACCTGTCTATATCATCAACGGAGCTATTTTCTGACGCTATAGTCTCTACCTGTCTATGTTATCAAGGAGCTATTTTCTGACGCTATAGTCTATATCTGTCTATGTCATCAGGGAGCTATTTTCTGATGCTATAGTCTATATATCTGTCTATATCATCAACGGAGCTATTTTCTGACGCTATAGTCTATACCTGTCTATGTCATCAAGGAGCTATTTTCTGACGCTATAGTCTATACCTGTCTATATCATCAACGGAGCTATTTTCTGACGCTATAGTCTCTACCTGTCTATGTCATCAAGGAGCTATTTTTTGACGCTATAGTCTATATCTGTCTATGTCATCAAAAACTATTTTCTGACGCTACAGTCTATACCTGTCTATGTCATCAAGGAAGCTATTTTCTGACGCTATAGTCTATACCTGTCTATGTCATCAGCTATTTTCTGACGCTATAGTCTCTACTTGTCTTTGTCATCAGGAGCTATTTTCTGATGCTACAGTCTATAGGGGATGGGATAGCTCAGTGGTCAGAGCACTCGCTTTCCCCCAGCTAACGTTAAGCAGCATCGAGCGCGGTTACCACTTGGATGGGTGACCGTTTGCGCGCCTTGGCTTCAATACAGTCCCCCAGTTCACCCAGCTGTAAATCGGTACCTGCCTCTCTTTAGGGTCAGGGAAGGTAAAGCAGCGAGGGAGAGGAGATGGGCGCCGCCCTCAATATGCTGGACCCTAGAGAAGCTGAGGTTTCTGATGCCTCGCTCTCCTACGACCACATAGGTTATGGAAACGTCTTTACCTTTTATTGTATAGTCTCTACCTGCCTATGTCATCAAGAGCTATTTTCTGATGCTACAGTCTATACCTATCATCAGGGTACTATTTTCTGATGCTATAGTCTATACCTGTCTATATCATCAACGGAGCTATTTTCTGACGCTATAGTCTCTACCTGCCTATGTCATCAAGAGCTATTTTCTGATGCTACAGTCTATACCTATCATCAGAGAACTATTTTCTGATGCTATAGTCTCTACCTGTCTATGTCATCAGGGAGCTATTTTCTGATGCTATAGTCTCTACCTGTCTATATCATCAGGGAAGTTATTTTCTGATGCTATAGTCTCTACCTGTCCATGTCATCAAGGAAGCTATTTTCTGATGCCAAAGTCTGGTACCATCCTTCGCTGACCCCTTCAACAGACGGTTTCTCATGACACACAGCAATAATAAGCAGTGTAGGCCCCAGGTCTGGTTTCGGGGCAATTATTATCGTCTG
>CM054157.1:46365432-46372932 GCA_028751875.1 Rapana venosa | reverse complement strand
GAAATTTTATGAACATTTTATTAACTGATACACCAAGTCTAAACTTAGACATAATTCTTTTCAAATGTTATATCCATATCAAAGTTTTAGGATAAGGTTTGACATCCTGGCTAACTTATAAATTGTCTGTACATTTGAAATCTTCACTGTTTTGTATATGATTACTCCATTCTGCCATCGGGCCAGTCAATACAATCTTTGCCTGAAAGCGTTAATAAACTCTCTACAATTTCCGCTCCTTGATTGAGCCAAACAATCCAAAAAAACCCGAGTTCACACAAACAGGTACGTCTTTTGTTGCCCAGTTTGTTTGTCCCTTTGACATCTAGATCATAATGCATCTTGTAGATTTTAAAAGGAGCCCTGGTCTCATTCCATATGCAGAATTTAATCCAATATCTAAATGCATCTTAACAGCAGCATTAACAGAGAGAGGGTATCTATTAGTTTCACTATAAACTAGAATCATTAGGTGTACGTTTATCTAGAGCCTACAAACTGCTTTAAAGCAAAAGGTGTAACTGATTTCCACAATGTTTTACCGCTGCATCCAAGCCCCATATTTCTCTGCACCATATAACACAGTGGGATGGTATTTTGTGCAGAAATACTTCATGAACAAATCAAAGAGTTATATTCAATATTCGTAGTTTTTCAACACAAATAACAAAGCTTCGTTTACCTCGACTTGCCAGATCTTTACACGTCAGTTGGATAACTAAGATTATAGAAAAACAGATTCCTAAATACTTATATACATTAAATCACAGGCAATGATTTTCCATGTACAACCATTTTTTCATGAGGCACTAAATATCCATCCTTTCTGATTACAACGATATTACTTCTTACTCAATTTAACTTAAGATCCAGTGCTGTTAAGCACTGTTTAACAGTTTAACTGCATTGTAAACCTGCGACTGTTTCAGATAGCAGGGATAACATCATCACAAGCAGAAGAATAAAACAACGCTGAGAAATCTTGGGGAACGAGGCAACCATGTTTACCATATTGATGAGTCTCTGGCTAACTCTTTGAAAAAAGAGAAAACAATAAAGTGCTACATACATCACCCTGATTAACACCATGTACAGTAAAATATGTCATCACTTTAGTTTCACATCTTATTCTGCTTCTGACATTCTAACATGGCTCTCAAACATCGTAATAGTTTAACTAATAATAAAATTTTTACAAATATAAAATAAAAAAATAAAAAATAATTAAATAAAATATAAAATAAATTGAAATAAATTAAATAAATAAATAAAAAAATTAGAAATATATTAAAAAAAATAAAAAATAATAATAATTTAATAAAAAATATAAAAGTTTAAAAAAAATATAAAAAATATAATTTATAAAAATAATATAAACTAAAAAAAAAAATATAAAAATATAAAAATCTAATAAAAAATAATATAAAAAAATTATAAAAATTATAAATAATTAAATATAAAAAAACAAAAAAATTAAAAAATTTAAAACACTAAAAAATTTATAAAAATAGTTATCTAATATAAATATAATAATATTTATAATTTATTTAAAAATAAATATATAAAAAAAAAATGAATAAATAAAAAAAAAAATAAAAAAAAAAAAAAAATAAAAAATAAAATAAAAAATAAAAATAATATAATAATATAAAATCTAAAAAAAATTTAATTAAAAAAAAATATAAAAATAACAAAAACTATATATAATAAAAAAATATAAAATAAAAAAATAAATAAACATATAAATAAAAATATAAATATTAAAAAATAAAAAAATTTAAAAATAATATAAATAACGATAATGATAATATAAAAAAAAGCAATTAAATATAATAAAATAAAAAATAAGTTTAAATATAAAGTTTTATAATAATATAAAAAAAAATAAAAAATAATAATAACTATATTAAAATACTTAAAAAAATATTAAATAAAAAAATAATAAATAAAAAAAATAATAAATGATAATTAATATAAAATAAAAATAAATACAATAATTAAAAATCATAAAAAAAAATTAAGAAATAATCAAAATAACTATTAAAAGAATAAAATAATAATAAATAATAATAAGAATAAATTATATAACTAAATAAATTTAAAAAAAAAAAAAAAATAAAAAAATATAAATAATAAAGTTTAAAAAAATAATAATATTAAACTATAATTAAAAAAAATAAATAAAAAGTAAATAATAATAATAATAAATATAAATATAATAAAAAATAAAACTATAAAAAAAAAAAAAATTAATAAATAACTTTAAAAAAAAACTATAATTAATAACCATAACAAAAATATTTATTATAATAATAAAATAAAAATCATTAAAAAAAACCCTTCAAAACACCATTTTTAGAGAATAGGCCACAACAAGTTCCTTTTAACAGAATCAAAAGCTTTTTTCAAGACAATAAAATAGCTACCATAGAGCTTACGGTTATGAGCAAACTGTTTCTGTACAAACGCAAGCAAGTACACATATGATCTATAGTGGAGTAATCCTCTCTTAAAAAACCACTTGTGTCTCACCTGTAATATTTTCTTCATAACCCAATCTTTTAACCTATTGTTTAATAATAGTACTATATAACTTTATACTAATGTCAGTAAGGAAATTCCCCGGTAGTTATTAGGGTTTATCAACATCACCCTTTTTATGCATTGTAGTATTATAGATTCAGCCGCAGTTATCTGGAAAAAGAACCATCATCTAAAAATTTTGTTGAATATTTTTTAAAGAAAAGCACAATATTTCACTCTCCATATTTTAGCAATTTTCCACCAATGATTGATCAGGACCGGCTGTGCTTTCTCACTCTTTAATTTCTAAGTGCCCCTAATATCTCCATCTTTAAGATATAGGACGATCAAAGGTCGTCCCTCAGTTCCAATCACTGTCAACATCAAGTAATCATGGAGTGGCTAATGAGTCTTTCTCCAACAGGTTTTGAAATGTTGAAACCATCTGTCAACTGGATATACTATTCTTTCTTTGGCTGTCTTTTTCTAAATGACGGCCTTCTTAACACTTTTTCCAAAACTGGAATTTGAGAAGAGATAGTGACATCATATCTGCAAGTAGAGGTCTTATTAAAACAGTTTTCTTTTTTTCGTTCAAGCATGCATTTATATTCCCTTCTTGTGACACCTACACACGTTTTTTGTCCTCATTTCTTAATGTTTTTTTTCGGAAAGACATCAGAAGTTTTCTGACCTTTATATTTCATACTTTTACATTCATTATCAAACCAATACATCATGTGAGGACCTTTTATTGATTGTACCTGTATTCTTCATACATTCAGCACTGGCTTTATGAAACCATTAAACAAATCTAAAGCTTCATTAAGTTTCTCAATCAATCCTCACTGAAAGGCATTAAATAAAAATTTCACACATGTTTCCACTATCGTGGAGATTTATCTTTAAAACTGAGAGTTTGTTTTATCATTCCCATACAAACTTTCCATAACTGATGCTTAATATTTTCGACACCTGTATATATACTGGATTAATCTATACATTCAACAGGACGGTGATCGGAATCAGAACGCACGGCAACAAACATACGACATAGTCAAAAAATCTGAGAATACAAATCATCTGACACTATAAAATAATCATTAAACACTACATCCTCCATCAGAGATGTATGTATAGCCGTCCTTGTTGGTCACCATTACATACGCCATTTGGAGAATTTTGTAAACTAGAGCAGTGCAGAGAGAGAGAAAGAAAAGAGAGAGAGAGAGATAAGGGGGGGGGGAGGGGGACAGACTACAAACAACACACAGAGACGGACAAAGACAGAACCAGATACACACACACACACACACAACACACAACAACACACACACACCACACACTTACCTAACACCACCAGAACACCCTTTCTGTATATCCAGAACAACTTAACCTCAGGTGTTTATGAAACGCAAAAGAAAGAAAGAAGAAAAGAAAAAAGGAAGGAAGGAAGGAAGAAGAAAGAAAGAAAGAAAGAAGAAAGAAAATAGAGGGTAGGGCGGGTTAGGGGCAAAGGAAAAGTAAAGGAAGAGAGGGGGGAGGGGAGAGAGAGAGGAGGATGGAGAGAGAGAGAGAGTGGAGGGAGGTAGGGACGAGAGAAGAGAAGAGGAGAGAGAGAGTGGGGGGAGGGAGAGAGGAGAAATGACAATGAACATTGTCATTGCCCCTTGACAAATTCTTTTATTTCGAGGATAATGAATAAGCACCCATGTGCTTTTTTACATCCAGTCCCAGCCCTTAAGGATATATATGATAATAAAATAAAGTAAAGCCCATAGCAATACACTTACACAGTATACGGAAACAATATCTACAAAAATCACCGAAGAGAGATTGAAAAAAAAGTAGCAACAAGTAAGAAAGAAAGCAAAACAGAAACACAGAAACAACGAAAAAAATAGCAAAACCAAAGCAAAACAAAAGCGGCAACAACAACAAGGGGAGAGGGACAACCGTTAGTCCCCCCTCAAAAACAACAACCCCAAACCCAAACCAAAACAGAACCGAACAAAGCAAAACCTCCCATAAAATAAAGAGAGAGGAGAGAGAGAGAGAGAGAGAGAGAGAGAGAGAGAGAGAGAGAGAGAGAGAGAGAGAGAGAGAGAGAGAGAGAGAGAGAAGAGAGAGATGGAGAGAGGGGAGAGAGAGGGGAGAGGAGAGGGGAGAGAGAAGAGAGAGAGAGAAGAGATATAGAGAGAGAGAGAAGAGAGAGATAGAGGGAGGGAGCGAGAGAGAGAGAAACAATAACAAATGACAATTTATTGTTTTAATTTCAGGGGGGGGGGGGGATAATGAATAAGCAATTTTACATCCATCCCCGAGACAACAGAGACAGAACAGAACAGACAGACAGAGAGATGAGAGGCCAAGACACAGACAACCAGACAGACAGACAGACAGAGAACACAGAGAAAGAGGCAGAGAGAAGAAAGAGATTACAGCAGAAGTAAGTTGGGAAAGATTAGTTTTTAGGAGGTAGGGTGAGGAAGGTAAGGTAAGGAGGGGGGGGCGGGGGGGGGGGGGGGGGGGGGGGGGGGGCGTAGAGAGGAACGGGGGGGAAAGGTGAGGAGGTGGAGAGAAGTGGAGGTGTGGGTGGGTGGGGAGTGTGGGGAGGGAGGGGGGGGTCTTTAAAAGCAGATGCATGCCTAGATAGGGCACAGCCAAAGAGGAATGTTCTCAGACAGAAGGCTTAATTACACACGTAAGATGCTAGCTCCTCTTCTCCCCGTTTTAGGGTGAATGCCAAGAAAGATCCTGTCCGTATTTAAAAAAAACAAACAAAACAACAACACCTACATCTCCCCCCCCCCCCCCCCCCCCACCTTTTCTGGGCAAAGTCTGAGCTAGGAAGAATTCCCCAACCCCCCAACCCCCCCCCCCCCCCACCCCCTTTTCGATCCCTCTCTTTTCTTCTGCCTCCGTTCCTATTTCTTCCTGCTACCGGCCTTCATGTCTGTTTTTTGTTTTGTTTTGTTTGTTGTGTTGTGGTTTTTTGTTTGTTTTTTGTTTTTTGCTGTTTTTGGCTTGTGTTGTTGTTGTTGTTGGGGGGTTTTGGGGTGTTTTTCTTTTTTTTCGTTTTTGGGTTTTTTTTTTTTTTGGGGGGGGGGGGGGGGTTGTTTGGTCTTCTTGTGTCCAATTCACTCCTGCTTTCTTTGCTTTTTTTTTTTTTAACTACCAAAAAGATAACAATTGCTCTATGTGCCAAAGTCGAATGTGCAGGGCCTCACTTAGTCAGAGATTACCGGCAGCGCAAGGCATTTTTTTTGCACATAATAGTTATGAGAGACGAGAATATTTGCTGTCTGAGCCGTTTCGACGAACGAAGAAGAAGACAGACAGACTACTGACTGACTGGCTGTCTGACTGACTGGACTGCTGACTGGCTGGCTGACTGACTGACTGACCGGACTAGACTGACTTACTGACTGGCTGGCTGGCTGGCTGGCTGACTGACTGACTGACTGACGACTGACTGACTGACCTGACTGAACCCGCTGACTGACTGTCTGACTGACGACTGACTGACTGAACTGACTGGCTGACTGACTGACTGACTGACTGACGAGCCAACCAACAAACAGAACAAAAAATAGAATGAGAGAGGCGAAGGACAGACAGACAGACAGACAGACAGACAGACAGCAGGGCAGGCATACAAGAGGGAAAACAGACAGGCAAAAAAATACAAACAAACAAAAACAAACGGAAAGACAGAGAAAGAGACAAAGAAAGGGGCAAAGAGGTGATGGTGAGACAGAAAAGAGAAAGAGAAGAGTATGGAGAGAAGAGAGAGAGAAGAAGCGAGAGAGAGAGAGAGAGAGAGAGAGAGAGAGAGAGAGAAAAGAGAGAGAGATAATAGAGAGGAGAGAGGAGGGAGAGAAAGAGAGAGAGAAAGAGAGAGAGAGAGAGAGAGAAAGAGACAGAGAAAGAGAGAGTGAAGGGAGGGAGAGCAAGAGAGAGAGAAGAGAGAGAGAAGAGAGAGAGAGAGAGAGAGAGAGAGAGAGAACGAGAGAGAGAGAGGGAGGGAGAGAAAGAGAGAGATAAAATTGAGAGAGAATGAGAGAGAGAGAGAAAGAGAGAGAGAGAGGGCGGGAGAGAAAGAGAAGAGAAAGAGAGAGAAGAGAGAGAGAGAGAAGGAAAGAGAGAAAGAGAGATTAGAGAGAGAGAGAAAGAGAGAGAGAGAGAGAGAGAGAAAAGAGAGAGAGAGAGATACAGAGAGATACAGAGAGAGAGAGATACAGAGAGAGAGAAAGAGATAGAAGAGAAGAAAGAGAGAGAGAGACAGAGAACAGAGAGACAGAGAGATACAGAGGGATACAGAGAGAGAGAGATCAGAAGAAGAGACAGAGACAGAGTCAGAGAACAGAGAGACAGAGAGATACAGAGAATACAGAGAGAAGAGAGATACACAGAAGAAGAGAGAGAAAGAGAGAGAAGAGAGAGAGGAGAGAGATAGAGAGAAGAGAGAGAGAAGACAGACAAAAAGACACACAGAGAGACGGACACAGAGACAGACGACACCATCAAACAGACAAACAGTAAGAAAAGACAGACATGCGGACAGAGAGACAAGACGTACAAAATGACAGACAAACAGACAGACAGGAAGACAGACGGACCAGAAAGACAGACAGACAGACGATAGACAAAGAAACAGACGGACAGAAAGACAGACGGCAGACAGACAAAGAAACAGACCAGACAGAATTACAAACAACAGACAGACAGACAAAGAACAGACGGACAAAAGACAGACAGACAGACAGACAGAGAACAGGTAACACTGACAGAGTGGCGTGTCGAATAAGCGAAATAACTGACTTCAGGGATTCTGGAGATGGAAAAGGGGAAAGGGTGGGTGGGGTGGAACAAATGGGGTGGTGGGAGCGGGGGTGTGAAGATAGAGGAGAGGAGAGAGAGAGAGAGAGGAGGAGTGAAGGAGGGAGGGAGAGAGAGATGGGGAGGGGTGGGGGT
>CM054157.1:46355086-46364932 GCA_028751875.1 Rapana venosa | reverse complement strand
CCCCACCCCACCAACCCCCACACACCCCGACACACCCACTACACCCCGACCTCCACCATATCCCACACAAAAACTCACCATTTCCAAAACCAGCAAAACTAACGAAGCGAAGTTTGGCCGTGGGCTGTAAGTTGAGGATGCCCGCCATGAGAGCATCACAAAGGGACATCCCCGAAGCCAGATTCGACTCGAAGGGCTCCGTCAACTGCAGGAAGCGATCCAGATCCTCCAAGGGTAACACCTCCCGGACCTTGAGCTCTGGGAGGGGCCAGGTGGACACGAGGTAAGACACTGTCTGTTGGAGGAGGAGAACCACAATTTGGTTTGGATTAAACAGGGTGTGGGCAGGGGAGGTAATTAGGTTATCTCCCATGCGATCAGAGTTCTGTCGCAGCGTTTGTGTTTCTATATTTATAAACAGGGTAGGACAGGGGAGGTAATTAGGTTATCTCCCATGCGAACATATTCCTGTTTCTATATTAATAAACATGGTGTGACAGGGGAGGTAATTAGGTTATCTCCCATGCGAACATATTCCTGTTTCTATATTAATAAACATGGTGTGACAGGGGAGGTGATTAGGTTATCTCCCATGCGAACATATTCCTGTCGCAGCGTTTGTGTTTCTATATATTAATAAACATGGTGTGACAGGGGAGGTAATTAGGTTATCTTCCATGCGAACATATTCTTGTCGCAGCGTTTGTGTTTCTATATTTAAAAAACATGGTGTTGACAGGGGAGGTGATTAGGTTATCTCCCATGCGAACATATTCTTGTCGCAGCGTCTGTGTTTCTATATATTAATAAACAGGGTGTGCGTCATTAGATTATCTCCCGTGCGAACATATTCTTGTCGCAGCGTTTGTGTTTCTATATTGATAAACATGGTGGGACAGGGGAGGTAATTAGATTATCTCCCATGCGAACATATCCCTGTCGCAGCGTTTGTGTTTCTATATTAATAAACATGGTGTGACAGGGGAGGTCATTAGATTATCTCCCATGCGCTTAGAGTCTTGTGTCTATTTGTGGGCCCAGGTCCCAGGCAAACCTAATTCTTCCAGTCAGTTATACATAGTTTACTCAAAAGTCACACAACATAAACAAACATTACTGCAGAAGTGAAAAGGCATCAAGCCACAACTTAGACGATCTCTGCCCCATGAGAAATTAACATAATAATAATAATAATAATAATAATAATAATGTCTGGAATTTATATAGCACTGAATCTTGTAAAGCAACAAATCAAAGCGCTCAGATGACATGATTAAAAAAAACCTTATTATTATTTTATATCGAGGATAATGGAATAAGCACTCAGGTGCTTTTTTTTTTACATCCAGTCCCCGTGTGTATGCCGTTTTGTAAATTTCGTCATCTGTTCCCACCGGCACACAATGGCCTACTCTTTCGAAAAGCGGAACAGGATTTAACGTGTGCGCAAGATGTTCTGCATGCGTTCGCGCACACGTGGCCTCGGTTTATAGTCTCATCCGAAGGACTTGTGATGTTACTACCACCCCCACATTTATGTATACATATACCAAACATTGGTCGGTATATATATATATATATATATATATATATATATATATATATATATATATACACACAATTACACATAAATTGAAGAATACAATGAACACTACCCAACGTCACAGAATCCGAATCCGAATCCTTTGGGCCTTGGGGTTTAACAACATCAGTGCTGACTCCATGCTTTAAATATGATACTATATAGATCCCTCTCTTGAGGAGGACGGCGGGTTTTTAAATTATTTTCTTAGTCCGCAAGGGCCTGATGAAAAAAAATGCATGTGACTGCTTATCTGTAACCCTTGAAAAATAGAAATTCTTTATTCTCTCTCTCTACGCGTGTGTGCGCTCGCATGCACCACGCCCACCCACATCTCCCTTACTGTGAGAGAGACAGGCAGAAGATGATGATGATGATGATGCGCTTTTTTAATATTTACCTGGAAGATAGTCTCAGGTAGATACTAGGGTCAGGAGTCCCTCCCCCCCCGTTCAGTATCTTTATCCCTGAGGATTGAACTACCCCTGTTCATCCATTCCTCTCCCTCTCCCCACCCTCTCTCCCTCCTTCCACCTATATTTACCTGCAAAGATCGTTGTAAGATAGCAGACTAGGGTACAGGTCTGGAGACACCCCTCCACATACACACTCACGCCTACGCACCCCTCCCTCTCTCTCTAGTCCTCCCTCCCTCCTTCTACCTTTTTTTTTTTTACCTGAAAAGATCGTTGTAAGATAGCCTTGGACAGAAGACTATATATGGTACAGGCCTTAAGAGACAACCCTCCACATACACACTCACGCCACCCCTACACCCCCCCCCCCCCTACCCCCTCCCTCTCTCTCCCTCCTTCCACCTATATTTACTTGCCGTCAGCGCCTGGGCTTTATCACAGTTCTTGATTAAACCATTGACGCTGCTGGGGGCAACAGCAAAGTGAGAGGCTGTAGTATGACCAGTGGCTTTCTTTCCCACTCATGGAATTCCACTTTACAGCTTAGTCTTTAGTGGTCGACTAGGACTCTCTGACTAGGAGGCTTGACTCGCACAGTCCTTATGTGCTGCAGCCCTGGGGGCTGTCTGGTTGGCCTTTGGAGAACATCTCCAACGCTGACTGTCCTTATGCCCACTTGGCCGAGAGAGTGGGGATGTACTGTGGGCAAGGCATCTCCACTATAATCAAATTTCTGCCCAATTTCCGAAACAGCAGCTGCCTCCTCTGCTGTTTTGGAGGTCATCGTCGGACACGATGGACAAACATACAACTTGCAAAGATCGCTGTAAGATAGCCTCTGTGAGCAGACTAAGGTACAACAAGTCTAGCGAACCCTCCAGCCCTTCAGTATCTTCTTTATCCAAGAGGACCAAACCACACGCCACCCATCCCTCCTTCCTCTCCCTCCCTCCCTCTCCCCACCCTCTCTCCCACCTTCCCTCCCTCCTTCCATCTATATTCGATTCCCTTTCAAGGGGATATTTTCCCCCTGGAGTTAACATCAGTGCAGACTCCACTCTCCCCAAAAGTTCTTCGGATGAGACTTTAAACCGAGGCCCGCCCCGTGTGTGCGCGAACGCATGCAGAACATCTTGCGCCACACGTTAAATCCTGTTCCGCTTTTCGTAAGAGTAGGCCATTGTGTGCCGGTGGGAACAGATGACGGAATTGACAAAATCGCAAACACACGAGGAATGGATGTAAAAAAAAAAAAAGCGCATAAGAGCTTATTCCATTATCCTCGATATAGGAAAGGTAAAGGTAAAGGAGTCCCATAACCTATAAGGTCGTAGGGGAGCGAGGCGTCAGAGACCTCACTTCTCTAGGGCCAGCATATTGAGGGCGGTGGCGCCCATCTCCTCTCCCTCGCTGCTTTACCTTCCCTGACCCTAAAGAGGGCAGGTACCCATTTACAGCTGGGTGAACTGGAGGAACTGTACTGAAGCCAAGGAGCGCAAACGGGTCACCCATCCAACTGGTAACCACGCTCGACGCTGCTTAACTTGGCTGGGGGAAAGCGAGTGCTCCGACCACTGAGCTATCCCGTCCCCAATCCTCGATATAAAAGAATAAAACGAAAAAAATGTATATATATTTACCTGCAAAGATCGCTGTAAGATCGCCTCGGTCAGTAAGCTAGGATAGAGGTCAGGGGACACTTGACGCCCTTTCAGTATCTTCATCCGCGAGGATCGAACCACGATAGGCTGCATGCTCAGCTGTCGCAGTGGCCTGTAGGGACAGCATCGTAGAGTTTGGGGGTTACTTGGTGGTTGGTGGTTGTGGTTTTGGTGATGGTAGTGGAGAGCCGAGGACCGAGATGGATGGAGGAGGCTTACCACGGCATCGTCTTTCATGTCTCCCCCACGACCGCCAAGGTCACGGGTCTGATGATGATGATGATGATGTTGATGATGATGATGATGATGATGATGATGATGAGTGGTTGGTATTGGTGGTGGTGGTTTTGGTGGTGGTGGTTTTGGTGGTTGTTGATGGTGGTGATGGTGGGTTGGTGATGGTGGTTTTGGTGGTTGTGGGTAGTGGGGTGTAGTTGGTGGTGGTTTGGTTTGGTTTGGTTTGGTTTTGTATTTGGTGGGGAAGTGGTTGGGTTTTTTTGGTTTTGTTTTGTTTTGTTTGGGTTGTTTTGATGTTTGTTTTGTTTGGTTTGGTTTGGTGTTTTGTTTTTTGTTTGTTTTTTTTTGAGGGGGAGGAATCTGGTCATTTTGGTTTAATCTTTTTGTTGTTTTGATGGGGTAGAAGGAAGGAGAGGGAGAGGAGGGTGGGTGGAAGGGAGAGAGAGGGATAAGAGGAGGTAGGGTGGTGGTGGAGAAAGAGTGAGGGAGAGAGTGATAGGGAAATGTAGATAGATAGATAGATAGATAGATAGATAGATAGATAGATAGATTCAGATTAAGATAGATAGACAGACAGACAGATATATAGACAGACAGACAGACAGACAGACAGATAGATAGATAGATAGATAGATAGATAGATAGATAGATAGATAGATAGATAGATAGATAGATAGATAGATAGATAGATAGATAGATAGATAGATTCAGATTAAGATATATAGACAGACAGAAAGGGATGATAGAGGGAGAAAGAGAATCAGATTAAGAAAGGGAGAAGAAGAGAAAAGAGACAGAGACACAGAAAAAGACAGACAGATTCAGATTTAGAAAGAGAGAGAATTTCAAGAGAGAGTTTGAGAGACAGAAAGACAGACAGAGAAAGAAATTTAGACTCACAGAGGGATAGACAGACTTAAAAATTTTAAAAAACGGACAGAGTAGAAACGGGAAGACAGTCATATAGATTCAGAGAGCTAGAGAGACAGACAGACAGACAGACAGATATACAGAAACACACACACACACAACACACACACAACACACACACACACACACACACACACACACACACACACACACACACACACACACACACACACACACACACACATTCAAAATTCATTACGCAATCACATTTCCTTGTCTACTTTTACCGCCCACAAAACAAGAATGAGAAAGAGAACACTACTCTTACCTGGGTGAACAGAGTGGCTCCCCTTGAGCGTCTCGTATAAAGGAGAACTCTCCATTATCCGGGCTACGTTCTATGTGGTACACAAAATGTGATTCCGTCATCCACGGCGGATGTTGCGTCACAGTCTCGTTTTCGTTGAAGTTCTTCTGAGCGTAGTCCACGTCATCCATGACGTCAGTCAGCGACATGATTGGGTGACGTCACTTTTGGCTTCCTGTCATGAAAAATAAAAAGTCGCTGGTTGTTGTTGTTGCTGTTCTTGATGTTGTTGCTGCTGCTGCTGCTGCTGCTGTTGTGCGTTCCCCAGCTTAACACTCTGGGGGGTCTCCCAGAACGTGCACTCTGATTCACTCACTCATCCCACCTGGGAATCTCTGGGAGATTGAAAGTACACGCTGGATGAGAAGTTTTGCAGTGTGTGACTGTTTTCAAGCACCTCGCCATCTAGGCAGCCATATTCCGACTTCAGAGGATGATTTTGTCTCTTTTAAAGGAGAGTGCAGGCTGTTATGTTAAGATCTTGTCATGGCTGAAGAAGGCACTCTCAACACAACATTTTACAACATAACAACATTTTAGTGTAGGCCTTAGCAATTAGCTGACATCAACAACTGACACAGCTTTTGGCCTGGGCCACAAAAATGGCTGTGTGATTTCAGCTCTCTGCGTCAGTCACTAAATCGGAAATCTCCGCTGGGATTCTAATCTAATGACATCAACAACAAATTAGCTCCGAGATCTGAATGATATAATCATCAATATCAAATTCTTTTTTTTTTAAAGTCGTCAATATGGATAATATCACAGTCATAGCCTCATCATCTCAAAACTTTAAGAGGGATAGACAACAGGATTGACAGATGAAATCGGTGGATCGGTGGTCTAGAAGTAACGAGCCTGCCTAGAAAGCGAAAAGTCTGGGTCGGAAGTGTGCGGTGGTTTGAACCCCGTTTGGACCCGAAACTTTTCCCCCATCCATTAGACCATGAGTAGTGGTCTGGGTGCTAGTATTTCGGATGAGACGATAAACCGAGGCCCCGTGTGCGAACGCACGCAGAACATCTTGCGCACACGTTAAATCCTGTTCCGCTTTTCGTAAGAGTAGGCCATTGTGTGCCGGTGAGAACGGATGACAGAATTTACAAAACCGCATACACACGGGGACTGGATGTAAAATAGCACGTAAGTGCTTATTCCATTATCGTCATTATAAAAGAATAAATAGATAAATGAAATAATACATACACGATAAACCAAGGCCCAATGTGTTACACAAAATTATTTAGCGCACGTAAAAGAGTCCACGGGAACATAACAGTTGTCTCTCTCAAAATTCTCTACAAAAAAAGCCACTCTGATAGGGAAACAAATGCAGTTGCAAACAGAAGAAAAGAAGGAAAAAAAGGTGGCGCTGCTCTTGTGGCGACGCTCTCTCCCCGGGGAGAGCAGCCCGGATTTCATGCAGAGAAATCTGCCGTGACTTAAAGTGGTATAAAATAACCGAGGGAGAGCCTGAGGGGCTCTGCACTACTGCTGGGTCACTTTGGCGGTGTTCAGTGGTGCCTGTTCTGAGCTAGCATACGCAGGACACCACCTACTAAGCCCCCTACTAACGACAGTATTAGCTCAGTCGCGGAGCCAGACTGAGTGTTGCCCACCCGACGTGGCAACCACCGCAACATCCCTCCAACGACCGTCCCCCAGCAAACCTCCAACCCCAAAGGCTTCGAGACTACTTGACGGGGTTTACTCTACGCTTACTATCATAATATATCCCGGCGTAAACCGGGCCCGAGAGATACAGACACCTGCAGTGTTGGTCAGATAATTTGAGCAACACTCTCAAACTCGCATCCGTTAAGTGGATGAAGCTCGACTGTGTGGTCCCAGTCTTCCCACTGAGCCCACAGCACACTCACTCTGGGTAGGAGCCGGCCGGAGTCCGAACAATCCCTATGACTCTTATGGGAATCGAACCCGCCACCTTCCAGTCCGTAACCCAAGGTGCTAACCACTGCGCCATGGCGGCTGGTCTTGACTGCTTTCTTTGCATGTAGTTGTGTGTTGATCTCTCTGTCTGTCTGTCTGTCTGTCTGTCTGTCTGTCTCTCTGTCTCTCTGTCCTCTCTCTCCTCTCTCTCTCCTCTCTCTCTCTCTCTCCTCTCTCTCTCTCTCTCTCTCTGCTGGCTGGTGAGCCTATGCTCGCGCGCGCGCGTGTTCTTTTTTTATTTTAAATTCTTTTATTTCCAGGATAATTGAATAAGCATTCATGTGGTTTTTTCATCCAGTCCCCGTATGTATGCAGTTTTGTCAATTTTGTCATCCGTTCCCACCGGCACACAATGGCCTACTCTTTCGAAAAGCAGGGTTTAACGTGTGCGCAAGACGTTCCGCATGCGTTCTCACACGGGAGCCTCTTGTTTATAGTCTCATCCGAAGAACTTTTAGGGAGAGTGGAGTCGGCACTGATGTTAACTCCAGAGGAAAAAAAAATCCTCTTGAACGAGAATCGAACCCAGGGTCAGCAGATCGCGAATATATCACTCTAACCACAAAGGAAAACCAGTGTGTAGCGTGTGCGTGCTTGTCTGCTTTGCCTGGTTATCTCTTTCTTTCTGTTCTCTCTTCATTGTAGAAAGTCAGAGATGGATGAACAAAAAAACAAAACAAAAAAAAAACCCCGCCAAACCAACCAAAAACCTGGTACCAGACAGATAGATGGTACTGTTCTGGAGCTGGGATACATCAAAATTGGCGCGCACCAGAGGTATTTCAGGAATTGTGCTGGAGTCAGGGTTGTGTAGGAGGTGTTTAGTCTATTTTCAGAAAACCTGGAGGTGGTGTTGGTGTACATGTTACCAGGTTTGTTTTGTTATTCCAGGAATTCCAGAACAGCAAAGGTTTTGTTTTTTTTCATTCCTGAAAAAGTACAGGAGGAGGGAAGAAAGAAAGGAGGAGATGAGATGAGAGGGAGGGAGGGAGG
Organism: Rapana venosa; assembly: GCA_028751875.1. Taxonomy (NCBI): domain Eukaryota; kingdom Metazoa; phylum Mollusca; class Gastropoda; order Neogastropoda; family Muricidae; genus Rapana; species Rapana venosa. Next base: position 46,356,856 of record CM054157.1, on the reverse strand, counting down.
ATGGGGTGGGTGTGTGTGAATGGATTGCTGAGTTCGAGTTTAGTGTGGGTTTATTTATTTATTTTTTCTTTTATATTGGGTTGGGGGTGTGAATGGATTGCTGTGTTCGAGTTAAGTGTGGGCTTATTTATTTATTCTTTTATATTGGGCTGGGGGTGTGAATGGATTGCTGTGTTCGAGTTTCGTGTGGGTTTATTTATTTATTTATTCTTTTATTTCCAGGATAATTGAATAAGCATTCATGTGGTTTTTTCATCCAGTCCCCGTGTGTATGCAGTTTTGTAAATTCTGTCACCTGTTCCCACCGGCACACAATGGCCTACTCTTACGAAAAGCGGAACAGGATTTCACGTGTGCGCAAGATCTTCTGCATGCGTTCGCACACGGGAGCCTCTTGTTTATAGTCTCATCCGAAATACTTTTAGGGAGAGTGGAGTCGGCACTGATGTTAACTCCAGCGGAAAAAAAATTCTCTTGAACGAGAATCGAACCCAGGGTCAGCAGATCGCGAATATATCACTCTAACCACAAAGGCTATCCAGTGTGTGTGGCGTGTGCGTGCTTGTCTGCTTTGCCTGGTTATCTCTTTCTTTCTGTTCTCTCTTCATTCTAGAAAGTCGGAGAAGGATGAACAAAACAAAACAAAACAAAAACAAAACAAAACCCTGCCAAACCAACCAAAAAGCTGGTACCAGACAGATAGATGGTACTGCTCTGGTGCTGGGATACATCAAAATTGGCGCGCACCAGAGGTATGTCAGGAATTGTGCTGGAGTCAAGGCTGTGTAGGAGGTGTTTAGTCTATTTTCAGAAAACCTGGAGGTGGTGTTGGTGTACATTTTACCAGGTTTGTTTTGTTATTCCAGGAATTCCAGAACAGCAAAGGTTTTGTTTTTTTTCATTCCTGAAAAAGTACAGGAGGAGGGAAGAAAGAAAGGGAGGAGATGAGATGAGAGGGAGGGAGGGAGGATGGGGTGGGGTGTGTGTGAATGGATTGCTGTGTTCGAGTTTAGTGCGGGTTTATTTATTTTATTTATTTATTCTTTTATATTGGGTTGGGGGTGTGAATGGATTGCTGTGTTCGAGTTAAGTGTGGGTTTATTTATTTATTTATTCTTTTATATTGGGTTGGGGGTGTGAATGGATTGCTGTGTTCGAGTTAAGTGTGGCTTTATTTATTTATTCTTTTATATCGGGGATAATGGAATAAGAACTCATGTGCTTTTTTTTACATCCAGTCCCCGTGTGTGTATGCGGTTTTGTAAATTCTGTCACCTGTTCCCATCGGCACACAATGGCCTACTCTAAGAAAAGCCGAACAGGATTTAACGTGTGGCGCAAGATGTTCTGCGTGCGTACGCACACGGGGCCTCGGCTTATAGTCTCATCCGAAGGATTTTGGGGAGAGTGGAGTCGGCACTGATGTTAACTCCAGGGGAAAATATCCCCCTTGAACGGGAATCGAACCCGGGTTGTCAGATTGCGAGCGCAGTGTTCTAACCACTAGGCTATCCTGTCCCATCCCGTTTTAGTGTGGGTTTTGTTTTTTTTGTTATCGCCCTCTGAAAGAGGTGGGAGATGTTAGCCTATGGTTAGAGCGTTGAGCTCGTGATCTGACGAACCGGGTTTCGAGCCACCACCGAGGTACCCGTTCAAGGTTTTTTTTACCCTGGAGTTAACATCAATAAACACTCCACTCCTCTAAAAATGGTCCTTCGAATGAGATTATGAAACCGAAGTCGTGTGTGCTATCGCGCGCGCAGAACATTT
>CM054157.1:46350086-46352586 GCA_028751875.1 Rapana venosa | reverse complement strand
TGTGAGAGATAAAGAATTGTTCCTGATAGTAAGAAGAAGAAGAAAAAAAAGAAGAAGAAGAACAACAACAACAAGAAGAACAAGAACAAGAAACAAGAGATTGCGAAGAAGAATGGCGAAGAAGAAATTGCGAAGAAGAAGAAGAAGAAGAAGAAGAAGAAGAATGAAGAAGAAGAAAGAAGAAGAAGAAAAGAATTGGAAGAAGAAGAAAGAAGAAGAAGAAGAAGAAGAAGAATTGGAAGAAGAAGAAGAAGAAGAAGAAGAAGAAGAAGGAAGAAGAAGAAAGAAGAAGAAGAAGAAGAAGAAGAAGAAGAAGAAGAAGAAAAGAAGAAGAATGAAGAGAAGAAGAAGAAGAAAATGCGAAGAAGAAGAAATGCAAGAAGAAGAGAAGAAGAAAGAAGAAGAAGAAGAAAGAAGAAGAAAAAGAAGAAGAAGAAAAGAACAAGAAAAGAAGAAGAAGAAGAAGAATTGCGAAGAAGAAGAAGAAGAAGAATTGAAAGAAGAAGAAGAAGAAGAAACAAGAAGAAAACAAGAAAAGAAGAAGAAGAAGAAGAAGAAGAGAAGAACAAGAAGAATTGCGAAGAAGGAGAAGAAGAAGAAATAGAGAAGAAGAAGAAGAATGCGAAGAAGAATTGCGAAGAAGAATGCGAAGAGAGAAATGCGAAGAAGAAGAAGAAAGAAGAATTGGAAGAAGAAGAAGAATCGAAGAAGAAGAAGAAGAAGAAGAAGAAGAAGAAGAAGAAAAAAGAAGAAGAAGAAGAAGAAGAAGAATTGCGAAGAAGAAGAAGAAGAAGAAGAAAAGAAGAAGAAGAAGAAGAAAAGAAGAAGAAGAAGAAAAGAAGACACGACACACGAAGAAGAAAATTGTGAAGAAGACGAAGAAAGAATTGCAAAAAGAAAAGACGACGAAGAAGAAGAATTGATGAAAAGAAGAAAAAGAAGAAGAAAAGAAAGAGAAGAAGAAAAGAAGAAGAGAAGAAAAGAAATGAAGATAGAATTGCGAAGTAAGAATTGCTAAGAAGAAGAAGACCAAGAACAACAACAACAACAACAACAAGACAATGTAAGTTGTATGATTTGAATAACCATGTTTCAACCCAAGAAACCGATGAATTCAGAGATCTTCACCTGGCTTAGAGGCCACAGCTATACACACAATATACTGCTGCAAATCGGATTCTATGTTACAGTACAGTAGTGACTACCAGCCTGGTCTTTGAAGGTTGTTTCCTTCCAAGTGACCTCCCAGACATCATCACAACATCATTACATGTCCCGCTTGATCAATTGCTTGGCTTCTGTGTTTCTGCTTCACCTATTTTCACCCCCTACCTCTCCCCGACGCTGCGCGCGCGCGCGCGGGCGCGCACACACACACGCACACATACACACTCCCTCACCTCCATCATCCCTCCCCCCTCTCTCTCTACACACACTGCACCCACTCTCCCTCACCTCCATCCCTCCCCCTCCCTCTACAACACACACACACACACACACACACACACACACACACACACAACACACACACACACACACACACACACACCCCACACACACACTCCCTCACCTCCATCCCTCCCACCTCTCTCTCTCTCTCTCTCTCTCTCTCTCTCTCTCTCTCTCTCTCTCTCCACACACACACGCGCACTCTCCCTCACCTCCATCCCTCCCACTCTCTCTCTCTCCACACACACACACACCACACACACACTCTCCCTCACCTCCATCTCTCCTCCTCCTCCTCCCTCATCCTCCACCTTATCGGAACTCATCTTTCTTCCTCAGCAAATATTCCTCCTGCCCTATCTAGTCATCTGTACTTCCTCCTCTCTCTCTCTCTCTCTCTCTCTCTCTCTCCATCTCTCTCCTCTCTCTCTCTCCTCTCTCTCTCTCTCTCTCTCTCTCTCTCCATCTCTCTCTCCACTCTCTCTCTCTCTCTCTCTCCCTCTCCCCTCTCTCTCTCTCACATACTCTCTCTCTCACATGCTCTCTCTCACACACACACACCTCACCTCACCTAACTCTCTCTCTCTCACATGCACACACACTCACTCACTCACACACACACACACACCACACACACACACACTCACCTAACTCTCTCTCTCTCACGCACACACACACATAATACACATACACACACTCACACACACACACACAAACCTCACCTCTCTCTCTTACACACACACACACTCTCTCTCTCTCTCCTTCCCCCTCTCTTTCTCACACACTCTCCACCCCACCCCCACACCCCCCACCCCCACCCCCCCCCCCTACCCCCCACCCCCACCACCCCCCCCCCCTCTCCTCTCCACCTTCCCCCCCCCCCTCCCACACACACACTGCACACCATGTGTAGCAAGGAAAGGTGCAACGGGTACAAAGGAATCTGCTCGCTTGCATACCTGCAGCCTCTACGTGCGAAAAATCCCCTATGGCTGTTGTTGTACATGGGCCATCACAGTGTACAGTTGCTTCAAAGCTCACCTGACTTGCT
>CM054157.1:46342586-46345086 GCA_028751875.1 Rapana venosa | reverse complement strand
CCCTCTCTCTCCCCTTTTCCCTTTTATCTCTTCTCTTCTCTCTTTCCCCCGCCCTCTTCTCCCCTCTCCTCCCCCTCTCTTTCCCCGCTTTCTCCTCTCTCTTTCCCCCCTCTCTCTCCTCTCCGCTTCTCTCCCCGCTCTCTCTCTTTTTCCTCTCTCTTCTCTCGCTCTCTCTCTTCCCCCGCCGCTCGCTCTCTCTCTCCTCTCTCTCTCCTCCCCCCCCTCCCTCTCTCCCCCTCTCCTTCCGAGAAGAAGACGCGGGGGGGGGGAGGGGGGGGGGGGGGGTAAGAGGTGGAGTGGGGGAAGTGTCCCCCAAAAAACTTCAGTGGTGCTCCCCCCAGCTACGGACTACGGGGTAGGGGGTGGGTTGAGAGGCTGGGTTATTTGGGGTAGTTCACGCTGATAAACTTCACACCCTGCCAAGACGGGAAAATACCACACCTTACAATTGTCCCCTTGTCTGTCTGTTGTTGCTTCTGTTCCTCGCCAGGTTTTTGTCTGTGGGGCGATGGGGGGTGTGTAGGGGGGGAGGGGGTGTGTGAGTGTGTGTGTGTGTGAATGTGTGTGTGTGTGGGTGTGGGTGTGTGTAGGTGTGTGTGTTTGAAAGTCAAAGCCAAAGTCAAACTTTTTATTTTCAAATGAGTGTGTGTAGTGTAGTGTACTGTACTGTAGTGTACTGTAGTGTGAGTGTAGTGTAGTGTAGTTGTTGTGTGTGTGTAGTGTAGTGTAGTGTAGTGTAGTGTAGTGTGTGTAGTGTAGTGTAGTGTAGTGTGTGTGTGTGTGTGTGTGTGTAGTGTAGTGTAGTGTAGTGTAGTGTAGTGTAGTGTAGAGTAGTGTAGTGTAGTGTAGTGTAGTGTAGTGTCGTGTAGTGTCGTGTCGTGTCGTGTAGTGTAGTGTGTGTGAGCATGTGTGAATGTGTGTGTGTGTTTGTGTGTGTGTGTGTGTGTGTGTGTAGGTGTGGGTGGGTGGGTGGATGGATGTGGGTATGTGTGTGGGTGGTGTGTAGGTGTGTATGTGTAGGTGTGTGTGTAGTTAGTTAGTTCTTCAGTTTAACGTCCTTCCACCACAAAGTGATACCAGACGATTGTGTGTGTGTGTGTGTGTATGCGTTGTGTGTGCGTGTGCGTGTGTGTGTTTGTGTGTGCGTACATGTGTGTGTGAGTGTGTGAATGAGAGTGTGTATACGTCCGTGCATGTATGTGTGTTTGCATGTATGAGTGAGTGTGTGTGTAGGTGTGTGTTGGTGTGTGTAGGTGTGTGTGTAGGTGTCTGTAGGTGTGTATGTAGGTGTGTGTAGGTGTGTGTGTAGGTGTGTGTAGGTGTGTGTGTAGGTGTGTGTGTAGGTGTTGTAGGTGTAGTGTGTGTAGGTGTGTGTGTAGGTGTGTGTTGTAGGTGTGTGTGTAGGTGTGTGTGTAGGTGTGTGTGGTGTGTGTGTGTAGGTGTGTGTGTGTAGGTGTGTGTGTAGGTGTGTGTAGGTGTGTGTGTAGGTGTGTGTGTAGGTGTGTGTGTAGTGTGTGTGTAGGTGTGTGTGTAGGTGTGTGTGTAGGTGTGTGTAGGTGTGTGTAGGTGTGTGTGTAGGTGTGTGTAGGTGTGTGTGTGTAGGTGTGTGTAGGTGTGTGTAGGTGTGGTGTAGGTGTGTGTGTGTAGGTGTGTGTAGGTGTGTGTAGGTGTGTGTGTAGGTGTGTGTGAGGTGTGTGTGTAGGTGGTGTGTTAGTTGTGTGTATTTTTTTATTTCGAGGATAAGTGAATAAGCACTCGTGTGCTTTCTTTTTAATCCAGTGCCCGTGTGTATGCAGTTTTGTGTGTGTGTGTGTGTGTGTGTGTGTGTGTTGTGTGTGTGTGTGTGTGTGTGTGTGTGTGTGTGTGTGTGTGTGTGTGTGTGTGTGTGTGTGTGTGTGTGTGTGCAGGGCTTAATGCAATCTGTCAATGTCTGTTTGCGCGCCAGATTTCTTTGTTCTTTTGAGAGAGAGAGAGAGAGAGAGAGAGAGAGAGAGAGAGAGAGAGATGAGGAGAGAGAGAGAGAGAGAGAGAGAGAGAGAGAGCTAGTGTTTAATGTCATTGGATGGAGAGAATGAGACAGACAGACAGACAGACACAGGGAGGGAGGGAGGAGGGGGAGAGAGAGAGAGAGAGAGAGCGAGAGCAGGCAAACAGACAGACAGACAGACAGACAGACAGACAGACAGACGTACATCAAAGAAAGAGAGAGTGAGGCAGACCGACAGAGAGACAGACAAAAGGTGAAGAGGGTAAGAGAGAGAGGGTAGAAAGAGAAAGAGAGAGGATAAGGGAGGGGGGGGGGAGGGGGAGGGAAAACAGTCATACAGATAGACAAACAGAGACGGACAAAGACAGAACCACACACACACACACACACACACACACACACACACACACACAACAACACACAACACACACACACACACACACACACACACACACACACACACACACAGACTTTACGCAACACCAACAGAACACCCTTTCTGTATATCCAGAA
>CM054157.1:46307586-46320086 GCA_028751875.1 Rapana venosa | reverse complement strand
TGTGAAAAGACGTAAAATTAAAGAACACACACACACACACTCGTCTAATATCACTCAGAGTGAACAGACGTTAAATTGAAGACAACAACAACAACACACACACACACACACACACACACACGGCCCTCGGTTTATAGTCTCATCTGAAGGACTTTCGGGGAGAGTGGAGACGGTACTGATGTTAACTCCAGGAGAGAGGGGTGTAAAAATCCTCTTGGAGGTAGTTGTGGGTGATGGAGAGCATTGGAATGAGCGGCATGGAAACATCGGTACCAGAACATCAAGAAGATGAGGCAGCAAAAAAAGATAAATACTATGGTTGTGTTTTGTTGTTGTTGTTTTTTTTAAAAGAAAAGAATAAATGATGAACATATAATTAAAGTCTCCTGCAGATGTAGTTGACAGTTCTGCGATGGTGGAGTGTTCTCCCTTCCCTGTGTGTTGAGATGTAAAGGGACGGAATTATCATTGGGCTGCTATAACATGCTAAGTTTCTTCCCTTGGTCGGGATTGCTTCCTAATATAATAGGTGTGTGTGTGTGTGTGTGTGTTGTGTGTGTGTGTGTGTGTGTGTGTGTGTGTGTGCTTATTCATTCTTTTATTTCGTGGATAATGGAATAAGCACTCATATGCTATTTTTTTACACCCAGTCCCCGTTTGTATGCGGTTTTGTATATTTTTTTTAATCTGTTCACACAGGCACACAATGACCTACTCTTACGAAGAGGGGAACAGGATTTAACGTTACGCAAGATGTTCTGTGTGCGTTTGCACACGGGACCTCGGTTTAAGTGGAGTTATGCGCGCGTGTGTGTGTGTGTGTGTGTGTGTGTGTGCGTGCGTGCGTGCGTGCGTGCGTGCGTGCGTGCGTGGTGTGTGTGTGTGGGTGTGTGTGTTTTCATTACTCTTTTTGTTTGCTTCAGTTTGATAAGATTGTGTGTTTTCCCCTCACTTTTTTTCGTATATGTATAGGTATATATGTATGTATGGAAAATGATTTTGTTTACATTATGTATCTCACGTGTCGGCATAAGCATCAAATATGAACTTATTATGGGGTCGGGGCTTATATAATCAGCTGTCGCTTGATGCCTTTCCCCTGCTGTATTGTCGTCTGCTTATTGTATTGAAAGAAACATAATTAAACCAAGTAATCGTCGTGATATAACCGTGTATGGAAATTTAGCTCTATCCACTGTTACTCAGAAGGGTAGGATGAAAAAAAAGGTGTATAAACTTAATCTTTTACCCTCAATAAAGATCATTTTGACTTGACTTGACTCAGTAAGGGGGGAAAAATCGGTGGTCTAGAGGTAACGCACTTGCCTAGAAAGCAAAAAGTTTGATCCTCGTTTGAGTCAGCCCCCCCCCTCCCCCCCCACTCCCCTCGCCCCCCTCCTACACACTTCTTTCACTAGACCGTGAGTGGTGATCTGGGTGCAAGTCTTTCGGATGAGACGATAGACTGATGTCCCGTATGCGACAAGCATTCAGCACACGGAAGAGAACCCACAGCAATAAGAGAATTTTTCCCTGGCAAAAAGTCTGTGGCCCCCCCCCCCCCCAAAAAGCCACTGTGATAGGGAAACAAATACACGTACAGACAGGAAAAGAACCTCCCCCCCCCCCCCCCCAAAAAAAAAAGGGTGGCGCTGCTCTTGTGGCGATCTACCCTCACCCCCTCCCCCGGGAAGAGCAGTTTGAATTGGGCACAGAAGAGAAATCTGCCATGACTTAAAACCTCTTCCGCTTTTCAGAAGAGTAGGCCATTTTTGTGCCTGTCCGAACGGATAATAAAGTTTACACACACACACACACACACATGCACACAGATGTCATGTTTAGATACCATTCCCTGAAGTTGGAATAAGGCTACCTAAATGGTGGGTAAACACGTTTGTATACACAAAATCTCACCATTGATGAACCGCATGGATCTTGCCAAGAAACAAAAAGAGAATGAAATAAAGAAGGAAAAAAACGTTCCACCTTTCAAAAGAGTAGGCCATGTGTGCCATGGAGAATGAATGACATGATTTACAAAACCATATGTACACGAGGACTGGCTGTAAAAAAAAAAAAGGAAAAAAAAAGGGTATGAGTGCTTATTCATTATCCTCATGATACAAGAATCTTAACACCCACACACACCCACACACACACACCCACACCCACACACACACACACACGAATAATGTCTTAGACACCTGTTTCTGATGAGGTCATTTACACATTAGCATAACATCTCTGGTGGACTGATTAGGTTTAAAGCCAGCTTGCTTCCTGATATAATTAATGTTCAAATTAATGTCTTAGAGAAAGTAGTTCGTTTTCATTAAGTAGCCTACAGCAGAAAATAATTTAGCACTACATAATAACAACGTGATCCTTCTGTAATCGATAATAATCCATTGCTTTCTCGGGCACGGGAGGTAACTGTGCTATTTGTTTTCCAAACAATTACATTGTCCTCTCTTTAGATCAGCTGAGCAAACAAATTGAATGATGGATTAATATGTAGGTCAGGCAGAATTATAACATTTATTCTTACATTTAAACATTTTGCAACAATACTGAATGAGATTCTGAGAGCAAGTAATTATAAAAACAAAAGTTTGAGCCATTAAGTGCAACTAGGTGATCTTTGCAATGAAGAAAATAGAAATATCATAATGCACTCCGTTTTTGATTGCTTTCTTACCTGCATTGTAAGGTTAGAGCCACCTGATTGATCAGACGACAAGTGGGCCCAGAAATACGCTCTCGAAACAGAGACTTAAAGATCTGGTTTCGTTTTCAATCACGAAATTCTTTGGATTCCGTTCAAGCTGTGTCTAATTAATAGTAGCCTAGTGGTTGTTTGTTGAAGGTACAGTCCCTAAATCGAATAGTTTTGCTGGGACTCTGATTATTACCAAACCAAAGCACATTCGGATTATGTTTTGGAGAAGTCTACAGCAAGCAACTCGAAACATGGAGCAGATTAGTAATCATTTGATTGACAAAAGGTGCCTCCTTGGTAGAGGTAGCTTTGCAGATCAATGTTTTTAAAGCCTTCCTAAAAAAAGTGAGTGTGTTGGCCCTATCTTCTTCATTCAGAAGGATTGAAAAGCAAAAGTGCAAAATAAGTTAATTTGTAAAAAAACAACACAAAAAACCCTACCCTATAATTAAAATTCTAAGACATTCTACTTGTGACACTGCCATCAAGGCTTGCAGATCACTTACAAACAAGAGAATGTTCCGCCTCTTTGACAGACATCCCCTATTTTGACAAGCTCCAGGGTGGATCAGTTTAACCCTAGTGACAAATGTTAGAGTATAAGCCCACCCAGGATAAGTTTGGAAAAGGGGGTTGGGTGTAAAAAAGGGGTGTAGCCCTAAGAAAAGTAGGCAGTAGCATGGGGGAGGGAGGTGGGTGGGGAATAAATGCTATTTTGGGAGGGATAGGCTAAAAGGATGAAAGATAAATGGGGATGAGGGAGTATGCTATAATGAAAAGAAATATATGTTAGGGGAACTATTAAACGCTAACAAAACGTCAACTTCAACGTATACAAAACTCTGCAGCTCGACTAGTCAGAGTAGTCCTCAGAAAGAACAAATCTGAGCACATTACCCCTCTCTTGCCATCTCTCCACTGGCTGCCTGTGCCACAGAGAGTAAACTCTAAGACCAGTACCCTCTGTTACAAATGTCTCCACAAAACAGCACCCTCCTACCTCTGTGAATGTCTTCACTTATACACTCCTTGCCTCCACTCTGCTGCAAATACCTTGTCCTTACCAATACCTAGATTCAACTAATCCACCCTCAACCCTCGCTCTTTCTCTATTTCTGGTCCATCGATCTGGAATGACCTCCCTCTCTCTCTCTCTAGTATTAGTATTAGTATTATTATTATTATTATTATTATTATTATTATTATTATTAACATCTTCGGATAAGACTATAAACCGAGGCCCGTGTGCGAACACACCCAGAACATCTTGGGCACACGTTAAATCCTTTCCGCTTTTCATAAGAGTAGGCCATTGTGTGCCGGTGAGAACAAATGACAGAATTTACAAAACCGCATACACACGGGGACTGGATGTAAACAAGCACATAAGTGTGCCCACAGACATACTGTATTCAAGAACGTGATAGTCTTTACACACACACACACACACACACACACACACACACACACAACACACCACATACATGCGCGCGAAACACACACACCCCACACACACACACCACAAACCCCACCACCCCCGCTACACACACACACACACCATCGCAAACATACTCAAAACACACACACACACACATATACTTTATATCATATTACACACCACACACTCACGCACTACACGAACATACACACACACAACACACCATCGCACATATGCTCACACACAGATAACACACACTTTATATCCATATCCCAAAACACACACCACACACCCACACTAACACACACACACTACACGCACACTACACACCACACACACACACACACATGTCACACACAAACTATATATATATACATAAATCCATTAAAAGAATAAAATAAATAAATAAACAAACATACACATACACAGGGTCAGACAAGGTTGCGTGATCTCGCCGACAATTTTCCTCGTCGTCATCGACTGGGTGATGAGGAGGGCCACCAGCGATAGGGCGAGAGGGCTGGTATGGGGACTGACAGCCAGGCTTGAAGACTGTGACTTTGCCGACGATATTGCACTGCTGTCGCATGCACAGAAAGACATCCAGGAAAAAACATCACAAGTTGACCAAATAGCCAGCAGTGTGGGACTCCAGATTCACCCCGACAAGACCAAGACCATGAAAGTGAAGACAAAGAGTGCAGAGAAGACCATTTTGCGAGGCTCAGCTCTAGAGGAGGTAGAACCTTCAAGTACCCCGGGAGCTACATCTCAGCCGACAGTAACATTGAAAAAAGAAATTTCAACCAGGATAGGACTTTCAGCCCGGCATTTAGTGGTTTGAAAACATTTGGAAAATCAACTGTTCTGCAAACCAAAACCAAGTTGAAGATCTACAATCCAATGTTACGCTCAGTACTCCTATAGCCTCGGAGACATGGAGAACCAACAAGAAGATTGAGAGCAGGCTCAGAGGCTTTGAAGGAAGGTGTCTTCCCCGAATCCTGAAACTTCACTGGCAGCAGCATGTCACCAACAGGGAAGTGTCAAAGCGCACTGGCATTAACAACATTGTGGCCGAGGTAAAACAGCGGCGATGGAGGTGGCTGGGACACTCTCCGAATGGGCAAGAACAGACTCCCTCATACTGCGCTGAGATGGGCACCACCAGGGAAGAGGAAACGAGGCAGACCACTCGGCACTTGGAGGAGGACAGTAGAGGAGGAGATGAGAGAGGCAGGCAAGACCTGGAATGAATTGAGCTGGCTTGCCCAAGACAGAAAAAAGGCTGGAGGGATTTTGTTGGCGCCTTGTGTCCCGGCACATGGGATGTAGAGGATTAAGTAAGTAAGTACACAAACACACTACCAACAATAACAACGAACAATATCAAAGGCATTTAAAAAAAAAAAAAAAAAGTTAGCAGAGCGTGGTTTCGATCCACGGACCTCTGGGTTATGGGCCCAGCACGCTTCCACTGCGCCACTCTGCTGTCTGTACAGTTAGCCCCACAGTAATCATTTCAATCCCAATAGCTGGTCAACTTTTCTGATGCAATAATTTTCCAGCCAAGGGAGCTAACTTTCATTTTATAACCAACACCAGAGTTTTTCCCCTTGACACATTTTCCACTTGGCATCAACTGATGATGTAATATAAATTGAAAGAAAATTGTTGCTCCAAAAAGAATTTTGGAAGATTTAACAAACCTTTCAAGTCCACTGGAATGAAATCACATTGTAGTATCAGAGGATTTTTATACTAAATGTGTCATCAGAAATCCCAGCAGTTTAATAAAACTTTAGGTTAAAACCTTATGGTGAGATGATAATGCAAGGAGCAGAGTAGCCCAGTGGAAACATTTCTTCTGTAACCAACCTTAAGCAAAAAAACAACAACAAAACAAGAATGAAACAACAACAAAATAAAACAAAAACCAAAAGAAGAAGAAGAAGAAAACAAACATATACATACAACACACACAAACACACACACAACACAGAAAATGTTTTATTTATTCAAAGTACAAAACACCCCACACACACACGTGCACGTGGGCACGCAGGCACACACACACACACACACACACACACACACACACACACACACACCACACAGAGCAAATGCATTGCTTATTCAATGTACTATCTGGAAATATACATACATACACACATACACGCACACGTACGCACGCGCGCGCGCCACACACACAGAACACACACACACACACACACACACACACACACACACACACACACACACACACACACACACACACACAACAGCAGGCCATTGTGTGCCTGTGGAAAGGGATGACAAATGTACAAAACTGCATACACATGATGGACTGGATGTAAACATTTTTTTGTTTTTTTAAGTACCTAAGTGCTTATTATATTACCATGGAAATAAAAGAAAGCAATCAAAAACTAAGAGCAAATGAGCAAATGCACTACTTATTCAAGGTACCATCTGCAAAACTTCTGACTCTCTCTCTCTCCCTCTCTCTGACACACACACACACACACACATGCAAACAAACACCACACACACACACACACACACACACACACACACACACACACACACACACACACACACACACACACGTGCGTGGTGCACACACTCTGCAAGCAAGCACGCACGCACAATCAGGGAGATTGAAAAAGTTCTAAGAGTCCAAATTTTTATCCTCAGAACAACTATTAAAAAAAAAAAAGAAATGCCGAAGAAACAAAACAATAAATGGAAATTATTACATACAACCAAGCAAAAACAAGAAACACGCAACAACAACAAAAATCCAGAAAACAAAAGTAAAACAAAAATCAAAATGACCTACTTCTCTCTCTTGTGCAGTAATTGTGCACGGGAGATAACTGTATTCGGCCTATTCTTCCAAACAATAACATTACCTAGTTCTCGTGAGATCTCTGTCAGCTGAGAAACTAAATCAAAGGACGCGGATTAATATGTAGGCCATGCAGATTTATAACTTTTGATCTGGCATCAAAACAGCTCATAATACTACTATATTCCAAACTGAAAGCAAACAAAGATAAGAAACAAAAGTTTAAGTCACTAAATGCAACTGAATTATCTGATGAATAAGAAATTTGATATTCCACTACGCACTTTGTTTTCAGTCGCGTCGGCACGTGAGTTCTAAGGTTAGAACCCAAACATAATCAGATGGCGAGAGCTGAAATGCTCTACCAGAACAAAGAGATAGGAACAATCCGTTTTAGGGTTAGATTGCCACCGAACCAGTTTCAATTCTGTTTTTGAAAGGCAACAGCTGGAAAGATGGACCAAATCGGTGAATTTTTGGTAGACAAAAAGTGCATACTCGGCAAAGGTGCCTTCGCTGTTGTGTTTAAAGGATACCTAAAAAAGGTGTGTGCTATTGTGAGCTTCACTTTTCTTGATTGATAAGGCATCAGAGATCAAAACTAAAAGTGAAATTAAGTTAAACGGAAAAGGCCACCAAGTTGTTCCGATGTCATTTTAGACTTTGCCTACTTGTTAAATTGTCACTTAGGCGTGTATATATAACCTCATTGTTAAGTGTACGAAATCAGACGTAATAGAGCCAAGAGCGTAATGATATGGTTCAGCGATCTGTTCTGTTCGGCGGTAAATGATATAATCCCGATTTACGCTCCTTTTTCGAATTTCCGTGGGCTTATAACTCACTGTTTCACAATGCTTATAAAACATCAATAACAGACTCAATCAGTGGAATTAAATATTGATTAGGCCTATAGATACTTCTGATCAGAGATCAATGCCAAGTTAAATTTTCGAATAATAGCCAGAGGCCTATCTCAGTATGAGTATCTGAGGCTTTCTCAAATTTGCATTCATGATCTCGATAGGCCTGTTGGTGTTCGTACATGCACGCATACATGTATAACTATACACCATTTTAAAAAGTAATTGTAGGCCAATATATGTGTGTGTGTGTTTTCTTCAATTTAACATCTGTCCAGAAGTGATATTACAATTATTATCTAGTGAAAGTGATATTGTGTGTGAGTACTTGTATAAGGTGTCAAAATCTGTGTGTATTGAGAGCTTAGGCTGGGCATTATTATTTTTATATATATAGTGTGCCAGTGTCATGTGAGTGTGTACCACTACCAGTTTGAGGGCATACCATGCTTCGCTCACAGATATATCATGAGATATACATGCGCAGGCATGCGTGCATGCTTGTGCACACACACACATGTGCAAGGCACAGGTATACTTATACATGTGTATTTATAGACATTGGTACAAATATAATGTGTGAGCACATGCACTATCCATGCTTACATACATGCATGTAATTTTGTAAACACTTGAACACATGCATTATACATGTAGTGATGTACCCATGCACTCAACATCTTGTCTAATATCACTTTTTGTGAAGAGACATAAAATTGAAGACCCCCCCTTTTCCCCCCTCTCCCACCCCCCCCCCCCCCCCCCCCCCCCCCCCCCACACACCCACACACACCACTCACACTCACACCCACACTAATTTTATGAATAAAAATTGTGAAAAGGAAACATTCATCTTTTTTTTAAAAGTTGCTTCAGTGATGAAGTTCTGCTGGATGTAAAACAAAGACTTTAGTTTAAATCAAAGTTATAATCCTTGTGTGCATGTGTGTGTGCGTGATTGAGTGAGTGTGACTGTGTGTGCGACTGTGCTTGACTTTAGTTTAAAGTAGATTGGAATGTTGAAAATGTGGTACTTCATCAGGAAACAAAGAAAGTTTTAATTCGCTGTTCACTGGTAACACATTGATTCGCAGAGCAAATTATGTGTGTGACTTGTCCCATACTATATACAGTATTAGGCTTAGAGAGGGGAACAGTTCAACTTCACTTTCACTTTCAACAATCTTACAAGTTACAAGTAGTTGTGTTATGATATACATGTATTTATATTCTCACTGCCATTAGACTATTACATATTACAGTATTAGTGTCAGATCTTTTCTGATAGTTATCTCCAAGTCATGAAATAATTATCTGTACAAAATCCAGGTTTAAAAATGTTATGTCTGAAGGTACAAAATTCTATCTACTTAAAAAAAAGAAAAGAAAAAAGAAGCATATTTGAAGTATTTGATCAAAGTTAGAAGAAAAAAAAGCATTAACTTGATTAAGAAGTTTATAGCTGATAGAGATAATATTGAAAATTATATGAGACTTTCTTCTAACCTAAGTATTGATACTAGTAGTACTGTAGCCCTCTTTAGGGACAGGGAGCGAGGGAGAGGAGATAGGCACTACCCTTGAACACGCTTGCCCCTCAAGAAACTGAGGTCTCTGACACCTTTCTCCCCAACCACCACACGTATACAACTTAGGTTATGACTCCATGACTTAGGTTATGACCCCATGACTTAGGTTATGACTCCATCAGTCCATGACTTAGGTTATGACTCCATCCATGTGACTGTTAGTGTGAGGCACCTTCTAAGAATTTTATCCTTTTTCCTTCTTGTTAATTGCATTTCTTGTATAGAGAACCTGATGCACATTTATGTGCTTCTTCTTCTTTCTTTTTTTTTTCATGTTTCTCCCAAGGGAGGTTTGACATTGATGAGCCTTCTCTCTCTCTCTGTGTTTTGAGCTTCCTCCTTATTTATGTTGTGGTTTGTAATAAGGTGAGAAATGTGTGTGCAGGACACTTCCATCCCAGCAGCTGTGAAATGCATCACCAAAAAAGATCTGAATAAATCCAAGCCGATGCTAACAAAAGAAATTAAAGTGCTGAGGGTAAGTCCTTTTGTTCATTTTCTCTGTGTGTGTGTGTGTGTGTGTGTGTGTGTACACACATGTATCATCTGTGAGTGTGTAGTGATGTAAAGTTCTGTGTGTGTGTGTGTGTGTGTGTGTACACACATGTATCATCTGTGAGTGTGTAGTGACGTAAACGGTAAAGTTCTGTGTGTGTGTGTGGCTGTGTTTGGGGAGGTGGGGGAGAGAATATGCACATGTATGCTACTGATATATATATATCTTTCTGTATCATTACCATCTAAACTGCGTGTATTTTGCTTTTTTGTTGTGATAAATGATTTTTGTGTATGCATGGTTGTCTAGGTCAACAAAATCATTCAGTCCATGGCAGTGACCTGTACAGATCTGTAAAGTTGCTGCTTCAGTGTTGGCATTTTGGGGATGGCACATTGACATCATCTTCACTGCTTCAGCTGCCACTTCAGTCATAGTCATGACTCACTCACTCTGTCACAGCAAACGGATGGCTTTGCAAAGACACTAAGAATAATATGAGAACGATACCATCAAGCTGTGGGCAAAGTTCTGCATGTTCAGTCTCAAGCAGAACTGTGTGCTTAATAATCAGTTAAGTTCTTAAAGATGCTAACATAGTAGTAGTGCTACTGGCAATCTTAGCTGGTTGATCTATCTCTTTGAGTGACAAGCAAAACTGCTTACCAATCACTAAAATCACCAATATAGTAACATAGAAAAGATATCGCATGTTGAGTCCTAAGCAAACACCACTTGCCAAGTACTGAAGTTTAAAAGTGTATTAATTTTAATAATCCCTGAGAATTTTTCTGATCTTTAACTACAGGGTCAGTCACAAGCAATTTTAACAGGTTTTAACATGTGCACAAGATGTTCTGCGTATGTTCACACAGGGTTCAGTTTATAGTCTCATCTGAAAGACGTTTTGGGGAGTGGAGTATTAATCTTAATGTTAACTCCAGGGGGAAAAATCCCCTTGAACAGGCTTCTCAGTGGTGGCTCAATGTCAAACTTGGGGTCAATCCCAGGCCATCAAATCATGAACACAGCACTCTAAACCACTGAGCTATCCTGCCCCATACTTACTACTCTAGACTAGAGGCAATTGGTTTTGCTAACAGTGACCGAATATACATCCATGTATGAAAGAAATCAGTAAATTACATTCACAGAGCTCAAGGTTGGTTTGTTGTACATGTATACTACTATCACAGTATCAAATCAGTGCTGACAGCTAGATGGGGTAATTACTGTCTTTTCTAGACAAGTGGTTCTGCTTGTGACTGGACATGTCGTTAATTAAGGATACAGCTTGAGGGGGTTGGTACTCTGCTCTTTTAGCTGCAGTGCTTTGCTCAGCAAGCAGTTTTGCTTGTGACTGAAGAGGGCAGAGGGTTCAAGATCTTCAAACCACTGCTCTATAGTCTAGAGTAGTAAGTTGCTAACACAATAGTACATTAGTTGTGTACTGTTGTATACTGTTGGGGACGGGATAGCCTAGTGGTCAGAACGTTGCACTCACAATCTGACGACCCAGTAATCTGACGACCCAGGCTCGATTCCCATTCAAGGGGGATATTTTCCCCTGGAGTTAACATCAGTGCAGACTCCACTCTCCCCAAAAGTCCTTCGGATGAGACTATAAACCAAGGCCCCGTGTGCAAACGCACGCAGAACATCTTGTGCACACGTCAAATCCTGTTCCGCTTTTCATAAGAGTAGGCCATTGTGTGCCGGTGAGAACAGATGACAGAATTTACAAACCGCATACACACGGGGACTGGATGTAAAAAAGTACATGAGTGCTTATTCCATTATCCTCGATATAAAAGAATAAATAAATAAAATAAATGTAATTATAATTATCTGCATGTTCACTGTTCAGTCACAAACAAAACTGCGTGCGCAGTAAAGTCGCTGACTTAGAATGTGAAACCCCACCTAGCTATGAAAATCTGTTAAGTTCTGCCACTTCAGCCACAGCCAAAGCCACTTGCCAAGGAAAACTGCTGAGATAGGTAACAACCATGCAGGCTGCACCTTGCTGCGAGTATTTTTTAAAAGTCTACACGTGTACATGTGCTTGGTGAAAATTGCTTACCTGGTAAAAGTCACTAATATATAGCGCTCAACAATTCCTTTTATCTGCAGGTAAATCACTAAATCAGTAAATGTCTGCAGGTTCGCTCACAAGCGTAAAGTTTTGCATGCTCTGTATTGAAGTCACTAGAAGGGTGGACAGAATAGCCTTGTGGTTGTACTGAAATATGTTATACTTATAGTAGCCTTGTTGTGCTCGTTATATGACGGCCTGGGGTCGAGTCCCCATGGAGACGCCCGTTTTAGAGGATTTTGCCCAGGAGTTAAATTAATTAACATCAGTTCTGACTCCACTCCCCCCGCAAGTCCTTTGAAAGAGAGTATACTTTTATACGTTTATAAACCAAAGGCCCATGTGCGAATGCACGCAAAACATCTTGTGCACACGTTAAAAATCTGTTCCGCCTTTTGGAAGAGTAGGCCATCAGGTGCTGGTAGGAACAGATGACCTTTTTTTTT
>CM054157.1:46295086-46302586 GCA_028751875.1 Rapana venosa | reverse complement strand
ACGGTTGCATGCACGTGAATGATTTGGAATTGGATGCAAGGGCTTTGATTTGTTTGCTTTACAAGATTCAGCGCTATATGTAGCACTATATCTTGCAATTACAAATCTGAGCACTTGCATTCACTGCGCTCCTACACATACAACCAACAATGATTAACAATATTCTAACAAATTCAAATACACACACACACACACACAGGTTATACATTTCAGCAGGGTGATGGAATTTTGGCTGCTAATTCCATTTATTATTATTATTAATTCAAAGTAAAAGTGGATTTATTAAAGCAGGTTATAAGTAGAGCAGGACCACATGTATGTGTTAACTGATGTGTAATGCATATATACATGTACATAAAGAGATCAAGGAACCCAGATCATCGGTGGTCTAGAGGTAACGCGCCTGTCTAGAAAGCGAAAAGTCCGGGTCTGAAGTGTGCGGGGGTTCGTACCCCGTTTGGACCGGAAATTTTTCCCCCATCCATTAGACCATGAGTGGTGGTCTGGGCGCTAGTCTTTCGGATGAGACGATAAACCGAGGTCCCGTGTGTTACACGTAATTATTTAGCGCACGTAAAAAAAACCACGGCAACAAGAGAGTTGTCCCTGGCAAAATTCTTAGAAAAAAGCCACTCTGATAGGGAAACAAATACAGCTGCAGAAAGAAAAAAAAAAGGGTGAAAGGGTGGCGCAGCGCTAAGTGGCGACGCGTTCTCCCGCTCTCCCCGGGGAGAGCAGCCCGAATTTCACGGAGAGAAATCTGCCATGACTTAAAGTGGTATGAAATAAAATCTGAGCGCTTTGATTTGTTGCTTTACAAGATTCAGCGCTATATAAATTCCATACATTATTATTATTATTATTATTATATATTCACACAAACGTGGAGACATGCATGGGCTGACTCAATGACTTGTGCACACACACGGCAGCAGGCATGCAGGCAGGCATGCATACACACTCAGTACACTGCATACACAGTCTCTGAATCGGCAAGCAGATGCATGCACGCACGCACGCACGCATGCACGCACACACACACACACACACACACACTCTCTCCTCTCTCTCCACACACACACACACACACACACACACACACACACACACACACACCACACACCACACACACACAGTCACACAGACATGCACACTCTCTCTCTCTCTCTCTCTCACACACAGTCACACAGACACGCACACAAACAGCGCGCACACACACGTACACACACACACACAGAGGAAAAAGACTGAGGAAAGAGAGCCAAGTGAATGGACAGACAGATGGACTGAGGAAAGAGACGAATGGACAGACAGACAGACAGACTGGGGAAAGAGAGACAGTCAGACACATGGATAAAGAGACAGGCAGGCAGGCAGGCATGTTTATTTTCCATGGTAAACAGACAGAGCTCTTTGCCACTCAGCCTTGGCCTATGAATGATGTAATGTGACACAGCTACATTGCAATGTTGGGTTTGGTGCTCCAAGTGGAAATAAGCTGACTGTCAGTAGAGCAGGGCCACGTGTAACTGGAGGTTAGGTGGGATCTATTTTTGTCTGATTATAGAATGTTTTATACATGTATGTATGCAGACATCGAGTCACACAGTCATGTCATACACACAGACTTACGCATGCACACACAGACAGAGAGGCAGGCAGGCATGATGCATTCACACCAGTCACACACACCACACACATGAGCACGCGCATGCATGCATGCATGCATGCACACACACACACACACACACACACACACACACACACACACACACACACACACGCGCACCTTTACCCTACCGTACAAACCTCCACTGAGAAAGAACTCAAGTTTACTTAGGACTAATCCTACAGGTCTACACAAAAAACTGATCATCACAGAGAGAGAGAGAGGGGGGGGGGGGGGGGACAGGAGGGAAAAGGGGAGTGCAGGGAGAGAGAGAGAGAGAGAGAGAGAGAGAGAGAGAGAGAGAGAGAGAGAGAGAGCAATTGAAAAACTGGTACATGACGTACAGTTTTTCTCTGTGTGTGTGTGCCCGCACGTGTGTGCTTGTGTCTGCATAATGACAATGACAAATTCTTTTATTTCGAGGATAATGAATAAGCACCCATGTGCTTTTTTACATCCTGTCCCCGCTCCTAGGGATATATAAGAGAGACAGAGACAGACAGACAGAGAGACAGACAGAGAGAGAGAGAGAGTGTGTGCGTTTGGGTGGAATTGAACCTAAGACTGTTCGAGTTTTTTTGTCCATGTGTTATAGTATGTGTGTGTGTATTTGATTGAAAATAAGCATGTATTCACTTTCCTTTTTTAGTTTTTTGTTGTTTTGGTTTCTTTTCCTTGTCAAAATTTTTTCCAAAGACTGCTGACACCATCAACCCACGCAACATGAACACAAGCATGTCAACTAACAACTGCACTCTATCCACAGAGAGTTATACTATACTATACTATAATATACTGTACTATACTGTACTATACTATACTATACTATACTATACTATACTATACTATACTATACTATACTATACTATACATAGTCTTGAGTCAAAAATGACTTGACAAGTCGTCAGGGACTGCGTGGTCATGGTGTGATGTTGGGTGATATATTTATTACAGTTATAAATATAGCCCTGAGTCAGAAACGACAGGGTCTGAGTGATCGATGAATGGGGATTTTTGTGGCTGACGCTTGTTGTAGATCTATATATGTCACACCAAGGTCAATAGAGATTGGACAACAGGGCTGGTTAGGTTTGGAGAGATACATGTGTGATTTGGGCTATTGCTTGGTGTTTCCTCAGGGAGGGGGAGAGGTGTGAGTGAGCCTCTGTGATGTGTGTGTGGGGGGGGGGGGGGGTTGTACCTTGTCCTAGTGTGTGTGTGTGTGTGTTGAACCAGTGTGTCTTGTGCCTTGTGTGTGAACCTTGATGTAGCACTGTGTGTGTGTGTGTGTGTGTGTGTGTGTGTGTGTTTTACACATGTGGGTTTGTGTTCACATAACACAAAAGAAGGGAGAGAGGGGCCAGGTTGGGACTATGTTTTAGTAACTTATATAGTATACAATGTAGTAGTGGAAGAGGGTATTTTCTTGCTGAGAGAAGACTGAATGTGAGCTGAGAGAGTAGTGAGTGAGAGTGTTGTGTGTGTGTGTGGATGTAGTGTGTGTGTGTGTGTGGTGTGTGTGTGTGTGTGTGAGTGTGAGTGTGAGTGAGAGGGTGAGAGAAAAGGTTTTGTGGTTGACTGGTCACACAAACGGACAAATGTGGGAAGAGGAAAAGGCTACCGGGTTAGACTCCATTTAGATGAACATGGGATTTTGCTGTACTGTTGTGAACTGTGTGTGTGTGTGTGTGCGTGAGAGTGTGTGTGTGTGCGCGCGTGAGAGAGTGTGTGTGTGTGTGTGTGCGTGAGAGAGTGTGTGTGTGTGTGTTTAACACACAGGAATCCTATTTCATTATTAAAAACTGAACAACCATCACCAAAAAAACCCACCGTTAGCACCCAGACCCCCATACCAAGTCTGAACAGAATGGCGGAGAGAAAAGAAAAGAAACTGTAGGGAAGTTGCACATTGGGATTTGAACTAGATACACATATATATCTCTTGCCTTCCTACAAACATAGTTGCTTCATTCAACTCAGTCCAAGCCAGGGTTGCATTTTGTGCGCATGTTGTTGCATGAAAGAAAAAGAGACAGAGCTAAAAAAAAAAAAAAAAGCAGCGGTGTCTGAATTCATGAGTCAACGACCAGTGTCAGAATGTGGGTTCATGAGTACTTAAGTTACACTTTGAATATTTGACTGACTTTAAATACTATCTCCCTCCCTCCCCCTGTCCCCCCCCCCCCTCCCCCTCCCCTTTCCTCCTTTCCTCCTTTCCTCTTGTGTCATCAGCTTTCCTGGTTGGTAAACAAGGGAAGAGGGTGGATAACAGAGAGGGTGGTTTGTTATTGTAGAAAATTGAAGAGGGAGGGTGTGGTT
This sequence comes from Rapana venosa, assembly GCA_028751875.1. Taxonomy (NCBI): domain Eukaryota; kingdom Metazoa; phylum Mollusca; class Gastropoda; order Neogastropoda; family Muricidae; genus Rapana; species Rapana venosa. The sequence goes on along the minus strand of CM054157.1, from coordinate 46,298,598 downwards.
GTGATGTTAACTGACCTCTCTTTGTTCTTCCTGCTGTAGGGGTGGTGAATGGTTGGAGGGAACAAAAGGCAGATGAGACAGTTGAACAAATTCATGGGCTTTGAAATTGTTTTGCCACAATATGTTCACCTGTTCCCTTTGTTTTAATTTGGTTTCTGTCGTGTAATTTGTGTGATGTGTTTTGCATCGGGAGGGGAAAGGTGTAAGCTCGGTGTATTGAAATGCTGTATACTGTGAGATTCTGTTGTTTTGTAAATGAGCAATTCATTAGTGTTGTTGTTGTTTCAGTTTTATCGTGTTTTATGGGTTCTCGTGCGTTAGTTTGTTGTTGGTTTTTCTTGTCATGTAGTTGTAAAGTATTGCCTCGGAGCCTTTGTTTCCATCACTAAGATAGTAAGAGTGTTGGTAAAAACAAAAATGTGTGACTTACTGTTAACAAAGAACATTTTAATATTCATATATACAGGTCTACACTCACATAACACATTTATAACACATTTTTTATTCACAATCACACATGCTCACTTGTACAGACGCCATCTTTTGACACATTTGCCAAGAAAGCTGATGATTGGCCATGTTATAATATGATAATCATACATATTCAGTTAACTGTTGATATTGATATTTGCGAACATGTAACACAATTTATACTTCTTCAACTGTTGATATTGATATTTGCGAACATGTTGTAAAGCAATTGATACTTCTTCATGCCAGAGACATAATGTAAGGACTCTTTTTTTTATAAAAAATAAATTGCTGGCAGCCATGGACTCTGAACATGCGAAATGATGACTTGGTACAGCTGGGGTGGAGAGATTGGAATTCATGAGCTACATGGGAATGGTAGGACAGGAAAAGAAATTGGTGGCAAAGCAATGTTGTTGTGACCCAGTGCGACTGCAGCAAGAAACCATCAAAGAAGTCACCAAGTTTATTTACCTGGGCAGTGTCGTCAGTAAAGATGGGGGAACAGATGAAGACATCAAGTGCCGAATCAACAAAGCCCTCACCCTTCACACCTTTGGCCATTGAGTCAACAGCCTCTCATTTCAATACAAATTCGATCACAACACATGTCAAATCGTCACTTTATGCTCAGAAACCTGGCGATAACAAAACCAACCCCCAACAGTCTTTTACAACAAATGCCTCAAACATCCTCAACATCAGGTGGCCGGAAGTCGTACCAACAAACACTGGACAGGAAGACAAACCAAATCGAGTCCATATTAACAAAGGAAGTGGATGATCGGCCATACACTCCGCAAGTTGCGTCAAAGTCCAGACAGCCCTGACTGAATCCACAAGGAAGCGAAAGTTGGTCGACAAACAACCTGCGCAGATTTTGACAAGAACAAAGCGCCAAGCATGGGCCACTGAGAAATCTCCCAAAATCCGAGTTCGTTCGAGGGTGTGTTGCAGCCTTAGTTCCCAAGGAACAAGAGAGCATAAGCAAGTCAATGTTGTTGTGGTTCGCAATGCCAGAGGAGATTGGAGTCTGGAACTAGGAAGCGTGGTTATCTATCATAAGATTGAAATCAAAGTCAAAAGAACTGTGGTTCTATGTTTAATTGCATTATATGTATAGAGTGGGGAGAGCTGCTCATGTTTTTCAGTGTTGGTTGTTTTTTTCTGAGATGGCAGAACTTTTTTTGTCTTTTTTCTTGATTTTAGGTGGGTGTTAGTTATAGCCCATTTAGGGCTTCTTCCTCCCCCCCCCCCCCTCCCTGATTCATCAGTGATTTTTGATGGTTCTGTGAACCTTTTTTTTTAAATGTCTTTTTTTTTCCTACAGGGATTTACATCATTTTGGGGCAAACCGTTTCTGGTAGGTTTGTGATGTAGAACCCCCCCATCAGTACTAAAATAAAATTGCTTTATCTTGACTCACACCGACCCCCACCCCCCTCTTTGCCCATACCAGCCCCATTGACAGCAAACAACCCCCTTCCTCGTCCCTCTCTTCTATTTACTGCTTTAACAGTCGGCATGCCTGCATTTTGAAAAATCTTCACATAATCAGTTTGGTGTGCTTTTCGATGTCAGACAACTTCGAAAAAAGTGAAATAATGAAAAAAATTGATACAGAAAGGTAGGCTTTGAGTTAAAACTTGTGTTTAGATTGTAAAGCTTAAAGATGATAATAATTTATCGACAAGTGTCATCTTGTAGTACGCAAGAGTCTTGAGCATAGATTTACAGTAAAAGGATATAATTATTGATAAGTGGAGCATTTATTATTCACACTCACACACTGTTTTAGTGTTTACATTATAACTATATGAGATACATTCCAATGTCACTCTCTCACTGTGTGTGTGGTTGAGTGTGTGAGCGTGTGTGTGTGTGTGTGTGTGTGTGTGCGTGTGTGTGTGTGTGCTGTGTGGTGTGCCATTGTGTGTGCATTGTGTGTGTTTTTGTCTTGTCTGTGCATGTGGGCATGTGTGTGCATGTACATATGTATGCAGTTGTGAAATGCGTCATTCTGTACCGATATGATGCATGCACATGAGTGTGTGTGTATGTATGTGTGTGTGTGTGTAATATTTGTGAATGCTTAAATGCATGCGATTGTGAACTGTCAGTGTGTTTATAACAATTGGTTACACATTAATCAAGAATATGCAAAAGACAAAAGAGACTGAGATAACATGTATGCGCATACACGTAATTGAATGTGCATGCACTAAAATACCTCAGTTTTGAGATTCTCTTATGAATGCAGGAGTAGGTGGTGGGGATGGGGGGTCTATTTTTATTTTCAAGATTAACTTGTAGTATTGATGTGCTTTTTTTTTTAATAATGTGCTTGATATTTCTGTCTCTTTGTTTTTGTGTGTGTATGTGTGTGCATGCATGCATTTTTTTTCTTTCCTTTTTTTCTTTCAAGTCTCTGAGTGTCTCATCTCTTTCTTTTCGAAAGAGTAGGCCATTGTGTGCCGGTGGAAACAGATGACAAAATTTACAAAACCGCATACACATGGGGACTGGATGTAAAAAAAAAGCACATAAGTGCTTATTCCATTATCCTCGATATAAAAGAATGAATAAATAAATAAATATTTAATGTGTATTGTCAGGTTACATTAGCTGTGTATTGTTATGTATTTGTAATATTGTGTGTATTTTATACTGCATTGTATTGTTGTATTATACTTCTGATTTCTCTTTATTAAATCGGAGATCTATGCTCTCCCTGGGCAACACATTTCACCACAGCACTATTCTGGTATTTTTTGTTGTTGTTTTAGTATTTGATGGTGTTATTGATTTTTAGTTTAATATGGTGGAGGGGGGTGGGGGTTGGCTAGAGTAAAGCTTTGATTTTCCGCCAATGGAAAGATTTTTGCATATGTGACCATTCCCCCTGCTCTCCCCCCCACACCCCCCCCCCCACAACACACATTAAGGTAGGCCCATTCTGACTTCGGGAATGGTGTCTACAGGACACCTGTGTGTATGTGCTTTTTGAAATTTTGTCCTTCCTACCCATAAAAGTAAACTAA
>CM054157.1:46215086-46290086 GCA_028751875.1 Rapana venosa | reverse complement strand
CCTACGACCTTATAGGTTATGGGACACCTTTGCCTTTACCTTTTACACCAATGAATTGTAGAGGCTCTGCTGTTGTGCATGATATAGTGCTCTACCAAGGTCTCCCACTCTCTTGGGTCAAGAATGATCTCTGTAGTCACACCTCTACATCATAATTATGTGGGTGTTCTCTTGATGGGGACATGACTTGGGGCAGGGTGGGCACAGCCTCCAGCTGTGGTAAATGCAGACACAGGCACACATGACCAGCACGATAACAAATTTTTGGGGCATCCTCCACCAAGAGAGGTTGCAGGCTAGAGTGGTCATGAGCTGTTCTGAAGTCAGAATGTGTGGGCTGAAGCCAGTTGAGCAGACCTCCTGCAAAGTCACAAGTACAGGAGAAGACCAGGTGCTATGAATCCAACCCAATAAGGGAATGCAAAGGAGGATGTATATGAAGTGTTCTTCTCCTATCCTGTAGTCTAGTAAATAGTTGGGGCTCCACTGACGATTTTGCAGCCAGCTTCCTCCACTCCTCCCGATTCTTAGTTTTCCATAGCAAGTTGATCATGCAACTCGCCCTGTAAAGGGAACGCAAAAGAATCGTGAAGAAGTATATTCAGAAGTGTTCTTCACCTGTACCTGTCCCATAGTCTAGTAAACCTTGGGAATACCACTGAAGATTTTGAAACCAGCTTCCTCTGCTCAGCTTTCCGTAGCAAGTTGATCATACATCCCACCCTGTAAGGAAACACAAAAGAATCATGAACAAGTATACGGAGTGTTCTTCTTCACTTTCACCTACCCCATTGTCTAGTAAACCGTTGGGGGCACCACTGAAGATTTTGAAACCAGCTTCCTCTGCTCATCTTTCTGTAGCAAGTCGTTCCATTCAAGACACATGTTGTCGCAGTCCGCTCTCTGATGCATCCTACCCAGTAGAGAACGCAAAAGAAGAAGAAGAAGAAGAAGAAGTAGTCTCTGGAGTGTTGTTACCGTGTGTGTGGGAATATGGATCGTTCGTAGCTGACCTTGCATTTACTCCAGGGAGTAAAAAACAAACGTGGTGTATTGATTTGATACTTGACAGTGAAAAGATGGTGGCCTGGCATTAAAACTCTCAATGCAGAATCAATGTTACTGTTAGCAAGCAGGTGGTTAGAGAATCGGGTTAGTTGAGTGTATTGGGTTGGTGTTGGGTCGTGTGGTGTGTGTGTGTGTGGTATATGTGCGCTGTTTGTGTGGTGTGTGTGTTTATGTGGTGTGTGTGTGTTTGTGTGTGTGTGTGTGAATGTTTACAGCATTTGGATGTATGGGCTTAAGTTTTTGTTGGGTTACTGTTAAGATTGGGTTGCAATGTGCGGATGTACTTGTGCTTGTGTGCACATACACATGCACAGAGATGTGCACATATGCAACAAGTACACAGTTTTGTGCATGCATGCTCACGTGCATTGCATGCGTGCGTGTGTGCGCACACACACGTACGCATGCACATGCGTGCGTGCACACCAAACAATGCAAAAAAAGAAAAGCTGAGAGGCATCTAACATACATTTTCATTGTTTTTTTTAACTTTTCCAGGAGACGGAGAAAGAAGTGTTCCTCATGTTGGAGGTAAGTCTTTGTCACCCAGAGGCACAGAACATTTGTTGTTAATGTTGTTGTCGTTGAATGTTGTTGTTGGGCTTTCTCCAGCTTAACACCCTGGGGGTCACCCAGAATAATAATAATAATAATAATAATGATAATAATGTATGGAATTTATATAGCGCTGAATCTTGTAAAGCAACAAATCAAAGCGCTCAGATTTTTTTTTTAATACGTGTGTATGCGTTTTTTAACAATTGTCATCTGTTCCCACCGGCACACAATGGCCTACTCTTTTGAACAGCGGAACAGGATTTAACGTGTGCGCAAGATGTTTTGCATGCGTTCGCACATGGGGCCTCGGTTTATAGTCTCATCCGAAGGACTTTGACATTCAGTTCGATTTTTTTTGTCAAACTGGGAAGAAAGGGCGAGGCTGGGAATCGAACCCAGAACCTCATGATTTACTTGTTGGCAGGCGAACGTCTTAACCATCCTGCCACCTTCCTTCTACATAATACACTCTTGTCTCACTCATCCCACCTGGGAATCACTGTGAGACTGTAAGTCCACACTGGATGAAAAGTTGTATTTTATAAATATGGCAGTTTGCAAGTACACCGTATATATATATTGGCTGCCAAACATTGGTTTCAGAGGATTGTTATGCTGTTTGTTACGAGAGCTTGTCGTGGATGAAAACAGTCTCGACAAAAACATCTCAAAGCATCACGACATGTTAATGTAGGCCTTGGTGCTTTGCTCACATTGATGACTGATAAAGGTTTTAGCCTGGGCTATTTTGGTTTCGTTTCCAATAGACTGAAAGTTGAACAAATCTCCACTCTTAGCGGACAGCTATGATCAAATCTTTAAAGCACGTTTTTGTGTGCTAAGTCGAGTGTGTGGCACAAGGGACCTCACGTCATTTGTCCCATCTCAAAGACTGGCTCCCAGACCTCCATCATCAGTGAAGCTCTAGTGGGTGAAAGAAAAGTTTGGGATGAAATGGGGATTGAACCCAAGATGTTGTGTGCATGTACGTATCTGTTTTCTAGAGTACTTTGCATAAGCTTACACTTGTACTCATGTGTTACAGTCTTTGGATGAGACTATAAACTGAGGCCCTGTGTGCGAACGCACGCAGAACATCTTGCGCACATGTTAAATCCTGTTCCACTTTTCGTAAGAGTAGGCCATTGTGTGCCGGTGGGAACAGATGAAAGAATTTACAAAACTGCATACACACAGAGACTGGATGTAAAAAAGCACATAAGTGCTTATTCCATTATCCTCGATATAAAAGAATGAAATAAAAAAAATATTAAAATTTTTGTTTTAACTTGCCATGGCTTCATATTTACTAGACAGGTGCATTCCTTTTAGTTCTAGATTACCACCAACCAACCAGTTCCTGAAAATGACTTCAAACATAAATAACCCAGGGACTACTCTTTAGTACAGAATAAAACATGCATGCATGCACACATTCGCGTGCATACACACACACATGCACTCACTCACACACACATATACACACAACTTAACAGGCAAAAATTCATCTAAAACTTTGAAATCCCATCTCCAGATCTAATCAATATGTGTCAAATATAGAAGAAGAAAAAAAAGAAGTGATCTTAAGTAGAATTTTAAAAAAAATCGGTTTATAAAACTTGGGTGAAGAAAATTTTGAATCAGTGTGTTAAAATTGATATTTATATCATACGTCATTAATGTCAATTTTAGCATCAAAGAAATGGATCAACATTTTCTGTGTGATAAATAATTCAGATTGATAGAGCTCTATGCTTTTTTTAAAACAATTTTTTATATGATATATATATATATAATATGAAGAAAATGGAAAAGATGTTTTTCTCTTGTTTCAGTTCTGTAATGGAGGCGACCTGGCTGATTACCTTATGAGTGAGTATTGGACACATCTGTGATGATGATGTTATCATCAGTTTTAAAGCCGTTCTCTTTGTGATATTAACTTTTCTTGTGTGTGTGTGAGAGAGTGGGTAGAGTGCACTCTGTGTGTGTGTTGGTGTGTGTGTGTTGGTGTGTTGGTGTGTGTCTCCAAGAGCTAGAGAGAGAGAGAGAGAGAGAGTGTGGAGAGTGTGTGTGTGTGTTTTGTGTGTGTGTATGAGAGGAAACATGCTGTGAATGTGAGCGAGTGTGTCTGCCTGTGTGTACAACAGGAAAACTCTGTGTGTGTGTGTGTGTAGGTAGATTTGCATTAATATCTCTGCAGAGAGAGAGAGAGAGAGAGAGAGAGAGAGAGAGAGAGAGAGAGAGAGAGAGAGAGAGAGAGAGAGAGCACTTACACGTTTGTATTTGTCATTTTGGGAGTAGGGGAGTGGGGGGGGGGTGTTCCTTGCTGGGGTTTTTTGTTTTTGTTTTTTGTTTTTGGTCAAAGAGCCATGTAACCAAGGACTGATGTATTTTTGTTTTTTCAGACAAAGGAACGTTGTCAGAAGATTCCTTGTCTTCGTTCATGCAACAAATTGGTATGGAGACATACTATTCTTATCATTTGTTTTCATCTCATGGTTTGGGTTGGCTTTTTTGTTTTTGTTTTTTGCTGCCTTATCTTCTGTGATGTTTCTGTCCTGCTGTTCCCACGCCGCTCATTTCAGTCTTTCTGCCCCAGCTATACCCAGATTCGTTAATGTCGCATCCTCAGGGTGGGAAATCCACAGGGAGCCTATCATTGCCAGGCTGCTGTGAGGCCACCAGCCAGAGGGGCCCTGCACTGCTGCTGGGTCACTTTGGTGGTGTTCAGTGGTGCCTGTTCTGAGCTAGCATACACAGGACACCACCTACTAAGCCCCCTACTAACAACAGTCTAAGTGGTGACTATCATAGCAACCCCTCCACTTACCTACTCCCATAAGCCTCCAATCTCGAAGGCTCTGACACAAACTCACCACAGGCACAGAAGTGTATGGGGAAACTGAAACTGAGGTTATCATGAGACCAGAGAAACAGGGGCCTCTGAATGAGAAGCAAAGAGGTTTTTTTCATGATGATCAGTGATAATGGGGATGAGTAATGATGCTGCTGTGGAAGTGCATATGCTTCGAGACTACTTGACTGGGTTGTACTCTACGCTTACTATCATTTATATCCGAACCTGAGAGATACAGACACCTGCAGTGTTGGTCAGGTAATTTGAGCAACACTCTCAAACTCGCATCTATAAAGTGGGTGAAGCTCGACTGTGTGGTCCCAGTCTTCCCACTGAGCCCGCAGCACACTCACTCTGGGTAGGAGCCGGCCAGAGTCCGAAAAATCCCTATGACTCCTATGAGGTTTGAACCTGCGACCGTCCAGTGCGTAACCCAAGGTGCTAACCACTGCACCATGGCGGCTGGTGAAATGAGATCTTTTGTTTCTTGTAAGCTTTTGGCCAAAGGCTTTTAAAACAAAACATTGTGCGCACATGTTATAAAACCCGTTGCACCTTTCAGAAGAGTAGACCATTTTGGGCCGGTTGTGAACTGATGCTGAAATAAATGCATATATATATACACAGTTGTCGTGTTTTAGATGTCATCCCCAAAGTTGGAATGCAACTTCCTAAATGGTCGGGGAAGAACCAGTGGCGTACGCAAAAATGTCACCATTGGTGAACCTCAGACCTCTAGCCAAGAGAAAAACAAAAAAACAAAAAACTCAACAACCCCCCCCCCCCCCCAAAAAAAAAAAAAAAAAGATTTTTTTTTTTAGAAAACCCCTCTCATGACACATATTATCCTTCTCGTGAAAGATGATGATGTTGATGATGGTGGTGTGGTGGTGGTGGTAGTGATGGTGGTGGTAACGATGATGATTGATACTGACTTCTCCTGGGCAGGAAAGCTTAGTGGTTAGAGCATTGTGCTTGAGATTTGATGGCCCAGGAATAAGCCCAGTTTCGAACCATTACCCAAGACTTCAGTTCAAGGGGATTTTTCCCCTCCTGGAGCTAACATTTGTACCAACTCCACTTCCCCCAAAAGTCCTTCAGATGAGACTGTAAACTGAGGCTCCATGTGCATGAAGAATATCTTGTTCACATGTTAAAACCTGTCCTGCCTTTTAGAAAAGTAGGCCATGCATGCCGGTAAGAGCAGATAACCAAAAAAGGTTTTCGGTTTTGATTTTTTTTAAAAACTGCATGCACAGTAGACTGAGTAGTGTCATGTTTAGACATGATCCCTGAAGTCGGAATGTGGCTACCTTCATGGTGGGCAAAAACTGGTCACATACGCAAAATCTTAACCATTGGCGAACCTGGGGGGTGTAGCCAAGGAACCTTCGGGGGAGGGGGGGGGGGGGGGTGGAGATTTGACTTCTTTAACTTTTTTAGAAGTCATTGGGGCAATAATGTGTATTTGGCAAGTTGATCCTGGCAAAATCCGTTTTTGTAGGAAAAGGAGGTGGTGGTGGTGGTGGTGGCTATCTTTTTTGTGTGTTTTTGTTTGTCCTTTTTTTTGTTTTGTGGTGGTTATTTTTCTTCCCATCCTTGGGGACGGGATAGCTCAGTGGTCAGAGCACTCGCTTTCCCCCCCAGCCAAGGTTAAGCAGCATCGAGCGTGGTTACCAATTTGGATGGGTGACCTTTTGCGCGCCTTGGCTTCAGTACAGTTCCCCCCAGTTCACCCAGCTGTAAATAGGTACATGGGGAGGGAAGGTAAAGCAGTGAGGGAGAGGAGATGGGCGCCTCCCTCAATGTGCTGGCCCCTAGAGAAGGGAGGTCTCGGGTGCCTCGCTCCCCTACAACCTTATAGGTTATGGGACCCCTACCCTGTTATTATCCTCACCATTATTAATACATTTTTTAAAATTTGGTTATTATTACAGTTATTTTTTTATTATTGTTTTTATTATTATTGTTTTTGAACTTCATGAAATATTTCCTCCGCAGTAAAGGGGAGAGAGAGAGTGAATGAGCTCAGATAGATGGGTGAGTGTGATGTGTTTTTGTATACATGTATTGTATGATTTTCTAGAACCTTTCCTTGCAGTGTGTTTGTGTGTGTGTGTGTGTATCTAAATGTATGTGTGTCTGTTTGTTGTGTGAATTCCTCTTCTTCTTCGTTGAATGCTCAGACAGCAACTATTGTTGTCTGTTATGTAAATGAAAATGTGTCACGCTGCCGTTAAGTCCCTGACAAGTCAGGCCCAGCGCGTCCGACTTTGGCTCAAGAGAGAATTGTTATCTTTTAAGTTCTTTCTGGGGAAAAAGGCAGGAGAATGGACCAAGAAGGCAGAACATAGACAAGAAGGAGGTGGTGACAGGAAGAAAAGGAACAAGGCAGAAACAAAGAAAGTGATAGAAAAGAGGAAATTTCTAGCACAGAATTTCCAGAAGGTGGGGATGCTATTTATACTGATAGGTTTCCAGACATCCCCATGGGGGAGTGTGAATTCAAATACCTTTATCACACAACATGAAAAGTTTGGGTGGGGGTTTTGGTTTTTTTAATTTTTCCCTGCCAATCGTTACTATGGTAAAGTTCTGGATGGTGAAAAAAAGTCCTCTCTCCCTGTGTCCTGGGATTTCATCCCTTTATGATATAGTATGACTAGGTAAGTATACTAGTCAGTCATAAATTTCCTAGAAAAAAAAATGTATTGTGGATGAGTGTCTTTCGGTTGAGATGAAAAACCGATAAATCCCATAAAAGTTCGCGCATGTAAAATAACCCGCGGCAACAAGAGAGTTGTCCTTGGCAAAACTGTATAGGGGAGAAAAGACAAATGTTCTAATAGGGGGGAAAAAAATACATGTGCAAACAGGGGGGAAAACATTCGTTTTAAATGTGGCACTGTTCTTGTGACAGCAAACACACTCTCCCTGGGGTGAGTAGCCCAAATTTCATGCAGAGAAATCGTCGGAGTGAAATTGGTTTACACAGTACAAAATAAAACAGTACACATCACTAAAATGTGTGTGTGTATGTTAAGTCAGAGGTAAGAGAGACATTGTGAGTGTGTGTGTTTGAGTGGTTTAAAACTTTTTTTTATTTATTTATTTTATTTTGAGGATAATGGAATAAGTACTTATGTGCTTTTTTTACATCCAATCCCCGTGTGTATGTGGTTTTGTAAATTTTGTCATATGTTCCCACTGGCACATAATGGCCTACTCTTCCGAAATGCAGAACAGGTTTTAACATGCATGCAAGATGTTTTGCTTGCGTTCGCACACAGGATCTCAGTTTATAGTCTCACCTGAAGGACTTTTAGGGAGAGTGGAGTCGGCACTGATGATAACTCCAGAGGAAAAATCTTCTTGAACGAGATTCAAACCCAGGTCAGCAGATCATGAACGCAATGCGCATTACTCTGACCACCAGGCTATCCTCTGTGTGTGTGTTCTAGCGGGTATATGTGTATTTGAGTGTATGTGTTCAAGTGTGTGTGTGTGTGAGACACACAGACAGAAGCAGAAGCAGAAACAGCTTTTGTATCTGTCACTAGTGCTAGATGCCATTGTAGCAGAATATTGAGATTTTGTTTGAGCTGTGCAACAAGAATGCGAGTCTGATTTTTTTATAAAGTGTGTGTGGGGGGGGGGGGGTTGTATTTTACCACTTTAGCCCATTTTGCACAGACTATGGACTTCTTCTTTGTTGAACACTCTGACGACAACTATTGTTGTCTTGCTTGAGCAAAAATGCGTCGCGCTGCCATTAAGCGTCTGACAAGTCGGGCCCAGCGCATCCGACTCGCATGAGAGAGAATTGTTATCTTTTAAGTTCTTTGTGGGTGAAAAAAGGCAAGAGAATGGACCAAGAAGGCAGAAAATAGACAAGAAGAAGATGACAGGAAGATAAAGAACAACAAGGCAGAAACAAAGAGAGTGATGGAAATTTCTAGCACGGAATTTCCAGAATGTGGGGATGGTATTTATATTGACAGGCCCCCCCCAGCATCCCCACAGGGCAGAATGTGGACAAGGAGAGATATATGATCATCACTATCACCATCATTACCACCACCACTCCCACGCCTCTGTTAACTGCTTCTACTGTGAAGATGATGGTGACTGGTGACTTTTCCAATGCTGCTGCTGCTACTGCTAGTACTACTGTGGTGGTGGTGGTGGTTGTGTTCAGGTTTTTTGTCATCATCATCATCACCATCTCATCATCGTTGTTATTGTTTTGCTGTTGTTAAGTCTTATTGTTGTTGTTATCATCTGTGTTATTTTTATTATTGTTTGTAGTTATCTATGTATTTATTATTATTTTGTTATTATTATTATTATCATCATCATCATCCTCATTCTTCTTATTATTTGTATTCCTGTTGTAGTTGCTGTTATTGTTGTTGACATAGTTATCATTATTTATTATGATATTATTATTATCATTATCATCATACTGTTTTTATTATACTTGTCATTATTACTGTTGTTGTTATCATTATAAGTGTTGTTCTCATCATTATTATTGTTATCATTATCATTATTATTATCAGCAGCAGCATTATTAGTGTTGTTTTTTTTGTTGTCATTATCAGTATTCTCATTCTTAATGTTCTTATCCTTAACATCACCATGAGTACCATTTCTATTATTATTATTATCATTATCATCATATTATATCATCATCATCATTACTTCTCCTCATTGTCACTATCCTCTTCATCAGCTCCATCACCATTATTACTTTCCCTCGCTGTCATCATCTTCATCATCGTCAACATTATCATATCACCGTTATTACTTTCCCTCACTGTCATCACCGTCATCATCACCGTTATTACTTTGCATCACTGTCATCACCATCATCGTCGTCAACATCATCCACCACCATCATCATCACTACTACTCCCCGCTATCATCAACATCATCCACCACCATCATCATCACTACTACTCCCCGCTATCATACAACATCATCCGCCACCATATCATCATCACTACTACTCCCCGCTATCATCAACATCATCCACCACCATCATCATCACTACTACTCCCCGCTATCATCAACATCATCCGCCACCATCATCATCACTACTACTCCCCACTATTATCATCATCATCAACATCATCCCACCGCCATCATCATCACTACTACTACCCCCCCCCCCCCCCCCCCCCCCCCCCCCCCCCCCCCCCCCCCCTATCATCATCATCATCATCCACCACCACCATCATCACTACTACTCCCCGCTATCATCATCATCATCATCAACATCATCCACCACCATATCATCATCACTACTACTCCCCGCTATCATCATCATCATCACCAACATCATCCACCACCATCGTCATCACTACTACTCCCCGCTATTATCATCATCATCAACATCATCCACCACCATCATCACTACTACTCCCCGCTATCATCATCAACATCATCCACCACCATATCATCATCACTACTACTCCCCGCTATCATCATCGTCAACATCATCCACCACCATCATCAATACTACTCCCCGCTATCATCATCATCATTGTCAACATCACCACCATCATCATCACTACTACTCCCCGCTATCATCATCAATCATCGTCGACATCATTCACCATCATCACCACTACTACTCCCCGCTATCGTCCTCATCATCATCATCATCATCATTATTGTCAACATCACCACCATCATCATCACTACTACTCCCCGCTATCGTCCTCATCATCATCATCATCATTATTGTCAACATCACCACCATCATCATCACTACTACTCCCCGCTATCATCATCATCATCATCATCATCATCATCATCATCATCATCATCATCTCTACTATTCCTCACGATTGAACTCCGTGCTTGCAGCCTGTGCTCTGAAGGCTCTGTATGACAAAGACGTCATGCACCGAGACATCAAGCCCCAGAACATCCTGCTGTCCGTCCCCAAAGGAGCCAACAGACTCGCCATCCCCCCCACCAAGATCACCTTCAAACTGGGTAATAATAATAATAATAATAAATAGAATTTATATAGCGCTGTATCTTGCACAGACAAATCAAAGCGCCTGCACTCAACTCTCTCTTACACAATCATGCAACCAATAGCAAGTAATAATAGTTCTAACAAGTCCAAATGCACACACACACACACACACACACACACACACGTTATACACTTTGGCAGGGTGATGGAATGTTTGGCTGTTGAAAAGCAGGGATAGCTATGAAATGAAACATTGTACATTGTCATATCCTCCTCCTCCTCCCAGCTGTTCGTCTCCCATACCCTTTAGTCTTTTATTTATCTCCGTTTTGTTTTTAGAGGGGAGGGATATTTATTTAATTAATTTATTTATTCTTTTATATTGAGGATAATGGAATAAGCACTCACATGCTTTTTTTACATCTAGTCCCCGTGTGTATGCGGTTTTGTAAATTTTGTCATCTTGTTTCCACCGGCACACAATGGCCTACTCTTCCCAAAAAAGTGGAACAGGATTAAACGTGTGCGCAAGATGTTCTGCATGCGTTCGCACACGGGGCCTCGGGTTTATAGTCCCATCCGAAGGATAGGATAGCCTAAGTGGTTGAGCCACGCTGAAGTCGGATGCGCTGGGCCTGACTTGACGGGCGCTTAACGGCAGCGCAGCGCAGTTTCACGCACACGATAAGACACCAGTGGTTGCTGTTGGGAGTGTTTGACAAAGAAGAAGAAGGAGAGTGTGTAGAGCTCGCAGCCTGATGATCAGGGTTCCAGCCACTGCTGAGGCATCTGTTTGATGGGGATTTTTTTTCCTGCTGGAGTTATCAGTGCCGACTTCCACTGCCCTGAAAGTCCTTTGGCTGAGACTTTACACTGAGGTTCCATGTGTGAATGCATGCAGTTCTAACATCTTGCGCTCAGCCTGTTTTTCCTTTCAGAAGACTTGGACCATTGCTTGTCGGTAGGAATGGATGACAACATTGTTATAAACAAATTTTAAAAAGCTTTTAATAATAATAATAATGTATGGAATTTATATAGCGCTGAATCTTGTAAAGCAACAAATCAAAGCGCTCAGATTTTATTTCATACCACTTTAAGTCACGGCAGATTTCTCTCCGTGAAATTCGGGCTGCTCTCCCCGGGGGGAGCGGGAGAACGCGTCGCCACTTAGCGCTGCGCCACCCTTTTACCCCTTTTTTTTTTTTTTTTTTTTCTGCAGCTGTATGTTTCCCTATCAGAGTGGCTTTTTTCTAAGAATTTTGCCAGGGACAACTCTCTTGTTGCCGTGGGTTTTTTTACGTGCGCTAAATAATTACGTGTAACACACGGGACCTCGGTTTATCGTCTCATCCGAAAGACTAGCGCCCAGACCACCACTCATGGTCTAATGGATGGGGGAAAAATTTCCAGTCCAAACGGGGTACGAACCGCCGCACACTTCAGACCTGGACTTTTCGCTTTCTAGACAGGCGCGTTACCTCTAGACCACCGATCCATTTTCAAAGCATACACGCTGGTGGTGTTTTGGTTAGACATCATCCCCAAAGTCGGAATGTGGCAAAAGATGGTGGGCAAATGAATGATAATATGTTTATTATGTTTCTTCTTCTTCTTCCTTTTTTGTCATGTTTCTCCCAGGGAAGGTTTTACATTGATGAGCCTTCTCCATCTCTCTCTGTTTTGAGCTTCCTCCTTATGCCCCTTTCTCTAAGATCATCTGCAATACAGGTAGCCCAGGTTTTGCTAGGTCTTCCCTTTGGTCTCTTTCCATCCACTATGAAGCTCATTGCTCTTTTTATGATGTGGTGGTCTGCTTTCCGTTGAACGTGCCCAAACCAGTGCAGTCTATTGGTACTAGCATTCGGTTTTCACAGCTCTTCAACAAACGTTCGACGGTTTTTGTGAAAACCCACGTCTCCAAACCATACAGGAGAACAGGTCCAATGCAGGCCTTATATATCAGACAGCGTCTCTCCAGTGGGATTTTCTGATTTCCGAGCAGACTTGCCAATTCTTTCCATTTCTTCCAAGCACTCGCAATCCTGGTTCTTTCAGCTAACTCAGATTTTGCTTCGCAGCTCATCATCTCTCCCAGGTAGCAGAATTTGTCTACCACTTCTATCTTCCCTTGTTCAAATTCTAGCTCCTTCTTTCCTGCATCAGTATTGTCTTCACCCTTCTTATTCATACAACTGGGGCAGATAGTCTTGTTCTGACTTAATGGCAATAAAGTTTTGATTCTTGATTCATAGGCAGAAATCTCACTATTGGAAAACCTGAGAGCTCTAGCTAAGGAGTGAAAACATTTTTTTTATTTCAAGAGAAGGTTGAGACGTAGCTGTTGTGCTCATGGTATATGACTGTGTCTGTGTGTGTTTCAGCGGACTTTGGCTTTGCACGCTTTCTGGCAGACGGCATGATGGCGAAGACTTTATGTGGATCTCCCATGTACATGGTGAGTGAGAGAGAGTGAGAGTGTGTGTGTGTACGTGTGTGTGTGTCTGTGTGTGTGTGTGTACGTGGGGTGTGTGTGTGTGTGTGTGTGTGTTATGTGTGTGTGCAGTCAATCCAATCACGATTTTTATAGCCTTGCCAACCACAGAGGCCATATCAGGGCTGTTACCTTAGGGAGGATACATGTGTGTGGGCTGTTAGCTCAGGGAGGATGTGTGGTGTGTGCATGTGTGTGTGTGTGTGTGTGTGTGTGTGTGTGTGTGTGTGTGTGTGTGTGTGTGTGTACAGGGTTTTGCAAAGGCCCTGGAAACCTTGGAGAGAAAAAAAAGTTTTTGTATGTGATTGCAAATGTGTGTGCACTTCTGTGTATGTTTATGCATGCACTTTCCTGAATGTGTGTGTGTGAACAATGCAAGTGTGTGTGTATATGTTTGCATGTTTTGTGTATTTATGTGTGTGTTCCTCTGTGTGTGTGGTTGGTTGTATGTATGTGTGTGTGTATGTGTGCACATATGTGCTCCTATGAATGTGTATACTCTTCTATGTGTGTGCGTGTGTTTGTGTGTGTTTGTATATGATTTTCTATATGTGTGTGTACATACATTCCTGTGTGTGTTGTGTGTGTGTATACATTCCTGTGTGTGTGTGTATGTGTGCACGCTCCTGTGTGTATTGTGATTCACATTCAGATTCAGAATATTTTATTGTCATTTAAGTCATGTAGACTCATTTGACACCACAAAAACATCAATGATAATTCTTATCTATTTTGGCTAAAAAGTGATGTACACTAAAAACATGTTGCATTCTTCTTCCCTTTTTCTCTTGTGTGTGTGCACGCACTGTGTATGTGCACACACTCCTGTGTGTCACTGTACACGCGCCCCTCTACTCACCCCTGTCCCCAATCTCTGCCCCTCACTCACTCACTCACTCCTACCCACACCAACGCTAGTAACAATTCTGCTGCATGTCCCCTACCCCAGGCTCCAGAGGTGATCATGTCACACAAGTACAACTCCAAGGCAGACGTGTGGAGTGTGGGCACCATCCTCTTCCAGTGTCTGACGGGCAAGGCGCCCTTCATGGCTCACAATCCCAGGAGCTCCGCGACTTCTACCACAAACACGTCGACCTCAAACCCAAGTCAGTTTTCGACCGTCATTCGTTAACTTCAGTTTGGTTGAGATTGTTGTAAGGGAGTCTGTGTGTGTGGGGTGGGTGGGTGTGTTCAGGTTTGTGTGTGTAGGAGGGGGTGTTGTGTTTTATTTATTTTATTTATTTTTATATCGAGGATAATGGAATAAGCATGTCAACCTCAAACCCAAGTCAGGTTTCGACCATCCTTCGTTAAATTCAGTTTGATTGAGATTGTTGTAAGGGAGTGTGTGTGTGTGGGTGGGTGTGGGTGGGTGTGTGTGTGTGTTCAGGTTTGTGTGTGTAGGGGGGTGTTGTGTTTTATTTATTTATCTTAGTTATTCTTTTATAGCGAGGATAATGGAATAAGCACGTCGACCTCAAACCCAAGTCAGTTTTCGACCGTCGTTCGTTAACTTCAGTTTGGTTGAGATTGTTGTGAGGGAGTCTGTGTGTGTGGGGTGGGTGGGTGTGTTCAGGTTTGTGTGTGAAGGGGGTGTTGTGTTTTATTTTATTTATTTATTTAATTTATTTATTCTTTTATATCGAGGATAATGGAATAAGCACGTCAACCTCAAACCCAAGTCAGTTTTCGACCGTCATCCATTAACTTCAGTTTGGTTGAGATTGTTGTAAGGGAGTCTGTGTGTGTGGGGTGGGTGGGTGTGTTCAGGTTTGTGTGTGAAGGGGGTGTTGTGTTTTATTTTATTTATTTATTTTATTTATTTATTCTTTTATATCGAGGATAATGGAATAAGCACGTCAACCTCAAACCCAAGTCAGTTTTCGACCGTCTTCGTTAACTTCAGTTTGGATTGAGATGTTGTAAGGAGTTTGTATGTGTGGTTGTGGGTGTGTGGGGTGGGGTGGTGGGTGTTGTTTGTGTTCAGGTTTGTGGTGTTTGTGGAGGGGGTGTTGTTTTTTATTTATTTAATTCTTTTATATCGAGGATAATGGAATAAGCACGTCGACCTCAAACCCAAGTCAGTTTTCTGACCGTCATCCATTAACTTCAGTTTGGTTGAGATGTTGTAAGGGAGTTTGTGTGTGTGGGGGGGGGGTGGGGTTGGGGGGGGTGTTTGTGTGTGTTCAGGTTTGTGTGTGTAGGGGGTGTTGTGTTTTATTTATTTATTTTATTTATACTTTTATATCGAGGATAATGGAATAAGCACGTCAACCTCAAACCCAAGTCAGTTTTCGACCGTCGTTCGTTAACTTCAGTTTGGTTGAGATGTTGGGTGGTTGTGTGGTGTGGGGTGGGGTGTGTTGTGTGTTCGTTTTGTTAGGGTGGTGTTGTGTTTTATTTATTTATTGTATTTATTCTTTTATATCGAGGATAATGGAATAAGCACGTCAACCTCAAACCCAAGTCAGTTTTCGACCGTCTTCGTTAACTTCAGTTTGATTGAGATTTGGATGTGTGTGATGGTGTGTGTGTGTGGGTGGGTGGGTGGGGTGTTTGTGTGTTCAGGTTTGTGTGTGTGGGGGGGGGTTGCGTTATTTTTATTTATTTATTCTTTTATATCGAGGATAATGGAATAAGCACGTCAACCTCAAACCCAAGTCAGTTTTCACCGTCATCCATTAACTTCAGTTTGTTGAGATTGTGTAAGGGAGTTTGTGTGTGTGGGGGGGTGGTGGGGTGTATGGGGGTGTGTTTGTGTGTTCAGGTTTGTGTGTGTAGGGGGGTGTTGTGTTTTATTTATTTATTTTATTTTACTTTTATATCGAGGATAATGGAATAAGCACGTCAACCTCAAACCCAAGTCAGTTTTCGACCATCGTTCGTTAAATTCAGTTTGGTTGAGATTGTTGTAAGGGAGTGTGTGTGGGTGGGTGGGTGTGTTTGTGTGTTCAGGTTTGTGTATGTAGGGGGGTGTTGTGTTTTATTTATTTGTTTTATTTATTTAATCTTTTATATGGAGGATAATGGAATAAGCACGTCGACCTTAAACCCAAGTCAGTTTTCGACCATCATTCGTTAACTTCAGTTTGATTGAGATTGAGATGTTGTAAGGGTGTTTGTGTGGGTGTGTGTGTGTGTGTTCACGTTTGTGTGTGAAGGGGGGTGTTGTGTTTTATTTATTTGTTTTATTTATTTATTCTTTTATATCGAGGATAATGGAATAAGCTCGTCAACCTCAAACCCAAGTCAGTTTTCGACCATCATCCATTAACTTCAGTTTGATTGAGATTGAGATGTTGTAAGGGAGTTTGTGTGTGTGTTTTGGGGGGGTTGCTGTGCGGGTGTGTGTGTGTTCACGTTTGTGTGTTTTTTGTTTTTGTTTTGTTTTGTTTAATGTCCATTCACTATTGACGATAAGGAGCGTTTGTGTGGTGTAGGGGGTTGTTGTGTTTTATTTATTTATTTTAATTTTTTATTCTTTTATATCGAGGATAATGGAATAAGCACGTCGACCTCAAACCCAAGTCAGTTTTCGACCGTCATCCATTAACTTCAGTTTGGTTGAGATTGTTGTAAGGGAGTTTGTATGGGGGGGGGGGGGGGGGGTTTGGAGGGGGGTTGTGTGTGTTCAGGTTTGTGTGTGTAGCGGGGTGTTGTGTTTTATTTATTTATTTTATTTATACTTTTATATCGAGGATAATGGAATAAACACGTCGACCTCAAACCAAGTCAGTTTTCGACCGTCATCCGTTAACTTCAGTTTGATTGAGATTGAGATGTTGTAAGGGTGGTGTTGGGGGGGGGGGGGGGGGGGGGGGATTAGCTGTGTGGGTGTGTGTGTTCACGTTTGTGTGTGAAGGGGGGTGTTGTGTTTTATTTATTTATTCTTTTATATCGAGGATAATGGAATAAGCTCGTCAACCTCAAACCCAAGTCAGTTTTCGACCATCATCCATTAACTCCAGTATGATTGAGATTGAGATGTTGTAAGGGTGTTTGTGTGTGTGTAGGGGGAGGGGGGGGGGTGTGATGTGTGTGTTTGTGTGTGTAGGGGGGTGTTGTGTTTTATTTATTTGTTTCATTTATTTATTCTTTTATATGGAGGATAATGGAATAAGCACGTCAACCTCAAACCCAAGTCAGGTTTCGACCATCGTCCGTTAACTTCAGTTTGATTGAGATTGAGATGTTGTAAGGGTGTTTGTGTGTGTGTGGAGGGGGGGGGGGGGGATATTGATGTGCGGGTTGTGTGTGTGTGTTCAGGTTTGTGTGTGTAGGGGGGTGTTTTATTTATTTATTCTTTTATATCGAGGATAATGGAATAAGCACTCATGTGCTTTTTTTTACATCCAGCCCCCATGTGTATGCGGTTTTGTAAATTCTGTCATCTGTTCCCACCGGCATACAGTGGCCTACTCTTCCGAAAAGCGGAACAGGATTTAACGTGTGCGCAAGATGTCCTGCGTGCGTTCGCACACGGGGCCTCTGTTTATAGTCTCATCTGAAGGACTTTGGGGGAGAGTGGAGTCGGCACTGATGTTAACTCCAGGGGAAAATATCCCCTTGAACGGGAATCAAACCCAGGTCGTCAGATTGCGAGCGCAATGTTCTAACCATTCGGCTATCCCGTCCACACCTATGATGTGCGGGTGTGTGTGTGTGTTTAGGTTTGTGTGAGGGGGTGGGGGTGTTGCTTGTGTGTGTGTGTGTGCACTGTGTTGGTTGTGTGTGTGTGTGTGGACAGGGTTCATACAGGACTTGAAAATTTTGTGGTTGGGGGTGGTACATGCATTTGTGTGTGTGTGTGTTCTTGGAATATGTTTGAAGTCATTTTCTGGATCTAGTGGGTCAGTGGTCTAGAACTGGTGTGTGTGTGTGTGTATGTGTGTGTTTGTGTGTATGTGTGTGTGTGTCTCGTGCGCAGACATGTACATCTATGTATGTCTTGGGATGTGTGCACATATATGTATGTATCGTATATTTGTCTTATGATGTAAGTTTTGTGCACGTTACAGAATCCCAGACAACACATCCCCGGAGCTGAAGGACATGTTGCTGCGACTGCTGATGCGCGACCCTACCAAGAGAATGGGAATCAGTAAGACTTCACTTCACTTCACTTCACTTCACTTCACCTCACTTCACTTCACTTCACTTCACTTCACTGCACTTATCACCTCACCACTGCTCGTTTCTAGTGATCTGACTCCCTTTACTCATTGAATTCATTGCAGTCGCATTAAACTCGTTAGGAAGTCTCCGCATTCACTCACTTGAGCTGCATTAACTCATAGGAGTCGCATTAACTCATTGGAGTCTCTTTTAACTCACTGGATTCGCATTGACTCATTGTAGCTGCATTAACTCGTTGGAGTAGCATGAACCCAATGGGGCCTCATTAACTCATTGGAGTCGCATTAACTCATTGGAGCTGCATTAACTCAATGGGGCCACATTCACTCATTGGAGTTGCATTCACTCATTGGAGTCGAATTCACTCATTGGAGTCGCAATCACTCATTGGAGTATCATTCACTCGTTGTGGTCGCATTCACTCATTGGAGTCACATTCACTCATTGGAGTATCGTTCACTCAATGGAGTCGCATTAACTCATTGGAGTATCATTCACTCACTAGAGTCACATTCACTCATTGGAGTATCATTCACTCATTGGAGTCGCATTAATTGGTTGGAATTGTATTAAGTCATTGGAGTCACATTAACTTGTTAGGTCACTTTTACTCATTGCGGTCACATTAACTCATTGCAATCACATGATCTCATTGGAGTCACATTCAAGTTTACACTGTAACTATCCTGGGATGGGCTATTTTGGCCATTGCTTAAAAATTTAGCAGATGTGATAAAACCCAACATGTGACTATGCACCATGAAATGAGTCGCTTTGCACCTGACCCACTTTTCCACTAGAAGCCATTTTAGGCAAGTGGGGGGTCAGGTTGTTGGTTTTGAGATTTTGATAGATTATAAAACTATAACCTTTCTTCTTCTACCTTTTACTGAAGTATCTAGGCACAATTTTGTTCCCCTGCGCTTTAAAAACGCATTTAAAAAAACACCCGAGCCCTCATTCTAACCACGTATTACGATGCAAAACTTGTTTTGTCATTTCCTGTAGTCTACCATTTCAGTTTTTTAAAACTTTTACGTAGAATTGTTTGATTGTCATTCGGAGGGAGGGTTGGGTTTTTATTTTTTATAGCATAGCCTTTTTACTGCAGATTACAAACATGTTAAAAGTTCTTTCGAGCCAGAAGGCCCATAGAGCCGGAGCTTATCCCGGTTTCTGTAGCGTTAAGCGAACTGATGGTTTTTCACCACCCCTGTGACAGGACGCTAGTCTGTCGCCAGATACTTCCCCAGCAGAGCTGGTACCCACTTGTACACCTGGGTGGAGTGAGGAAAATAGGAGTAAAGTGTCTTTCCCAAGGACACAACACCGAGCCGAGCGGGGATTGAACCCGCGACCTCTGGATCACGAGTTGACCGCCTAAACCACTCGACCACGGTGCCTCCAAACATGTTAAAAACTATTAAAAAAATTATGTGTGGAGCAATGCGACGTATTATGTGGTGGAGCGTCACATTATATATGTGTGTGTGCTGTGTGTTTCAGAGGAGCTGATTGATCATCCATTCCTGAAGAAGTTCAGAGGCTGCCCCAACAGACGGGGACATCCCTGTAAGCTGACACTTTTAGCATCTGGGATTGTGGAGGGGGGGGGTTGGTTGGTTGTTTGTTTGAGTTTTTTCCTGGAGTGGAGGGTTGGGGGAAAGGGGGTTTACTTCTTTTTGTATGTGTGTGTGTGAGAGAGAGTGTGTGTGTGTGTGTTCTTTTGGGTTGTTTTTTTTCCTTCATAGGAGGGATTTAAAAAAAAAAAAGGATGCTTTTTGTTTGTTAGTCACAGTACAATACATTGGTTACAGTACTAAGCAACAACAGGAACACGTGACAAAATTGACAAAACTGCATACACACGGGGACTGGGTGTAAAAAGGCACAGGAGTGCTTATTCTATTATCCTTGAAAGAAAAGAATTTTTAAAAAATAAATATTAAAAACCCCCACATCCGTCACAGTACAACGCATCAGTCACAGTACAACACATTGGTCACAGTACAACACATCGGTCACAGTACAACACATCACAGTCCAACACATCAGTCACAGGACAACACATCGGTCACAGTACAACACATCGGTCACAGTACAAATCAGTCACAGTACAACACATCAGTCACATTACAATACATTCGTGATGTCCATTTGACAGAGGCTTCACCAGCTGTGTCACCTAAAATACTTGTAAAGTTTTGGGTGGATCCAGAGAGGGTAGGCAGGTGGGAGGTAGGTACTTGGTTGGGAGGGGTTTGTTTGGGGGGGGGGGGGGGGGACTGTTATTCCCTACCACTCACCGTAACTGGCATACTCTTTCACAAAAGATGGGTAAGATTTTAATTTAATGTATGCACAAGATGTTGTATTCGCAGTTTGTGGTCTTGGTTACTGCCTAAAACGGTTGTAACGTGGCCGATAACAGTGGCTGCCAAAGGAATGTAGAAGCGCTAGTTTTTGTATTGTGCTGATAACAGTAGAAGATGTGGTTAAAGCTGGAAATGAAATGCAACAAAAACAACAACAAGAAAACCCCATTAAGTATGAAATGAAGCCTACTTTCATTTTGTTAATGCACATACAAAAAAGCACACAAACAGTGCAATTGCACACTCTCTCTCTCTCTCTCACTCTCTCTCTCACACACACATTCCATTATCCTGGAAAGAAAAGAATAAAATACAAATAAAATAAAACTAAGGGTAGAACTCGACTCGAGAATACTTTCTTGTCTCAACAAGAGAAATAAAGAACAGGGCTTTTAACATATGCGCAAGACGTTCTGCACTCATTCGCACAGGGGGGGGGGAGGGGGGGCCTCAGTTTATAGTCTCATCCCAAGGACTTTGACATTCAGTTAGATTTTTTTTCAAACTGGGGAGAAAAGGCGAGGCTGGGAATCGAACCCAGAACCTCACGGCTTACGTGTTGGCAGGTGAACGTCTTAACCATCCTGCCACCTTCCTTCTTTTTTTTTTTCTTTTTAAATTTATTAAAAATTCTTTTATTTGGAGGATAATGGAATAAGCACTTATGTGCTTTTTTTACATCTAGTCCCCGTGTGTATGCGGTTTTGTAAATCCTCTAAACTGTTCCCACCAGCACACAATGGCCTACTCTTACAAAAATCGGAACAGGATTTAACGTGTGCGCAAGATGTTCTGCGTGCGTTCGCACACAGGGCCTTGGTTTATAGTCTCATCCAAAGCTTGGAAAACAAAAAAATTGAATGTATTTCTCTGAATTTTTTTTTTTTTTTTTTTTTGTCAGCCTCTCCGATCCCTGCTCGATGTCACACCCCCAGTCTTTCTTCAGAGAGTTCGTCACCAGGCTCGAACCGCGAAATATCGCCACTGGCTCGCCAGGTTGGTAGCACATGGTTTGGCTTTCTTGTCACGTTTCTCGTGTGCGACTACTAACTGTTACCGCAGTTGTGGTGATGACGTTTGAATTTTGACATTAACGCATGTGAAAGTTCTTGCGTGTGCGTTTTGCCAAAAGAAATCCTTTCTAGAAAGTATGGAATATAGATTTTTATTTTTTTATTTTTTTTTGGTCTTCTAATATTTATTGTAGATTTTGTGTGTTTTAATATTTCGTGTTTATAAGGTAACCTGCACTTATTTGTTGGTGTAGTTGTGATTGTATTGAAATAGGATGTTTTGTATTTGTATTGTATTGTATTGTGTGCTTCTTCCAGTCACATCAGATTTCTCTATGTAAAATTTGGGCAGCAAGAGTTTGGAGAGAGTTTGTTGCCATAAGAGTAGCTCCGTATATTTTTGGTTCTGATTATTATTTTCCTATCTCTCTGTATATTTGTTTCCTGATAAGAGTTACTTTTTTTTTTTTACAGAATTTTGCTAATTTCCATGGGTTCTTTTAACACAACACTTAATGTGTTGCATAACCAATCTCGGTTCATTGTCTCATCCGAAAGTCTTGCAGCCAGACCACCTCTCAAGGTCTAGTGGATGGATGATGGGGAAAAGTTCCAAGTTCAAATGAGGATCAAACCTGCAACTTCTTGCTCTTTACACAGGTGTGTTTTTTGTAGACCACCAGTCTACCTTTCAGACTTTCAAACCACGCTGAAGTCGGATGCGCTGGGCCTAACTTGTCAGGCGTTTAACGGCAGCGCAATACGTTTTCGCTCAAATGACGGACAATAGAAGTTGCTGGCTGAAGCGTATGACAAAGAAGAAGACTTTCAAACTCCGTCGTAGACCTTCATTAAACACTGGAAGGGTTTTCTTTTTTTGTTTGTGGGGTGGGGATTGATGGTCTGTATAAAGTCACGGGTTTAGATCCCTGCTGCAGCTTCTGGTGAATTGGGGCTGGAATTTTGACGATCTCCCAGGCAACTTCAAATGCAGACCTGCCAGTGCCTTAATTCCCTTTGTGTATACTATGTCCATGCAGGAGATCAGATATGCATGACAAAGATTCCAGTAATTCATGTCGGCTTTCAGTGGGTTACGAGAAAACGAAAACATACCCAGCATGCACTGGAGAGGGATGGACTCCGCCAGGCTCAATTTGCCCAAGAGACACGACCTGAAAAATTCGGAACTGAGCCTGTGAAGAAAAGTTGTTTTTGTTAGATGTTTTTTTTATAAAAAAATATCAGATATGTGTACAGTTTTTTAATCAGCTTATCTTCTGTCTCTTGGGATATCAATTTTGCTACTATGTAGATGTTTTTTCTCCTGTTCCTTGGCTTGAGCTCTTGAGGCTCCGAAATAGTGAGATTTTGCGTATGCGACTGTTCCCCACCACCATTAAGGTAGCCACATTCTGACTTCAGGGATACAGTTGGGAATTGAACCTACCAATTTTGCCAGGACAGTCAGGAGGTACCTCCCTGCTCTTTTCGATTTTCAACTGTTGTGGGTTCTTTTGACGTGCACAAGTCCATAAGCACATGGGTCTGACTGGTTTAGAGTCTCCTCCCAAAGACTTTGACATTCAGTTTGATTTTTCCCCGTCAAACTGGGGAAGAAAGGGCAAGGCTGGGAATCAAACTCAGAACCCCACGGTTTACTTGTTAGGCGGGTGAACGTTCAAACCATCCTGCCACCTTCCTTCTTTCTTTCCTTCCTCAGGAGTTAACGTGGGTACTGACTGTTTTCCTGAAAGTCCTTTGGATGTGACTATGATCCAATCCAATGTCCTGTGTGTGAATGCATGTAGGACATTTTAAAAAAGGTAAAGGTGTTCCATAATCTATGTGGTTGGAGGGAAACGAGGTATCGGAGACCTCAGCTTCTCTAAGGGGCCAGCATAATGAGGGCGGCGCCCATCTCCTCTCCCTCGCTGCTTTACCTTTACCTTTCCTGACCCTAAAGAGGCAGGTACAGCTGGGTGAACTGAGGGACTGTACTGAAGCCAAGGTGCGCAAACGGTTGACCATCCAATTGGAAACCACGCTCGACGCTGCTTAACATTGGCTGGGGGAAAGCGAGTGCTCTGACCACCGAGCTATCCACATTTTACACACATGTTAAAAACTTGTCCACCTGTTGGTAGTAGAGTAGGCTAGTGGTGTGGATGACACAGACATACCCAGCATGCACCCTGCTTTCTTGAGAGGAATGGGCTCTGCCAGATTCAGCTTGTGAAAAACAATGTGCTGTGCCCAGAAGACTTTCCAGGAAGTTAACAGAAGTCAAGTCTACTTGTAGCAGTACATCAGGCAAAAGATGAGAAGGAGAAAGAGAAGTGCACTAAAAATGAAATAACACACACATGCATGTGCGCATGCATTTATACATGCACACAGAGACATGCACACACACACGCACAGTCACACACACACACTCGCACACACAGTCACACACACACACACTCACACACACACACTCACACACACACTCACACACAAGTAGAAAAGAACTTTGCTTTCTCTGAAAGCAGGCAGAAAGAAATTGTTGTCAGGAGATTTGGAGGGAAAATAATTTTTTTTTTTTAAAACAGGGCATCATTGAAGAAATAATTCCAGCTTATTCAAAATGACCAGACCAGTATAAAAAAAACACACCCAACTTAATTTTTTGGGGGGTTTTTTGGTTGTTTTTTTTTTTTTGGGGGGGGGGGGGGGGGGGGGGGGTTCTCATGAAGCGTGCAAGTGTTAAAAGAGAATCAGCAGAGACCCAGATCAGGAAACGGTAATAATAAAGCATTCAGTGACCGCTACCACTTTTGCTCGCTGTGGCCTGCAACTGTTGTGATGGCAACATACGTACTGCCTACAGCAAACCTTCACCTTCACCTATCCCATAGTCCTGAAGACCATGGGGCACCACTGAAGATTTTGCAACCAGCTTCCTCCACTCTCTGCGGTCCTCTGCTTTCCGTAGCAAATCGTTCCACGCAAGGCCAGTCCTCCACTCTCTGATGTCGTCTTCCCATCGTTTTTTTAGTCTTGTTGCTTCGTCTCCCTCCTTGTACTGTTCCCTGTAGGACAGCAAAGCAAAGCTTGCTGTGTTGTAAAAGCGGATGGTAGGTCGATTAGGCTCGATCCTAGTTTTGCTACAATAAGGGGTTAGAGTGCAGCCAGTCACAACCTTGTTTCGTTTCTCGTGGTATTTGCTTCGCAGTGGTGGAGGTGTCACGGTCCGACTGTGAAACATGCAAACTTGCTGAATTTACTGGTGGTTATCCCAGCATTTTCTTCCATCTCTTCTCTTCCTCTGTCTGCCTCCACCTTCAAACCTCAGACAGAGGAAGAGATGGGAGGACAACATTCGAGAGTGGACAGACATGGAGCTGAGAGACACCCTGAGGGTGGAGGCTGAGAGACGAGAGGACTGGAGAAAGGTGGTTGACAAAGCTTCGAAGGCGCCCCAAAAGATTCGGAATCTGAGGGATCGGTGATGGTAATGGATCCCAGCATTTGGTGTTCTGACTACAGTAATTGGGACAGGGCCACAAAACGACAACAGTGGCCTCAGCGGCAAGGATAAATTCATCATGATAGTTGGAAGCTATTTTCGATTGAATGTAAACGTCAAATTCGTCGTTCAGTTTCATCACGATCGTTGGGAAGTATTTTTGATAGAATGTAAACATTGTGGGAAAGACGGAAATTCTTGCAATAATTCTATATAGCATGGGATTCTTTGGGTGGTAGAATTGAAACAGCAGTGTGTGCTGTGAGCTTGAATTTTTTTTTTTTACACCAACCTGCGATATACCACACGTGATGGAGACTAATGAGTGCTTATTCTATTGTCCTCGAATTAAAAGAATTAATAAATAAATAATTTGTGGTAGTGTGTGTGTTGAACTGAATGCCTGACCATTTCAGAACCATTAACCATCATCTGTTGAAGAATAAGACATAGACGCATACAGGGCATGTTGACGCATGCGCGTTTGTGTGTGTGGGTGGGTTTGTGTGCGTGCGCTTGTGTGTGTGTGCGTGTGCGCTTGTGTGTGTTTGTGGTGTGCACGCTTGTGTGTGTTTGTGCGCACTTGTGTGCGTGTGTGTGTGTGTGTGTGCGCGCTTGTGTGTGTGTGTTTTGTGGTGCGCGCTTGTGTGTGTGTGTTGTGGCGCGCTTGTTGTGCGTGCGCGCTTGTGTGTTTGTGTGCGTGCACGCTTGTGTGTGTGTGTGTGTGTCCAGGTGTGTGAGGTAGGGGACATGGTAAACACGTTAACGGGGTCCAATGAAGAGGACGCAGGGTTCACCAAAGTGGAGAAACCCGACACACGTCCCCACACTCCCGATGTGAGTCCTTGCCTTCCTTTTTTTCTGTTTCTTTTTCCACACTTCTGGCCCTCAAAGTCCCTCTTCCTCTGTTGGCTAGCCTGTGTTTGGTTTCTTGCTTCTAGCCTCAGAAAGATCAAAATTGCTGGAGGAGAAGGGGGTGGTGTTCTCGGCTAAAACTCCAAATAAAATACTAGTGATGTCCTTTTTCTTTTTTTTTCTTTCTGAATCATATTAATTTCAAACTTTTTTTTCTGATTCATTTTCATTTGTTTTCTTTTTCTTTTTTTTGTGTGTGTGTCTTTTTTTATTTATTTGACCCATGCATGCAACTGAATGTTATCGAGAATGATTCTTCTTTTCCTTCTTCTAACTGATCGCTACTATGCATAGACTTGCATTTTGTCATGCCTGAAAATGTATGATTTGTCCCATAGGCCATGGTTTTGTTGTAACCTTCTAACCTGGTGTACATATAATTCTAATGCTGTCTTCTTTTACAGACTTCGTAAGACTTTACCGACTTTCATAAGACTTCATCTTTGTTTTTCACATCTTTGAACGTTTAACGATATGAAGAAAATGGTGTGAAGGGGGGGGGGAGGGGATGGTTCAAGGTGTTGTTGTTATATGTGCCTTGATTTTTTGGGTTTTTGATTATTTGTTGTTGTTGTTGAAGATTTAATGTTAGATGCAGGTATAAAAGGGGCCAAAATCATGTGGGTTTTTTTTTAGAATAAAAAATTGCTAGATGCAAATATGGAGATTTCCCTGCGTGAATTTAAAGAATTTAGGTTTTAAACCATGTCTGAAGAAACCATTTTCTTGTACCTGTTGTAGATTTTAAAAAAGCGTAGGAGTTTGAAACAGTGAGTTTTGGCAACCAATTTGGATTGTTTCGATGAAAACAGTGCATAAAAATGAGTAATTTATAGATTTTTAGGCTTTACAAGTGAAGCTCTTTCAGTATATGGTACAATTCCTAACATGAGCTTGTAAACAAAATGTCATCCATTTTGACCCCCATGTCCCACCTACATAGGATTGGTTTTGGTGGACACACTTGAGTTTTCATTGATAGGGAGGGGGCGGGACTTACAGTGTTGGCTTTAGGGAGGGGACGGGGTAAGGGGTGTAAGTGTGTGTGTGTGGTGTGTTTATGTGTGAGTGTGTTTTAATTGTCTACTAAATTCTTGTGTTAAAAAGTGGGGTAAGAATTGAAAACGATAGAAATGACAGTTTACTGCGGTTCAAAAGCTTTTAAAAATTTTTTTTTTTTTTAACCTAGATGGATAACAGCAGTCCTTTTGTACTGATCAGTCTGAAAATTAATGTACAAACATACAGAAAGCTTTTTTTTTTTCGCTTTGGATTGTATTCCTGTGTTGTTCTATTGTACTTCTTACTACATACGTATGGCGCGTTGCTTCTTCACAAGCAACAGAAGATTTGAGGGGGGGGAGGGGGGTTGTTGGTAAGTGGTTAACTGATTGTATAACATAGAAGCACAAGACAATTTTTTGTGTGGACACGCACTGATGAAAGGATTGCAGTTATTTATTCACACAATTTCACTACGGTCATTGACGATGATAAACGAGAAGTTTGGGTTGTGTTCACATTTGATACCGTCTGTGAGTGAAACTGTAGGGATTTCAGTCCGCCCCCACTCCCTTTAACTTAAAAGGCTATCAAATTTCACCACCTGTTTCATTTAGACAGAAACAAACCTCAGAATTTAACGTCCTTTTTCATTTCAGATTTTATTTTTAGAACAAAAAAACCCTGTGAAGTTTCATTTTCAGCTTGAGGTGGAAAACCACTGAGGTTTTTATCCCCTATGGAAGGTAGACGGTATAAAATGTGGGGAAATCCAAGGTTTATTTTCCTCGTTGCCAAAGTATCAGAAGAGCTTTGACCTCTACTTAAAGGGATGATTGTGAGTTTAGATTGGACAGTGGGCACTGGTAGCCTGTGAACGTTACTTTCTGAAGTGGTGACAGTTAAGATAGCACAGTGAGATTCAGTAACCTGTAGCGCTGTTGTGAACATTTCGGTCAAATGTGGTGACAGAGAGTTGAGATAGCACAGTGAGATTCAGTAACCTGTAGCACCGTTGTGATTGTTACTTTCAAATGTGGTAACAGAGAGTGAAGATCACACATTGAGATACAGTAAAATGTAGCACCCTTGTGATTGTTACTTTCAAAATTAATGTGTTGACAGAGAGTTAAGATTGAATGGTGAGATTCAGTAACCTGTAGCGCCGTTGTGATTGTTACTTTCAAATGTGGTGACAGAGTTAAGAAAGCGCAGTGAGGTACAGTAACCTGTAGCGCTGAACATTGCAAATGTTAACTGTCAAAAGTGGTAACAAGAGTTGAGATACAGTAACTGGGAGCACCATTGTGATCGTTACTTTCAAATGTGGTGACATAGACTTAAGGTTGAATAGTGAGATACAGTAATAAGATTGAATAGATAACCTGTTGCACCATTGTGAACATTATTTCAAAATTGTGACATAGAGTTAAGATTGCGCGATGAGATACTGTAGCCTGTAATGTTCTTGCGAACATTTCAAAAGTGGTGGCAGACAGAGAGTTACTATTGTACAGTGAGATACAGTAACCTGTAGAGCCGTTGTGATCCGTGTTTTGTGTGTTGATGATTGCCTTTGATTGCAAGAGAAAGGAGAGAAGGTGACTAAGGGGTAGTGCAGTGTGTGATTCATTGTGTGTGTTTGGTGTGTACAGGATTTTGTTCTGGTGCCTGAGGGACTGCCTGAATACAACAGTTCAGGTCAGTGATGGATTTTTGTATCTTGCATGCTGTGTGCTGCTGTCTTCATTTACTCTCTCTTCCCTCTCGCTATTTCTCTCTAACACACACACACACACACATACACGAATGAGACTATAAACCGAGGCCCCATGTGCAAACGCATGTAGAACATCTTGCACACACATTAAAACCTGTTCTGCTCTGTGGAAGAATAGGCCATTGTGTGCCGGTGGAAACAGATGACAAAATTTACAGAACCGTATGCGCTAGGGGACTGGATGTAAAAAAAGCCTTTGCGTGTTTATTCCATTAACCTTGAAAGATTTTTTTAAAAATAAATAAATGAATAAACAAGCACACACACATGCGCGCACACACACACACACACACACACACACACCAAAAACGCAATAAAAGTTAACCTGACCTGCTGTGACATACCCAATTTTGGCCATATTTTAAAGATTCAGTTTACACAAAACTGATATAAAACTATACAGTCATGATCTAAAAGTTTACCATGTCCACTTTTACAGCTTACAGTATTTCTCTCTTGTGTGTTTCTGATTTTGTTGTTGTTGTTTTTAAGTTATACTTCTAACTGCAAAAGCGAGAAAAAAGAATAGTTTTGAAAACGTGTATGTCGACCGTGCATCAATGCATGCATGTAATGTCATTTGCCTGACTCACGGGGGAAAAGTAAATGATTTCTTACTAAAGTAAGGTTTTGTGACTGAATTTGAAGAAAATGCTGTGTTAGTCTGCACACCAGAATAAGGAAAAAAAGTCACAGCACTGGATGTTGCATGACTTTTGGTATGTTACCCCAAAAAACAAATACTTGTTCTAGGACAGTCTAGGGTTGGTCTTTGAAGCGTTTCCTTGGAGCGCAGTGGTTGTATTTGTCCACTAGCGTCTCTGGATAGGGAGGAAAAGATAGGGGATTGACACTTTGTGCTAAATTTGGATTGCATCTCTCCAAACACACACCACACACACACACACAATACACACGTACACACACACACACACCCACACACACAACACCACACACACCCTGGGGGGAGCGGGGGGGCCTGTCATATAAAAGCATCCCCCCCTTCGGAAATCCTGTCAAGGAATTCCCTCTTTTTTTCTCATTTTTTCCCCCTTGCCCCTTTTTTTTTTTTTTTTTTTTTTTTTTTTTCTCGCGACACCTCCTTTTCATCTCTCTCCTGCTTCTTGGTCCATTTCCTGCCCTTTTTTTTTTTCCTGTCCAAAAAAGACTTACAAAAGATAACAGTTCTCTCCCAAACTAAAACCCGGTTGTGCTACACAGCGCACAAACCGCAAACCGGGGGGGTTCCCAGGGCTTTGCTAAAATCGTGCCCCCTCCTACCAAGCCAAATGCGGTCAAATTTGAAAGTATTTCTTTCGAGCCAAAGGCCCATAGAGCCGGGGCTTATCCCGGGTTTTTTTGTAGGTTAAGCGAACTGATGGTTTTTTTCCACCCCTGTGACAGGACGCTGTCGTCGCGTACTTTCCCCCGCAGAGCGGACCCATTGTACACCTGGGTGGGGTTTAGGAAAATAGGAGTAAAGTGTCTTTCCCAAAGGGCACAACACCCAGCCGAGCGGGGATCGAAACCGCGACCTTGGATACGAGTTGACCGCCTAAACCCTCGACCACGGTGCCTACAGTTCCTGCTATAATCAGCACCAGCTGGGGTTGGGGCAAATAAGGACAGCAGCTGAAGTGGGGGAAATTGACCACAAGCGTCTGGGCCCGAAATTGTCGGGCGCTTAACGGGACGCAACGCATTTTCGCTCATATGACAGACAAAAAGTGGTTTTCTTTTGAAGGGTTTGGTGGAGAAGGAGAAGGTGGGGTGTGACGGGCGTTTTTTTTTGTTCGGGGGGACGCAAAAACAAGGCAGGCAGAGCTCCTCTTGCCGGCAGAGGAAGTGAAAGGAGGGGGTTGCCATTTTTGGGAAAGAGAAGAACGGAAAAAGTGGTTGGTGTCTTTCTTTGTAGAAAGAGGAAGAGAAAAAAGAAATTTAAAGGGGGGGTTTGTTGGTTTTTACTTTGTGGGGAAAAGGGGAAATTCGGGAAGTTTTTTTGGGTTTGGTTTTTGGGGAAGAGGAAACTGGAGAAAGTGGGTTTTTGGTTTTGGTCGGGTTTTTGGGAGAGAAAAAAAAAGAAATTAAAAAAGGTGTGGGTGTTGCTTTTGGGAGGAGGGAGAAAAAGAAGAAAATAATAGAATTGGGTGTTTGTCTGTGCTTCTTTGTGGGGAGAAGAGAGAGATCTGGGGAAGTGTGTTGTGTCGTTCTTTGTGGAGAGAAGGGGGCAAGAGAGGGTCTTGGAGAAGTGTGGTGGTTTTGGGGCGTTTTTTTGGGAGAAAAGAGAGAGATCTCTGGGAAAGTGTGGGGTGTGGTTCTTTGTGGAAAGAGAAGAGAAGGGGAAATTTTGGGGTGTTTGCGTTTTTTGTGGAGAGAGACAGAGAGAGATCTCTGGAGAAGTGTGTGTTCTTTGTGGAGAGAGACAGAGAGAGAGTTCTCTGGAGAAGTGTATGGTGTGTATGTGTGTGTGTTGGAGAGAAGGGAGTGTGTGTTGGAGGGAGGGATGTGTGTTGGTGTGTATGTTTTTTAAAAATTATTCTTTTGTGTGTGTGTTGGAGAGAGGGAGTGTGTGTTGGAGGGAGGGAGTGTGTGTTGGTGTGTATGTTTTTAAAAAAAATCTTATTCTTGTCTGTGTTGGAGAGAAGAAGTGTGTGTGGTGTGTATGTTTTTAAATTATTATTCTTTTGGTAGTGTGTGTTGGAGAGAGGGAGTGTGTGTTGGTGTGTATGTTTTTTAAAATTTTTCTTCTTTTGTGTGTGTGTGTTTGGAGAGAGGAGGAGTGTGTTGGTGTGTATGTTTTTTAAATTATTATTCTTGTGTGTGTGTGTGTGTGTTGGAGAGAGGGAGTGTGTGTGTGGTGTGTATGGTTTTTTTAAAATTATTATCTTTTGTGTGTGTGGTGGTGTGTTGGAGAGAGGGAGTGTGTGTTGGAGAGGGGGAGGGAGTAAGTGTATGTTGAAGTGTGGTGTGTATGTGTATTTAAAAAATTAATTTTGTGTGTGTGTGTGTGTGTGTTGGAAAGAGGGAGTGTGTGTTGGAGGAGAGGGAGTAAGTGTGTGTTGAAGTGTGGTGTGTGCGTGTGTGTGTGTTTAAAATAATTTGTGTGTGTGTGTACACATTAGTACATGTGACATGGATATGGACGTCTCCTTCAGGTTTTTTTAAACATCATTTTTCTTGAAGTAGGCAGCATGTTAGATTAGGTTGATGATTTACTCGAAGTTTTCTCTGCATGGTCATGAGTGATTGGGGGTTTTTTGTTAGGTTTTTTGGTTGTTGTTTTTAGAATGATCATGTTCAACCTTTTGAGTATGACAGGACTTAAAGATTTGTGAATGCTTTTTTTTTTGTTTTTTGGTATGTTGTGAAAGAAACTTACCCTCTGAGTGACCAACTATGGCTTCATATCACTTTGGTCTGACTTTTTGTAATTGAAAAAATATAGCTTAGTAGTATATATATGTGCATGTGTATGCAAGTGAAGTTGTGTGGTGTGGTGTGGGTACCGTATGTGTGTGTGTGTGTGCGCATGAATGCGTGTGTGTGTGTGCATGTATTTATGAGCATGAATTTTTCTGTGGCACTCTAAATTTCTTTTTGTCTTCAAAATATGTCAGCACTATGTTGTCGAGTTGGTTTAGATCTGCTTATAGTAGATCTTTGGTTTGTAGTGTTTGACTTTTGAAAAAGTTGCCACAGAGAGCAGATTATTCCATAAATGCTACACCACATAGGGCAGGTGATTCACCGTCTGCTTCGGTGCATGCTGGGTATAGTTTTCATGTTATGAATACTACCAGCCATATCTCCACCCCCACCCCCACAAAAAAAATTTTCAGTCCCCCCCCCCCCCGCCCTGTACCTTGACTAGAGCTTCAAGATTCACCAACGATGAAATTTTGCGTATGCGACCGTTTTCCCACCCTCTTTAAGGTATCCACATTCCGACTTCGGAGATTCAGTTGATCAAAAGCCTTTGGGCTAAAACCAGCTAGCCCTACCCCCACCCCCTCCCCCCAAAAAAAAATTAAATAGTCTACACATGTGAAGACAACTCACAGTTCATAACATCGTCGCTCTCGACACTCTTTTACTTCTGGGGTTGTTGTTTTTTTCTTTCTCTCGTGTTATTTTAGTTGTCGTTGTCGTCGTCGTCATCGTTATGATTTTCATTTTGACCTGGCGGTGGTGACATGTCTTGCACGTCCACAGCGAAGCTTTGACCTCTTCCCAGCAGCCTGTGAGGATGCACCCGGGGGAGGGGAGGGTGGTGTTCCGCCGAGACCGAGACGAGCCCCCCACCCCCCCTACCACCACCACTACCACCACCACCACCTCCCGCCTCTCCAGCCCCGTCTCCTCCTCCCCCTCCCCTCCCCTCTCCCAGCGCTCCGGAGGAGGAGGAGGGGGGTCGTCTGCCCCTATCCCCGTGCCCTCGTTTCCGCGCATGGCAGGCGTGGCGCAGCGTGATGGGGGCGGCAGCAAGTCGTCCAGCCCCGCCCGCGTGAAGAAACGGTCGGCGTCGAGCAGTAGCGCTGACAGGGTATGATGATAGCGGTGGAGGATTTGTGGGGTGGGGTGGGGGTGGGGTTTGACGATGATGAATTTGCTGATGGTGGAAAAGAATTTAGTGATGGTGGTGATGATGATGATGAGTTCGGTGGTTGGTGATGATGAATTATGCTGTGGTGATGATTTTTTTTTTTTGTTCTTTTACCTCGAGGCACTTGTGTGCTTTTTAAAAAAATTTTACATCCAGTCCCCTTCTGTGTACAATTTTGTAAATTTTGTCATCCATTCCAACTGGCACACAATGGCCTACTCTAACAACAAGTGGAACAGGTTTTAACGTGTGCGCAAGAAAGTGTGTGTGTGAGAGAGAGAGAGAGAGATTATTAATTTTGTGGTGCATTTAGTGATGATGGTGATTTTGGTATTGGGTGGGGATGATGGTGGTAGTGGTGGGTGGTGATAGGTGCCATTGGGAACATATGACAATTTACAGATCTGCATGCGCATGGGGACTGGATGTATAAAAGCACATTTACATGAGTGCTCATTCATTATCCTTGAAATGAAAGATTTTAAATAGATAATGAAAAAAAACCACTCGCTTGCTCTTTCTCTCTCACTCATACACACACTCACTCACTCACTAACAAACACACCTACCCCCCTTCCACACATACACACACACACACTTACTAACATGCCTACCTTCCCCCCCCCCCCAACACACACACACACAATTTTCTGACCAACAAGAACTGACTGCACGAATCTTATTCAAAACAACTTTCACTCACTCAGTTCTCCCAACACTCATCATATAAGGATCACACCTTGAGTATATGGTTGTTAATCAGGACTTTGGGGTTGCTGGGTTGTTGTTTTTTAGGGAGGGGGGATCTCTTTTAACCACTAGACTACCTTACCCCGGAAATTTTCCGGGGCTAAACGTGCACCCAATACACCAACAACCCGGAAAATTTCCGGGGTGTCGAACCGAAGTAAACAAGCCTGCTTCCTTGACTACAGTTAAAGGGAAACAACTCCAAAATTAATGGAGGTCACTCTCCTGTTGCTTGGCAACATCGAGCTGCATAAACCTGGCAAAAACGATCGTTTTTTCGCTCGTATTTTGTGTTTTTATGCATGACTGCTTGGGAAGTTCTTGTTCAAAATTGCTGACACTTCTTGTTGAAGGCATAAATAACTTTACACAGCTGTAAAAGTGGCAAATAAAACTCTAGATTATCTAACAGTGATGAAAACAATCGCGTATGATTCAGGAGATTGTGTATTTAAAAACCAATGAATGAGATTGGGCCTAGACGTATGTTTGACATTATTGAGATGGGGGGTACTCAGAATGACAGTGGTGATGAAGAAATCGTATTTATGGTCGATTTTTTACATTTTAAATATATTTTCGCAGTGAAATATCATGCTAACTAATTTGAGCTTGCCTCGAAGTAATCTACGATATATATACTGTCATTGGGTAGACTATCAGGAATATTCATGTAGTAGTTTCTGAGTAAGAGGGATATGAACATAGCAGTGGTACATAAGAATTTTATTCCCCGGCATTAAGGGTGCACTTGCACTGGGCAGTTAAGAGGTTAAGGGAAAAGGGGTGGGGGGGTGTTGGCTAGAGCTCTGAAAATCACATATGTGACCGTTTTTAACCCCTTCCCCCACCCCCCACAACCACCATTAAGGTAGTTGCATTCCAGCTCTGGGGATGATGGTTGTGTGATGATGATGTTTTGTCTGACACAGTCAGGGGACCGGCTGACAGGCAGGCGGAACTCGGAAACGGCTTTAGCAGCACCAGACATCACACAGGTGTCCCCTCCGGCAGGTGAGTTGGGAAGCAAGAGTTGATGCTGGTCACTGTTGGCCCAAAGCAAAAATGGCTGGGTGTGTGTGTGTGTGTGTGGAGGGGGAGAGAGAGAAAGAGAGAGAGAGAGAAGAAAGTAAGTTCACACTTTTGGGAGATATGCATGCTCAGGCATGGACATATATGTACAGAGTCGTGCAGGCAGGCAGGCAGGCTTGTGTGCACACGCGCACAAACTCACACATTGTGTTAGGATTGATCAGAAGTCCGATAATTCAGTTTTTGTATTTCTGTTATTGTTTGCATTCTCTTGTTTAGATTACTTTTTCCCAGTCTAAATCACTAAATGTGAATAGACGTTAAACTGAAGATAACATACACACGCACACTCTCTCTCTCTCTCACACACACACTCACAGAGGCATGCACACACATACAGGCATGCTCTCGCACACACGCACGCATGCATGCATGTGTGCACACATCTTGTGCACACGTTAAATCCTGTTCCGCTTTTCATAGAGAAGGCCATTGTGTGCCGGTGGGAACAGATGACAGAATTTACAATACCGCATATACGTGGGGACTGGATGTATAAAAACACATAAGTGCTTATTCCATTATCCTTGAAATAAAATTAAAAAATTTTTTTTTTTAAACATACACACTCGCTCACTCGCACACTTATACACACACCACACAACACCACACACACTCGCACACACACACACACACATACTCACACTCACTCACACACACACACTCACTCACTCACTCACTAACACATAAAATTTATTGGTAAAGGTTGCAATAATGTAGTATTTCAGTATTATCATTAAGAAATTTGTTCTTAGATAGATGGCTTGATGAAAAAAAGCAAATGCATTGCTTATTCAATGTACCATCTGGAAATAAAGACTTGACACACAAACACACACACATACACACACACACACACACACATGAACTCTCTCATTCACTAACACACACACACACACTCACACACACACACACATTTCCACTACACGGAAAGCTATCCACACCCACCCACCTACCTACCATACTATCAAAAACCCACCAACACAACAACTCACTAAGGAAGCTTAAAAACCAAACCAACCAAACAAGCATCCGTCCATCCATCCGTCTTGTCTGTCTGTCTATCGTTTCACAGTGCAGTTCAATATCGGCACCCCCCCTAATACGGGCACCTGGAAACGCACCAGCAGTTTTGGTGCTGGTGGCAGCACTGTACGACTGGACTCCATCCCCTCTGTCCCCCCGGTGCTAGTCAGTTCCCCTCTCCGAAGATCAGGTGCGTATAATGTGGTGTGTTATGTGTGTGTGTGTGTGTTGGGGGAGGGGGTGGGGGGGGGGGGGTGGGATGGGGGGGAGAGGGGGGGGGGAGTGAGTAGAGAGAAAGTGAATGTGTGAGAATGAGAGTGTTTTGTGTTGGAAGGAGTGGAGGGTGGGTAGGGTGGGTGAGTGAGTGACTCTGTTCTCGTGTGTATGGTCTGTCGACTTTCATTTGTTCTGTCGACAGTTTTCATTACAGTTTTCATTTGTTTTGTCGACAGTTTTTATTTGTTCTGTCAACAGTTTTCATTTGTTCTGTCGACAGTTTTCATTTGTTCTGTCGACAGTTTCCATTTGTTCTGTCGACAGTTTTCATTTGTTCTGTTGACAGTTTTCATTTGTTCTGTTGACAGTTTTCATTTGTTCTGTCAACAGTTTTCATTACAGTTTTCATTTGTTCTGTCGACAGTTTTCATTTGTTCTGTCGACAGTTTTCATTTGTTCTGTCGACAGTTTTCATTATAGTTTTCATTTGTTCTGTCAACAGTTTTCATTTAGTTTTCATTTGTTCTGTTGACAGTTTTCATTTGCTCTGTTGACAGTTTTCATTTGTTCTGTCGACAGTTTTCATTTGTTCTGTAAACAGATTTCATTTAGTTTTCATTTGTTCTGTCGACAGTTTTCATTTGTTCTGTTGACAGCTTTTCATTTGTTCTGTCAGCAGTTTTCATAGTTCTGTCAACAGTTTTCATTTGTTCTGTCAATAGTTTTCATTTGTTTTGTAGACAGTTTTCATTTGTTCTGTCGACAGTTTTCATTTGTTCTGTCAATGGTTTTCATTTGTTCTGTCAACGGTTTTCATTTGTTCTGTCAATGGTTTTCATTTGTTCTGTCAACAGTTTCATTTGTTCTGTCAATAGTTTTCATTTGTTCTGTCGACAGTTTTCATTTGTCCTGTTGACAGTTTTCATTTGTTCTGTCAACAGTTTTCATTTGTTCTGTCAACAGTTTTCGTTTTCATTTGTTTTGTCAACAGTTTTCATTTAGTTTTCTTTTTTTTCTGTAAATAGTTCATTTGTTCTGTAAACAGTTTTCATGTAGTTTTCGTTTGTTCTGTAAACAGATTTCATTTGTTGTCGAGTTTTCCTTTGTTCTGTCAACGCTTCTAGCATGTTGTGTTTTGACCGTTGCCCATATTTCATGTAAACACTGGTTATTTTGTCAACACTTCTTACGATTATTGTCCTGTCTTGTGGTGTCAACAGTTCTCATTCATTCAGATGAAAGTCCCATATAACGTATTCTTTCAGCAATTCTCATATCATTATCCGAATCAACAGCTCTTATCAGCAATCATCCTGCCGTCAAATTCTCAAATCACAGCTTTTTTTCTTCTCCCTTCTTCCCCCCCTCCCTATTTCAGCCAGCTGCTCTCCCGGCTCCTGCTTCAACCCTTGCACCCCCTACCCCCCTCACCCCGCCGCCGCCACCACCACCCCCCTCCCTCCCCCCCGGCCGTCGTCGCCCCCTCCTCCGCTCCCTCCTCCACCGCCACCCGACACTGCCCCTACCACCACCACCACCACTTCCACCCCAACACCACTTCCAGCAGCAGCAGCAGCAGCAACAGCACCTTCACCACCACCACCACCACCACCACCACCCGCCCCACGACCCGTACACTTTCCACGACGCCAAGTTTCACCGCTATCCCACTGTGCCAGACTGTACCGCTCTGGTGGCTTACCCTTCCACAGAAGGTGAGAGGGGGGGGTTTGGGGGTGGGAGGGTGGGGTGGGTGGGGGGGGGGGGGGGGGGTTGGTGGGGGGGGGGGGTTGGTTGGGGGTGGGGGGGGGGGTTGGTTGGGGGGGTTTTTTTAGTTGGTTGGATTTTTTTTGTTTTGGTTGGTTGGATATTTTGGGGGGTAGGGAGGTGTGTTTTTGGGGTTTTTTTGGGTTTTTTGGGGGGGTGGGGGGTTTGGTTGGGTTTTTGTTGTTTTTTGGTTTGTTTCTTGGATTGGTTGTTGGATTTTTTGGGGTGGGGTAGGGTGGGGTTTTTTTGGGGGGTGGGGGTGGTTTGTTGAATTTTGTTGGGTTGGGTTTTTTGTGTGTTGGAATTTGGTTTGTTGGATTTTTTGGGGTGGGGAGGTGTGTTTTTTTGGGGGGGTGGGGTCGTTGGAAGTTGTTGAATTTTGTTGGGTTGGGTTTTTTTGTTGGATTTTGGTTTTGTTTCGTTGGTGGGGATTTTTTTGGGGTGGGGATAGGGTTTGGGGTTGGTTTTTTTGGGGGGGGGGTTGGTGGTTCGTTTGAAAGTTGTTGAATTTTGTTGGGGTTGGGGTTTTTTTTTGTTGGATTTTTTGGTTTTGTTTGGTTGGTGGATTTCTTGGGGTGGGGAGGGTTGGGTTTTTTTGGGGGGGGGGGGGGGGGGGGGGGGTTGTTGGAAATTAATTTTGTTGGGTTGGGTTTTTTTTTTGTTGGATTTTGGTTTTGTTTGGTTGGTTGGATTTTTGGGGTGGGGAGGGGGGGTGGAGGGGGGGGGTGGTTGTTGGAAGTTGTTGAATATTGTACAGGTTTTTTGTTTGTTGTTAATGGATAACCTTTATATATCATGATGTTGCTCGATACTTTCAAACTGTAATAATGTATGTCGAAGAAAGTGATTTCTATAACTTTCAGTAGTTACTGAACTAAAGAGAGTTTCTTTTTGGGGTTTTTTTTTTCATACCACTTTTCAGTCACAGCAGGGTTTTTTTTCTCTGCGTGAAATTTGGGCTGCTGTCCCCATGGAGAGCCTGTCGCCATAAGAGCAGTGTCACCTTTTTTTTTTTTTCTTGTCTGCAACTGTAATTGTTTCCTTATCAGAGTGGCTTTTTATTTTTTTTTTTTACTACAGAATTAAGGTAGAGGTGATGCATAACTTTGCTTACTTAGGTCAGTTTTATGTGTATTAACATTAAAGGGTTGTGTGATCCTACCCTGCTTGAAAACTACACTGCCCTATGTTAATTCAGCCAGCCGCACTGAATCCTCCACTGTGTGTTTAGCCCCACTAGGGTACCAAAACCTTAGCAATTTAGACATCTCTGCTGTGTGTATAGCACCACCAGGGTCATAACCTTAGCGATTTAGACACCTCTGCTGTGTTTATAGCACCACTATTGTACCAAAACCTTCACGATTCAGACACAATTAAGTGCAGACAACATGGCGGCATCTTGTTAACGCAAAGACAGTGACTCCCGCGAGTGTCTTGCTTATAATAATAATAATAATAATAATAATAATAAATGGAATTTATATAGCGCTATCTCTTGCAGTGACAAATCAAAGCGCTTGCACTCAACTCATTCTTACACAGTCATACAACCAGTAACAATTAATAGTTCTCTCAAGTCCAAATGTGCACGCACACACACACACACACACACACACAACACACACACACACACACACACACACACACACACACAGACAGGTCACACACCCTGGCAGGGCTATAGAATCTTGGCTGTTAAAGGCAGGGCAAAGCTATGAGGCGAAGCAGGAGAGGAAAATCTTAGGTTTCAAATAAATAAGTCTTGAGACTGGATTTAAAAGTGTCATAAGAAGGCTTTTGGCAGAGAAAAAGAGAGAGGGGGAGGTCATTCCAGATCAATGGACCAGAAATAGAGTGACGGCCGATGGTGGATTGGTTGAATCTAGGTATTGGTAAGGACAAGGTATCTGTAAGCAACAGTGGCAGCA
This sequence comes from Rapana venosa, assembly GCA_028751875.1. Lineage (NCBI taxonomy): Eukaryota > Metazoa > Mollusca > Gastropoda > Neogastropoda > Muricidae > Rapana > Rapana venosa. Next base: position 46,249,994 of record CM054157.1, on the reverse strand, counting down.
CCCATTGTAATCACATGCTACTACACTAGTGGGCACTCTGCGATAAAGGAATGCAAATTTATCATCAGGTGCTGGCAAGGTGTCTGCAGTCATTCGCGTGACACTCAACCACAAAATGAGTTGCATTGCACCTGACCCTCTTAACGCTTGGAGACATTTCAGGCAGGTGGGGTCAGATTGTAGATTTTGACTGATTATAAACCTACAGCCATTTTTCAACCGTGTGCTGAAATAACAAGGCGTGATTTTGTGTCCTTTTGCTTGAGAAAATGTGTTTCGAAACACCCAAAACTCCCATTCTGACCCCCTATTTTGGATGCAAAACTTATTCAGTTTGTAACAACTTTTCGTAGAATTGTCCGATTTGTATTGAGTATCCTTTTTATTGCAAATCAATAACGTGTTAATAACTAAAAAAAATTCGCCTCTGGTGAAATGCGACTCTAGAAGTGGTGGACTGAGGTCGTATTGGTTTAAAGGGACGGGATAGCCTAGTGGTTAGAACATTGCGCTGGCAGTCTGACGACCCGGGTTCGATTCCTGTTCAAGGGGATATTTTCCCCTGGAGTTAACCTCAGTGCAGACTCCACTCTCCCCTAAAAGTCCTTCGGATGAGACTATAGACCAAGGTCCCGTGTGTGAACGCACACAGAACATCTTGCGCACACGTTAGATCCTGTTCCGCTTTTTGTAAGAGTAGGCCTATGTGTGCCGGTGGGAACAGATGACAGGATTCACAAAACCACATACACACGGGGACTGGATGTAAAAAAAGTGCATAAGTGCTTATTCCATTATCCTCGATATAAAAGAATAAAAAATAAAAAAAAAGGTAAAAGGTAAAGGAGTCCCATAACCTATAAGGTCGTAGGGGAGCGAGGCATCAGAAACCTCACTTCTCTAGGGGCCAGCATATTGAGGGCAGCACCCATCTCCTCTCCCTCGCTGCTTTATCTTCCCTGACCCTAAAGAGGGCAGGTACCCATTGACAGCTGGGGGAACTGTACTGAAGCCAAGGCACGCAAACGGTCACCCATCCAAGTGGTAACCACGCTCGATGCTGCTTAACTTGGCTGGGGGAAAGCGAATGCTCTGACCACTGAGCTATCCCGTCCCCTAAAATAAAAAAAAAAATTAATTTTTTTTTTTTTAAAAGGTAGCCGCATTCTGACTTCAGGGATGCTGATGTGTGTGTGTGCATGCATGCGTGTCTCTGTATGCGTGTCTCTGTATGTGTGTCTCTGTATGTGTGTGTTGTCAGAGTATGGGCTGGAGCAGTGTCATCGGTGTGGTACGGAGCCTGACTTGCGGGCCCAGCCTTTCCACGCCAACCACATTCTGCGTACCACCTTCACCTCCCACCAGCAGACCACTGCCTGTATGTATATGTATGTGTGTGTGTGTAGTGTGTGCGGTGTGTGGGCCAGTGTGGTGGTGTGGCTGTCTTGGTATAACTAGAGTGGTTGTTTGTTGGTTGATGCTCTGTTAAAGAAAAAAAAGTTTTTCCTTTTTACTTGCGGACTCTCTGTGTGTCTGCATCTGTCTTTGTCTCTCTCTCTCTGTCCTTCGGATGAGACTATAAACCGAGGCCCCATGTCTGAATGCACGCAGAACATCTTGCGCACACATTAAATCCTGTTCCACTTTTCATAAGAGTAGGCCATTGTGGGAACAGATGACAAAATTGAACAGATGACAAAATTTACAAAACCGCATACACATGGGGACTGGATGTAAAAAAGCACACGAGTGCTTATTTCATTATCCTCGATATAAAAGAATTGATTTTTTTTTTAATGTGCCAAAAAGAATAAATAAATAAATAAAAAACACACACATACACTTTCCAGTGCCAAAAATAGACAAATAAAACACACACACACATACATATACCATTTCCAGTGCCAAAAAGAATAAATAAAACACACACACACACTTTCCAGTGCCAAAAAGAATAAATAAATAAATGAAATACACACACACATATCATTTCCATTACCAAAAAGAATAAATAAATAAATGAAATGTACACACATACACTTTCCAGTGCCAAAAAGAATAAATAAATAAAACACAAACACACATACACTTTCCAGTGCCAAAAACCCAACAAACACACACACACACATACACTTTCCAGTGCCAAAATAAATAAAACACACACACACACATGTACTTTCCAGTGCCAAAAAACAACAACACGCACACACATACACTTTCCAGTGCCAAAAAGAATAAATAAATAAAAACACACACACACACACACACACACACAAGAATAAATAAAAACACACACACACACACACACACACACAAGAATAAGTAAAACACACACACACACACACACACACACATACACTTTCCAGTGCCCAAAATAAAAAACACACACACACATACACTTTCCAGTGCCAAAAATAAAAAACACACACACACACATACACTTTCCAGTGCCCAAAATAAAAAAACACACACACACATACACTTTCCAGTGCCAAAATAAAAATAAAACACACACATACACTTTCCATTGCCAAAATAAATAATACACACATACACTTTCCAGTGCCAAAATAAAACACACACACACACATGTACTTTCCAGTGCCAAAATAAAACACACACACACATGTACTTTCCAGTGCCAAAATAAAACACACACACACATGTTCTTTCCAGTGCCAAAATTATTTTAAAAAACGCACATTTACTTTCCAGTGCCAAAATAAAACACACACACATGTACTTTCCAGTGCCAAAATGAAAGACACACACACATGTACTTTCCAGTGCCAAAATAAAAAAAACCCACACACATGTACTTTCCAGTGCCAAAATAAAACACACACACACATGTACTTTCCAGTGCCAAAATAAAAAAAACCACACACATGTACTTTCCAGTGCAAAAAGAATAAAACACACACACACACACACACACACACACTTTCCAGTGCCAAAATAAAACACACACACACATATACTTTCCAGTGCCAAAAAGAAAGAATAAATAAAACACACACAAGAATAAATAAAACACACACACGTGTACTTTCCAGTGCCAAAAAGAAAGAAATAAAAAACACACACACAAGAATAAATAAAACACTCACACACACTCACACACATATATCATCTCCAGTGCCGGGGTTGGGCGCCATCGTGCCCTGGTCCGGCAGTCGCGAGCGGCTGACATCTCTGGGCGTGGACCTGGACAGGATGTCTCCCTGCCCCGGGGACCAGCAGGACAGAGCGACGGCAGTGGCAACGGCAGTGACGGCGCCCATCTTGCAGCGCCGCAACAGTCTGATGGGCGACGTGTCGTCGCAGGCGTCGCTCAAGTTCACCGCCCCCTCCCCGCCCGTGCTGGATGCCCTGCCCCCCTGCGTGCCTCCCGAGCTGTCGGAGGATACCTTGATGGATGTGAGGGGTTTTGTGTGTGTGTGGAGGCGGGGGGGTTGGGTTAGTGGGTGGGTGGGTGGGTAGATGGATGTGTGGTGGGTGGGTATGTATGTATGTGAATGTAGTTGTAACAGAGTGTGTTTGTGTGTGTGTTTACATGCATTGCCAGTGTAAAAGTGTGTGTGTTTATATAAGGAAGGAGGAGGTAAAGGAGTCCCATAACCTATAAGGTCGTAGGGGAGCGAGGCGTCAGAGACCTCACTTCTCTAGGGCCAGCATATTGAGGGCGGCGCCCATCTCCTCTCCCTCGCTGCTTTACCTTCCCTGACCCTAAAGAGGGCAGGTACCCATTTACAGCTGGGGAAGTGTACTGAAGCCAAGGCGCGCAAACGGTCACCCATCCAACTGGTAACCACGCTCGACGCTGTGTTTATATAAATGCAGTAAAAACTTCTGTATGTGTGTGTGAATGCAAGTATAAAAAATTCTGTGTGTGTGTGTGAATGCAAGTATAAAAAATTATGTGTGTGTGTGTACATGCATGCCAGTGTAAAAGTGTGTGTGTTTATATAAATGCAGTAAAAACTTCTGTATGTGTGTGTGAATGCAAGTATAAAAAAATTATCTGTGTGTGTGTGTGTGTGCATACATGCATGTCAGTGTAAAAGTGTGTGTGTTTATACAAATGCAGTAAAAACTTCTGTATGTGTGTGTGAATGCAAGTATAAAAAATTCTCTGTGTGTGTGTGCATACATGCATGCCAGTGTAAAAGTGTGTGTGTTTATGTAAATGCAGTAAAAACTTCTGTGCGTGTGTGTATGTGTATGAATGCAAGTGTAAAATTATCTCAGTGTTTGTTGTGATGTGTGTGAAAAAAGCAAAAAATGGAACAGTTCTATTATTTAAACAAAGTTTGTAGCAAAACATGAACAAAAGACTGCAGTTACCTTTAAAAAATGACAAATCACCTAATCTATGTAGTTGTTATGACGTAAAGCATATGTGAAGCTGCACATTGGTCTTGGTGGATTGGTGGTCTAGAGGTAATGCACCTGCCTAGAAAGCAAAAAGTTCGGGTCAGAATTGTGTGGTGGTTCGATCCCTGTTTGGGCTCAAAACTTTTCTCCCATATATTAGACTATGAGTGGTGGTCTGGAAGCTAGCCTTTTAGATATGATAAACCAAGGTCCCTTGTGTTACACATCATTATATTGCGCACATAAAAGAACCCACTGCAACAAGAGTGTTGTCCCTGGCAAAATTCTGTAGACAAAAGCCACTGTTCGGAAAACAAATACAGTTGCAGACAGGAAAAAGAAAACAAAGTAATGGATGGTGCTGCTCTTGTGGCGACACGCTCCTCCCGGGGAGAGCAGCCTGAATTTCATGCAGAGAAATCTGCGGGACTTAAAGTGGTATAGATAAATGAGTAAATAAATAAATAAAAATTATGGATAAGGGTCAAAATTCAGAAAATTAGATTGAAGTGTAGTATAAAAGAAGAGATATGTCTGAACAAGACACAACAAACAGATTTCAATTATCTGTATTACTTTTTGAGATACACACGTTGGAGTTTCCAGGTGATCAGTGGCCGCGGCTTTAGCGGTGTTCACTTTAACAGCGCGCAGCATGAAACTACAGCTGGCGACTTGTCCATGATTTTCGCATGCTGCATCACATAATAGCAAAACATTAACAAAAGACTGCAGTAACCATAAAAAAATTACATATCACCTACTATATTTAGGGGACGGGACAGCTCAGTGGTCAGAGCACTCGCTTTCCCCCCAGCCAAGGTTAAGCAGCATCGAGCGTGGTTACCACTTGGATGGGTGATCGTTTGCGCGACTTGGCTTCAGTACAGTCCCCCCCAGTTTACCCAGCTGTAAATGGATACCTGTCCTCTTTAGGGTCAGGGAAGGTAAAGCAGCGAGGGAGAGGAGATGGGCGCCGCCCTCAATACGCTGGCCTCAGTGGAATTAAGGTCTCTGATGCCTCTTCGACCTTACAGGTTATGGGACACCTTTACCCTTTTTTACCTTGTGTGGTCAGGACGAACACAACCAAACGATGGCGCGCCTGAGGTTTATCCTGGACGTGGTGGACTGCGTGGTGACCATGGCTCACACCAGGGGGGTGGCCTGTAGCCCCATGGCCGAGTCCTTGTCCATCACGCCGCCGGCAGACCCCTTGTCTACGCTGAACCTGCCTCCCAAACTGTCCAGCTCCCAGAGGTCGGTCAGGTGTGAATTTGTTATTTTTATTTATTTTATTGTTTTATATTGAGGATAATGGAATAAGCACTTATGTGCTTTTTTACATCCAGTCCCCATGTGTATGTGGTTTTGTACATTCTGTCATCTGTTCCCACCGGCACACAAAAGCCTACTCTTACGAAAAGCAGAACAGGATTTAACATGTGCGCAAGATGTTCTGCGTGCGTTTGCACGCAGGACCTCGGTTTATAGTCTCATTTGAAGGACTTTTGGGGGGAGTGGAGTCTGCACTGATGTTAACTCCGGAGGAAAATATCCCCTTGAACGGGAATCGAACCCGGGTCATCAGATTGCCAGAGAGTGTGTGTGTGTGTGTGTGAGAAAGTGGATGTATGTATACAGTCACACATGCATACATTTTGAGCTTTTATGTACACGTTGGGAGGTGGTTTGTGTGTGTGTGTGGTACTTTTTTATGTGGTGTGTTTGTGTGTGTGCAAATGTGTGTCATGTATACCTGTTTTTGAAGGGGTGGTGTATACACACTCAAGCATGTGTGTGAACATATTTTCATACTATGTGTGTTTGTATGTATTCATACATATCACACAAAATCTGTACCTACCTACCTCTCTCTCTGTGGGGACAGGATAGCCTAGTGGTCAGAATATTGCACTCGCAATCTGATGACCTGGGTTCGATTCCCGTTCAAGGGGATATTTTCCCCTGGAGTTAACATCAGTGCAGATTCCGCTCTCCCCAAGAGTCCTTCGGATGAAACTATAAACCGAGGTCGCGTGTGCGAACACACAGAGAACATCTTGCGCACACGTTAAATCCTGTTCCACATTCGAAAGAGTAGGCGCTAGTTTGGGCACGTTCAATGGAAAGCAGACCACCACATCATAAAAAGAGCAATGAACTTCATAGTGGATGGAAAGAGACCAAAGGGAAGACCTAGCAAAACCTGGGCTGCCTGTATTGCAGATGATCTTATTAGAGAAAGGGGCATAAATAAGGAGGAAGCTCAAACAGAGAGAGATGGAGAAGGCTCATCAATGTCAAACCTCCCCTGGGAGAAACATGACATAAAAGGAAGAAGAAGAAGAAGGCCATTGTGTGCTGGTGGGAACAGATGACAAAATTGACAAAACCACCTACACACAGGACTGGATGTAAAAAAAAAAGCACATGAGTGCTTATCCCATTATAATAATATGTATGGAATTTATATAGCGCCGAATCTTGTAAAGCAACAAATCAAAGCGCTCAGATTTTTTTTTTTTTTCAAGGACAATGAAACAAGCACCCATGTGCCCCTTCCTCTCCCACATTATCCTCAACGTAAAAGAATACAGAAACAGAATCAATGTCTGTGTCTGTGTGTGTTGCAGACTGGTGGAGCAGTTGGTGCTGTACCTGCGGGCCTTGCAGATGATGTCTCAGAGCATGGGGCTGGCCAAGAAGGAGATGCTACACGACAGACTGCAGTACGTCTCCTCCCTCAGGAAAGGTGAGTCGTCCTCAACACTCCGTTATGAGGCAGCAGACACAGCCCAGCCCAGCCCAGCCCAGCCTGGTAGAGATCCAGGAGAAAAACTATCTGGGGGGACCAGGAGGGGCTGCCACGACAAGACTGCAGGCTTTTGCCTTCCAGACTGGATTTAAAAGTTTAGCATGGCCAGGGAAATGTAGCAGAAGAAGAAGAAGAAGAATACACATGATTATTGTTAGGTGTCGTGTGTCCTGTTTAAATGTCGATTTTTTTGTGTGTTTGTGGTGGGTGTGAGTGTCTTTTTCTTAATTTCTCTTTCTCAGTCACATTCTCTCTTTCTCTCTCACATTCTCTCTCTCTCTCTCTCTCTCTCTCTCTCTCTCTCTCTCTCTCTCTCTCTCTCCCTCTCTCTCTCGATATTGTTATCCTAAGTCATATTTTTGTGGCTGACTTTTTGTTATACAGTAACATTTTGTCATTACTATTGCTTTTACCCCCAGCAAAATACTAGGCAGTTCGGCAACCCCCTTCATGTATGGGCCAATGGCCTTTTTGTGAATAAATCATTTGAGTTCGAGTTCTCTCTCTCTCTCTTTCTCTCTGACTCTCTCTCTTTCTCTCTGAGTATCTGTCTCTCTCTCTTTCTTTCTCTCTCTCAGTCTCTTTCTCTGTCTCTCTCCTCCCTTTCTCTGTCTCTCTCCCTCCCTCTCCTCTCTCTCTCTCTCTCTCTCTCTCTTCTCTCTCTCTCTCTCTCTCTCTCTCTCTCTCCCTCACTCCCTCTCTCCCTGTCTCTGCATCACTTCAAACATACTCTGTGCTATTAGTGTATAAATTTCTAGTGGAGTGTTTCTGATGGAGTACTGCTGATCGGAGATGCTTCTCATGTTTGTAATGTTGTTCACCTTGTGACAGAGGCCATCATGCCAAAATTCAGTTAAACGTTCGAGTTCTCTCTCTCTCTCTCAGAAATTTCTTAAAGAATCAAAATGCATGACACTATCCAGATTGCTGGAAGGAACAAATGAAAATCACCGACACAATTTCTCCAGGTATATTTTTCATGCCATGAACAGACGAAGGAAAAGCATTTTGTAATTGTGCTGTTGTTTGTAGGCTACTCCTTGTTTCCATTATAAGTTATTGTGGCTGCTTGATGTGCTGTTCTTTTGATTATGTTATATGCATTGACTTCGTGTTTTGCTTTCAAGGTTTATCGTCTTATTGTTTTGGTTAATTGGATAATGTACTTGGTGTGATGCCACCAGGAGAGCTGGCTTAGATGGAAAATGTGAGGATCTCTTTTTGCATTTTGTTTCCTTCACTTGCCTTTTTGCCTTGCCCACTGTATGTATTGTGGCCAAAGGCCAATGTACATTAAACCTGTTCAGTGTTCTCTCTCTCTCTGTGTGAATAAATCTTTATAATATACTCCATATTCTTATATAGCTGGAATTTCCCCTTGGGGATGCCAGGGGCATAGCCATCCCCACCATCTGGAAATCCTGTGCTAGGAATTCCCTCTTTTCTATCCCTCTCTTTGTTTCTACCCAGTTCCTTTTCTTCCCGCCACCTCCTTCTTGTCTATTTTCTGCCTTCTTGGTCCATCCTCCTGCCTTTTTTTCCTCCTGCCTTTTTTCCTCAAAGACTTAAAAAAGATTTTCTCTCCCATGCCTGAAGTCGGATGTGCTGGGCCTGACTTGTCAGGCGCTCAACGGCAGCGCTACGCATTTTCGCTCATATGACGGATAACAATAGTCGCTGTCTGAGCGTTCGTTGTTGAAGAAGAAGAATATAGCTGGAATGATTTGTGATACTGACTTTCGATGTCCTTCTTCTCACTGAGCGTTCGTTGAAGTAGAATGTAGCTGGAATGATTTGTGATACTGACTTTCGATGTCCTTCTTCTCACGGCAGTGTTGAACCAGCAGAACGAACTGTACATGCACTGCATCGAGGAGTGTCGCAAGTTGTACGAGCAGCTGGGGACATCGTGCAAAACGCCCCTCACCCCTCAACTCATCGTCAACACCGCCGACAGACTCATCTACAACTATGCTGTGCAGCAGGTGAGACCTACAGAGAGGAGGAAGGAGGATGGATGGGTGGGTGGATGATAGCATTTTTCAGAATAATAAATGTGACGTTCCACCACATGAGGAGTCGCATTGGGCCAGAGGTTTAAGTTTTAGTTGTTAAAAATGGTATTAATCTATTAAAAAAAAAAAGAAAAAAAAAAGGCTGTTTGATACAGAAAACAGATTGAAAATCGGACATTTCTGTGAAAAATTAGTACAAATTATTTGTTATCAATCTACAATGAATATGAAAAAATATTACAAGTTACTTGTTATCAATCTACAATAAAAAGGCTACTCAATACAGAAAAAAGATTGCAAATCGGACTTTTCTGTGAAAAGTTATTTCAAATTATTTGTTATCAAACTACAATAAAAAGGCTACTCAATACAGAAAATGGATTGTAAATCGGACATTTCTGTGAAAAGTTATTTCAAATTATTTGTTATCAGTCTACAATAAAAAGGCAGTTTAGTACAGAAAACAGATTGAAAATCAGACATTTCTATGAAAATTTATTGCAAATTGAAACGACAGACTGCAGAAAATGACCAAATGAGAAATGGACAAGTTTTGCATCATAATAATAGGTGGTCAGAATGAGGGCTTGGACGTTTTTAAAGCAAAAGGAAACAAACGCACGCACGCACACACACACACACACAGACGGATCAGAAAGCAGTCTTTTTCGCTGTAAAGGACCAGGTATACATACATTTGTTCATGATATTTTTTCCCTTTTTTTTCTTTCAGTGCCAGATGGCAGCTCTGGATGAGGTGGAGGGCAACAAAAAAGAAGTGAGTTTCACATAGAGAGTTGTGGTTGTTATGTGTGTGTGTTTTGGGAAAGGAGGGGTTGGACAGAGAGAGAGAGAGAAAGAACCTTTGAGAGAGAAAAAGAGAGAGAAAAAAACCTTTGAGAGAGAGAGAACCTTTGAGAGAGATAGGTAGAAAACTAGAGAGAGAGAGAACCTTTGAGAAAGAGAAAATCTTTGAGAGAGAAAGAGAGAACCTTTGAGAAAGAGAGAAAACCATAGAGAGAGAGAACCTTTGAGAAAGATAGAAAACCATAGAGAGAGAGAACCTTTGAGAGAGATAGAAAACCAGAGAGAGAGAGAGAGAGAGGGAACCTTTGAGAGAGATAGGTAGAAAACCATAGAGAGAGAGAACCTATGAGAAAGAGAAAATCTTTGAGAGAGAGAGAGAACCTTTGAAAGAGAAAGAAAACCATAGAGAGAGGGAACCTTTGAGAATGAGAGAGAAAACCATAGAGAGAGAGAAAATCTTTGAGAGAGAGAGAACCTTTGAGAGAGATAGAAAACCATAGAGAGAGAGAAAATCTTTGAGAGAGAGAGAACCTTTGAGAGAGATAGAAAACCATAGAGAGAGAGAACCTTTGAGAGAGATAGGCAGAAAACCATAGAGAGAGAGAAATCTTTGAGAGAGAGAGAACTTTGAGAGAGATAGAAAACCATAGAGAGAGAGAACCTTTGAGAGAGATAGGCAGAAAACCGAGAGAGAAGAGAGAGAACCTTTGAGAGAGATAGAAAACCATAGAGAGAGAGAACCTTTGAGAGAGATAGGCAGAAAACCAGAGAGAGGAGAGAGAGAGAGAGAGAACCTTTGAGAGAGATAGAAAACCATAGAGAGAGAGAACCTTTGAGAGAGATAGGCAGAAAACCAGGAGAGAGAGAGAGAGAGAGAGAGAGAACCTTTGAGAGAGATAGAAAACCATAGAGAGAGAGAACCTTTGAGAGAGATAGGCAGAAAACCAGAGAGAGAGAGAGAGAGAGAGAGAGAACCTTTGAGAGAGATAGAAAACCATAGAGAGAGAGAACCTTTGAGAGAGATAGGCAGAAAACCAGAGAGAGAGAGAGAGAGAGAACCTTTGAGAGAGATAGGCAGAAAACCAGAGAGAGAGAGAGAGAGAGAGAGAGAACCTTTGAGAGAGATAGGCAGAAAACCAGAGAGAGAGAGAGAGAGAGAGAGAGAACCTTTGAGAGAGATAGGCAGAAAACCAGAGAGAGAGAGAGAGAGAGAGAGAGAGAACCTTTGAGAGAGATAGGCAGAAAACCGAGAGAGAGAGAGGAGAGAGAACCTTTGAGAAAGATAGAAAAAAAACATAGAGAGAGAGAACCTTTGAGAGAGATAGAAAACATAGAGAGAGAGAACCTTTGAGAGAGATAGGCAGAAAACCAGAGAGAGAGAGAGAGAGAGAACCTTTGAGAGAGATAGAAAACCATAGAGAGAGAGAACCTTTGAGAGAGATAGGCAGAAAACCAGAGAGAGAGAAGAGAGAACCTTTGAGAGAGATAGGCAGAAAACCAGAGAGAGAGAGAGAGAGGAACCTTTGAGAAAGATAGAAAAAAAAACATAGAGAGAGAGAACCTTTGAGAAAGATAGAAAAAGAACCAGAGAGAGAGAGAGAGAGAGAACCTTTGAGAAAGATAGAAAAGAACCAGAGAGAGAGAGAGAGAGAGAGAACCTTTGAGAAAGATAGAAAAAGAACCAAGAGAGAGAGAGAACCTTTGAGAAAGATAGAAAAAAACCAGAGAGAGAGAGAACCTTTGAGAAGATAGAAAAAACCAGAGAGAGAACCTTTGAGAAAGATAGAAAAAAAACCAGAGAGAGAGAGAGAGAGAGAGAGAGAACCTTTGAGAAAGATAGAAAAAGAACCAGAGAGAGAGAGAGAGAGAGAACCTTTGAGAAAGATAGAAAAAAAACCAGAGAGAGAGAGAGAACCTTTGAGAAAGATAGAAAAAAAAACCATACGAGAGAGAACCTTTGAGAAAGAAGAGAGAAAACCATGGAGAGAGAGAACCTTTGAGAAAGAGAAAGAACCTTTGAGAGAGAAAGAGAAAAAACATTGAGAGAGAGAAAAAAACTTTGAGAGAGAGGAAAACCTTTGAATCATTACATAAATCACTGTCTGCCACACTTTGCCCATGAAGACTTTTTTTCTAATTTGATGAGATACTGTAACACAATGTAACAAAGTTATATATACAAAACTGTGGATTGAAAAATCCTCAGCTTTTTTTGTTTGTTTGTTTCTGTATATGTCATTACATTACTTTGATTTTAAACACAGTTTACATTCATGTACTTTTTTTGTTTGTTTGTTGTAAATTTTCTTTTGTTTAATTCAAGTCATACTGTGTGTGTGCTTTGCTTGAAAACCAGAAATTGCAGTTTCTGTATATAGCCCCGATTCTCTTACATGTGTTTAGAATTCACATAAAATTATGATAATGATGATATGTATGGCATTTATATAGTGCTTGTATTGAAATCATCCACACACACAGTATTAGACTGAAGAGAATTTTACCCATGCACGCACACACACACAACACACACAAATGTTGTTGACAGTGTTCTTGCTGTGTGGTTGTGATAGTTGTTGACAGTGTGGTTGTGGTAGTTGTTGACAGTGTGGTTGTGATAGTTGTTGACAGTGTGGTTGTGATAGTTGTTGACAGTGTGGTTGTGATAGTTGTTGACAGTGTGGTTGTGATAGTTGTTGACAGTGTGGTTGTGATAGTTGTTGACAGTGTGGTTGTGATAGTTGTTGACAGTGTGGTTGTGATAGTTGTTGACAGTGTGGTTGTGATAGTTGCAGCAGCATTGTTGTTGACGGTGTTCTAGCAGTCTATGTTGTGATAGTTGCAGCATTGTTGCAGTGTATGTTGTGACAGTTGCAGCATTGTTGCAGTGTATGTTGTGACAGTTGCAGTGTATGTTGTGACAGTTGCAGCATTGTTGCAGTGTATGTTGTGATAGTTGCAGCATTGTTGCAGTGTATGTTGTGATAGTTGCAGCATTGTTGCAGTGTATGTTGTGATAGTTGCAGCATTGTTGCAGTGTATGTTGTGACAGTTGCAGTGTATGTTCTGAATGTTGCAGTATATGTTCTGAATGTTGCAGTGTATGTTGTGGTAGTTGCAGTTGTTGTTGTGGTAGTTGCAGTGTATGTTGTGGTAGTTGCAGTGTATGTTGTGGTAGTTGCAGTGTATGTTGTGGTAGTTGCAGTGTATGTTGCGGTAGTTGCAGTGTCTGTTGTGGTAGTTGCAGTGTATGTTGTTGACGGTGGTGCAGCAGTGTATGTTGCGGTAGTTGCAGTGTCTGTTGTTGACGGTGGTGTAGCAGTGTATGTTGTTGACGGTGGTGTAGCAGCATTGTTGTTGATGGTGGTGTAGCAGTGTCTGTTGTGGTAGTTGCAGCAGTGTATGTTGTTGACGGTGGTCTGGCAGTGTGTGTTGCGGTAGTTGCAGTGTATGTTGTTGACGGTGGTCTAGCAGTGTCTGTTGCGGTAGTTGCAGTGTTTCCAGCGCTACACCACGGCTCAGATACTGCTGCACAGTCTGGCCCAGCTGGCCCGCAACGACCACGACCGACTGCTGCTGGAGAAATGTGGGTGCCCTTGTGGGTGGGTGTTGGTGTGTGTGTTGATGTGTGTGTGTTGGTGTGTGTGTTGGTGTGTGTGTGTGTGTTTGAGAGAGAGAGAGAGAGAGAAATGTCAGTGCCCTTGTGTGGGTGTGTGTGTGAGAGAGAGAGAGAGAAATGTGGGTGCCCTTGTGGGTGTTGGTGTGTGTGTGTGAGAGAGAGAGAGAGAGAAATGTCAGTGCCCTTGTGTGTGTGTGTTGGTGTGGGTGTGTGTGTGTGAGAGAGAGAGAGAGAAATGTCAGTACTCTTGTGGGTGTGTTGTGTGTGAGAGAGAGAGAGAGAAATGTGGGTGCCCCTGTGGGTGTTGGTGTGTGTGTGAGAGAGAGAGAGAGAGAGAGAGAGAAATGTCATTACTCTTGTGTGTTGGTGTGTGTGTGTGTGTGTGAGAGAGAGAGAGAGAGAAATGTCAGTGCCCTTGTGTGTGTGTGTGTGTGTCCGTGTGTGTGTGTTTATGTGTGCGTGTATTTATGTTTGTGAGAGTGTGTGTGATTGAGTGAGTGAGTGATAGAGAGAGGGGGTAGGGGAAAGAGTCAGGACTGAGGGGTAGCATGATGTGTTGGCTGAAGCGCATGTTCTGAGTATCATATCTCGGAAAAGAAGGAGGGTCGCAGGATGGTTAAGACGTTTGCCTGCCAACAAGTAAACCATGGGGTTCTGGGTTCAGTTCCCAGCCTCGCCCTTTCTTCCAATACGCATAAATCTTGACATTGGGGGTGAGCCTTGGAGCTCTAGCAGAGGAAGAAAAATATCACAAAAGGGGGTAAAGGGTAGTGTTTTTGCAAGTGGCCTTTAGCAGATTTTTTTCCTCCCCCCAGGTATTTGCTGTGTAAATTACTCTTCATTATCGGGATAGCCTAGTGGTCAGAACATAAAGTTCACAATCTGACGACCCGGGTTCAATTCCCGTTCAAGGGGATATTTTCCCCTGGAGTTAACATCAGTGCAGACTCCACTCTCCCCAAAAGTCCTTCGGATGAGACTATAAACCAAGGCCCCGTGTGCGAACGCACGCAGAACATCTTGCGCACACGTTAAATCCTGTTCCGCTTTTCGTAAGAGTAGGCCATTGTGTGCCGGTGGGAACAGATGACAAATTTACAAAACCGCATACAGACGGGGACTGGATGTAAAAAAAGCACATAAGCGCTTATTCCATTATCTTCGATATAAAAGAATTAAAATTTTTTTAAAAATTCAGTTTAAAAAAAAATCTATTATCAATACCACCCTCATCATTACCACTATCATCATCATCATTATCATCATCGATATATATATGTTATTACTTTCATCACATTTCTGTATGTATATGTATGTGCAGATCGGCACAGCGTAGAGCTGAGGTTGTCCAACATGGGAACTCAGAGCGTACAACAACACGCCTGCCCTACCTGGTCCTGAAACCCAACCCCCCTACCCCCCTCCCCTACCCCCTCCCCTCCCACCCCGCTACCCCCCAACCTCCCTCTTCACAACACAACCACAGTGACGCACTCCTCTAGGAGCCATCACTCTCTTCCTCCACTCCTCGCCTGCCTGCCTGTTTCGCTGTTGCCTTTGCAGTCCAGTGCACATCGTAGTGGTAGTATTTGTGGCTGCGAGTTGTTCTCCTAGTGGCAGCTGTCTTCTTCACGCCCCGTGTGGACTCTCGTTTAGTGGGGGGTCCGTGAGCACTATAGAAAGAGTCCGTGCGCACTGTGAAGAGTTCGTGTGCACTGTGAAGAGTTCATGTGCACTATAAGGAATCCATGCACACTGTGAGTGCGTGTGTACAGTTCGTGTGGACCACAAGGTCCATGTGCAGAATATTAAAAGTTTATGTGCACTTTAAAGAAGCTATGTCTACTGTAGGAAGTGTGTGTGGACTGTATGGAGTTCATGTGCATTACTAGTCCATGTGCGCAATTCAAAGTTCGTGTGTATTTTAACGAGTTCGTGTCCACTGTAAGAAATCTGTGGATTGAAAGGAGTTCATGCGCACTGTAGGAGGTCCATGTGTTCTTTATGAAGACTGTAGGTCCATGTGCACTATAAGGAGTCCATGTATGGAGACCAGTACCCTTGTGTGGGTGTGTGTGTGTGTAAGAGAAATGTCAGTACCCTTGTGTGTGTGTTGGTGTGTGTGTGTGTAAGAGAAATGTCAGTACCCTTGTGTGTGTGTAAGAGAAATGTCAGTACCCTTGTGTGTGTGTAAGAGAAATGTCAGTACCCTTGTGTGTGTGTGTGTGTAAGATAAATGTCAGTACCCTTGTGTGTGGGTGTGTAAGATAAATGTCAGTACTCTTGTGTGTGGGTGTGTGTGTGTGTAAGATAAATGTCCATACCCTTGTGTGTGTGTGTGTGTAAGATAAATGTCCATACCCTGTGTGTGTGTGTGTAAGAGAAATGTCCATACCCTTGTGTGTGTGTGTGTTGGTGTGTGTGTAAGAGAAATGTCCATACCCTTGTGTGTGTGTGTAAGATAAATGTCAGTACCCTTGTGTGTGTGTGTGTAAGATAAATGTCAGTACCCTTGTGTGTGTGTGTGTAAGATAAATGTCCATTCCCTGTGTGGTGTGTGTGTAAGATAAATGTCCATTCCCTTGTGTGTGTTAGTGTGGGTGTGTGTGTGTAAGATAAATGTCAGTACCCTTGTGTGTGTTAGTGTGGGTGTGTGTGTGTAAGAGAAATGTTAGTACCCTTGTGTGTGTTAGTGTGGGTGTGTGTGTGTAAGAGAAATGTCAGTACCCTTGTGTGTGTTAGTGTGGGTGTGTGTGTGTAAGAGAAATGTCAGTACCCTTGTGTGTGTTAGTGGGGGTGTGTGTGTGTAAGAGAAATGTCAGTACCCTTGTGTGTGTTAGTGTGGGGGTGTGTGTGTGTAAGAGAAATGTCAGTACCCTTGTGTGTGTTAGTGTGGGTGTGTGTGAGAGAGAAATGTTAGTACCCTTGTGTGTGTTAGTGTGGGTGTGTGTGTGTAAGAGAAATGTCAGTACCCTTGTGTGTGTTAGTGTGGGTGTGTGTGAGAGAGAAATGTTAGTACCCTTGTGTGTGTTAGTGTGGGTGTGTGTGTGTGTAAGAGAAATGTTAGTACCCTTGTGTGTGTTAGTGTGTGTGTGTGGTGTGTGTAAGAGAAATGTTAGTACCCTTGTTTGTGTAGTGTGGGTGTGTGTGAGAGAGAAATGTCGGTACCCTTGTGTGTGTGTTGATGTGTGTGTGTGTAAAAGAATTGTCAGTACCCTTGTATGTGTGTGTATTTTGTGTGCATGTATGTATGTTTGTGTGAGTGTGTGTTTTGTGTGCGTGTATGTATGTTTGTGTGAGTGTGTGTTTTGTGTGCGTGTATGTATGTTTTGTGTGAGTGTGTGTTTTGTGTGCGTGTATGTGTGTTTGTGTGAGTGTGTGTTTTGTGTGCGTGTATGTGTGTTTGTGTGAGTGTGTTTTTGTGTGCGTGTATGTGTGTTTGTGTGAGTGTGTGTTTTGTGTGCGTGTATGTATGTTTGTGTGAGTGTGTGTTTTGTGTGCGTGTATGTATGTTTGTGTGAGTGATTGAGTGAGTGAGTGATAGAGAGGGGTAAAGGAGAGACAGGACTGAGGGGTAGCAATATGTGTTGGCTGAAGCGCATGTTCTGAGTATCATATCTCGGAAAAGAAGGAGGGTGGCAGGATGGTTTAGACGTTCGCCTGCCAACAAGTAATGACAAAAAAGGAAGAAGAAGAACAAGTAACAACATGGGGTTCTGGGTTCAGTTCCCAGCCTCGCCCTTTATTCCCAGTTTGATGAAAAAGAATCGAACCAAATATCAAAAGTCCTTTGGATGAATCTTTAAACTGTGGAACCCTGTGTGCAAACGCACACAGCTCAACTTGCGCACGTTTAAAAACCCATTCCACCTTTTGGAAGAGTGTGCCATTGTGTGCCAGAAGGAACGGATGGCAGAAAAAAAAAAGGGATGCACACATCATGTTTAGACACCATCCTGGAAGTCGGAATACGGCTACCTGAATGGTCACATACGCACTAATCTCACCATTGGTGAACATCAAAGTTGTAGCGGAGGAACAAAAAATATCTTGAAGAGGGCCAAGGGTGCTGTTTTTTCAAGTCACTTTTAGCGGATTTTTCCCCCCGTGTATTTGTAAATACTCATTTATCATTTCATTATTAACTTTAGAAAAAACAATTTTATGATCAGTATTAGCTATTTGCTTTGTAAATGCTTATTATTATTATTATCGTGATTTATCATTTTGTTATCGTTATTATTAACTTGAGAACAAACAAGTTTACGATCAGTATTAGATATTTGCTTTGTAAATACTTATTATTATCATTATTATTATTATCATTTTATTATCATCATTTTTTATCAACTTTTAAAAGAAATTATCAGTATCATCCTTCTCACTATTATCATCACCAATATAATTATGTTGTTATTACTTTCATCACATTTCTGTACGTACGTACTTATGCATGTATGTATGTGTGTGTGTGTGTGCAGATCGGCACAGCGTAGAGCTGAGGTTGTCCAACATGGGAACTCAGAGCGTACAACAACACGCCTGCCCTACCTGGTCCTGAAACCCATCCCCCCTACCCCCCTCTCCCCTCCCCTACCCCCTCCCCCTCCCACCCCCTATCCCCCCAACCTCCCTCTTCACAACACAACCACAGTGACGCACTCCCCTAGGAGCCATCACTCTCTTCCTCCACTCCTCGCCTGCCTGCCTGTTTCGCTGTTGCCTTTGCAGTCCAGTGCACATCGTAGTGGTAGTATTTGTGGCTGCGAGTCGTTCTCCTAGTGGCAGCTGTCTTCTTCACGCCCTGTGTGGACTCGTTTAGTGGGGGTCCGTGAGCACTATATAAAGAGTCCGTGCGCACTGTGAAGAGTTCATGTGCACTGTGAAGAGTTCATGTGCACTATAAGGAATCAGTGCGCACTGTGAGTACGTGTGAAGAGTTCATGTGCACCATAAGGAGTCCATGCGCACTGTGAGTGCGTGTGTGTACAGTTCATGTGGACCGCAAGGGGGGTTCCATGTGCAGAATTCTAGTTTATGCGCACTTTAAAGAATCTATGTCTACTGTAGGAAGTATGTGTGGAGTTCATGTGCATTACTTGTCCATGTGCGCAATTCAAAGTTCATGTGTATTTTAACGAGTTCACGTCCACTGTTAGGAATCTGTGGATTGAAAGGAGTTCATGCACACTATGGGAGGTCCATGTGTTCTTTATGAAGACTGTAGGTCCATGTGCACTATAAGGAGTCCATGTATGGAGACCATGAGGACTGTAGAGAGTTCATTGCACTATGAGTGTAAGGAGTCCCTGTGCACTATTAGAGGTCCATGTGTACTGTATGGAGACTGTGAGGACTAAGTTAATGTGCACTACAAGTTCACTTGATAAGGGTTCGTGTGAACTCTTAAGGAGTTATGTGAACTCAGAAAGAATCCATGGGCACTTTATGTTCTTTGTCTGTTCAGTGTTAGAGCTCGTATGGACCCTACTGAGGTCATGTAGACTTTGGGTCCATGTGCACTATAAGGAATCATGCGCCCTGTGGACTACAAAATGCCTATATGTACTGTAAGGAGTCTATATAAACTGTCTGTGTGGACTCAAGTTCATTTGGATCCTGAAAGGTCCATGTGCACTCAAGGGGGTCCAAGTACACTGGAGTCCATATGCACTGTAAGAAATCCATATGTTATGTAAGGTCCATACATGTGCATAGTAAGGTATCCGTGTGCCTTGTAAGGAGTTCATGTGCACTGCAAGATGTGCATTGTAAGGTGTCCATGTGCACTAAAGAGTTCAGGTGTACTATAAAGAGTATACATGTGCACTGTAGAGTATACATGTACACTATGGGTCCATGTGCGCTGTGAAGGGTTCGTGTGCACTCATAAAGTCCAGGTGCACTATAAGAAATCTGTTCAACTATCAGCACAACTGTCTCCTCTTCATGTAGTTCACTCACCCAAATCTTCCAGATCCCTGGGCTATTTTTAGCTACCCTAGTGTTCGGCTGATTCAGAAGGGGGGAGAGAAAGGAACTGCTGCTGGCGGAGAGATAGACTAGATATTGTTGTTAAGTTCCATGCTGAGCTCAGGAGTTGGTGTGTGTGTCGGGACGGGCGTGATGATTCGACTCGACCCTGGGAAAACTACTGCCCTAGTTCGGGCTTTTAAAAAAAGAACTGGTTGATTGTAGAGTTGCCATACAGTTGTATAGGGTTTGTTTATATTTATCAATCGTGAGAAGAGAGAGGTTACTTCATCGTGTGGAAACTTGCTGTGTGTGATGATGTTGATGTTGATGATGATGTTGTTGTTGTTGCCCGATACTTCTTCACGATTTTTGCAATACCTGGACATGTAGGCTACATTTCATGTTGTGGACCTGCTGTGATGAATTTGACCCGTGATCGAGACAAGAAATCAGGTATAGAAACAGTGATGATGTGTGTATGTGTGTGTGTGTGCACGCGTGTGGGAAATCGTGCGCATACAGATCTTCACAGAGAGCGAGAGAGTAGAGAATGTTTCATCACCCACCCACCCCCCACCCACTTCCAAAAATATGTTGTTTTGTGAAGAGTTAGTTTCTAGACTTTTTTTGTTTAGAAATGAATCAGTGCTTTACCTGCAGTGGTTCAAGGTAGCTAGCTAGCTAGCTTTTTCGCTGCAAGCTTTTAGTTCTGTCAGCAGGACTTTCTTCAGACAGGCAGCTGTATGCCGTGTTCAGAGTGCTGGGCTTGTCTCTTTGCAGGAGTTGAAGCCCACACCTATGAAAGATGTGAATTTTACCCCATAGATTTTTTTTTGAAAAAGTAAATTTATTTGGTATGTTTAGTCCTTAATCTTTCACTGATTTTTTGGCTTTGGGAGTTAAAAGCTTCGTCTTAAACACCAACTTGGGAGAAGATTACCAAAACAAAATCTTGAAGATTAATGTCCAGGCCTTATCTTTGAATTGAAAAAGTGGATACAATGTAACCAACATTAATTCAGAAGAAACTTGAACATTATGCTGAAAGCTTCATCTTCGAATTAGAAAAAGTGGATACAGCATATTTAGGTAGTAGTAAAAACAAAACATAATTGAAATTATACAAAGAGTCTGCATCTTTGAACAGAAAAAGGAGATACTATATATACCATG
The DNA here is from genome assembly GCA_028751875.1 of Rapana venosa. Classification (NCBI taxonomy): domain Eukaryota; kingdom Metazoa; phylum Mollusca; class Gastropoda; order Neogastropoda; family Muricidae; genus Rapana; species Rapana venosa. The sequence continues at coordinate 46,229,209 of CM054157.1, read as the reverse complement.
TTTCTACCCACCAGTACCTATGTCATGAAGTAGGCAACAAACGGAGTCATCTAAATATCCACTGTGCATTCTATTCTACCTGAAGAAAGTCCTGGGACCGGACTGGAAGCCTGCAGCAATAGTCAAAAGACCACTGCATGTATAAAAAAAAACCCAACATACACACCTAGAAAATGTTGTGCGAAATAGAAGAGACTTGTGAAATGGAAAAATGACATTCATACGCCAAGATTCAAGTGCAAAGGAGATTTATGTGCGTGTGTGTCCGTGTGTATGTTTGTGGTGTATGTGTGTGTGTGTCTTTTTTAATTCTTTTATTTATTTATTTAAAAAAAAATTAATTCTTTTATATTGAGGGTAATGGAATAAGCACTTACGTGCTTTTTTTCATCCAGTCCTCGTGTGTATGTGTTGTTGAGTGCAAGCGCTTCGATTTGTTTGTTTTTACAAGATTCAGCGCTATGTAAATTCCATTTATTATCATGTATGCGGTTTTGTAAATTGTCATCTGTTCCCACCGGCACACAATGGCCTACTCTTACGAAATGCGGAACAGTATTTAACATGTGTGCAAGATGTTCTGCGTGCGTGCGTTCGCACACGGGACCTCGGTTTATAGTTTCATCCGAAGGACTTTTTGGGGAGGAGAGTGGAGTCTGTACTGATGTTAACTCCAGAGAGAAAATATCCCCTTGGAACGGGAATCGAACCTGGGTTGTGAGATTGCGAGCGCAATGTTCTAACCACTAGGCTATCCCGTCCCCCTTGTGTGTGTGTGTGTTAGCGTGTCACTTCTACCTACTGCTGCTTGCCCTGAGGCGACCCTCGCGGTCGGCACACCCACAAACACTCTGAGTGCTGAGCGCGTTCTGCTCGTCATCTTGCCAGCGGTGCTGTTTGTTGGTTCACTTGTTCTTCACGAGCTCACTCACATCAGTCTGTGATTCTCATCAAACCATTCAGTCAAAAATGGCTCTTTTTTTTTTTTTGGAGGGGTCGTGTTGTTGTTTTTCAACAGAATTGGGGAAGAGCGTGTTGTGAGTGGAATGGATTTTTGAGAGACATGGGCTTCGTGCGTGGTTAAAAGAGTTTGAACGTGTGTTAAGGTTGTTGCGGTCTTTGCTCGTGAGAATAATTATATAGATATATATATATATATACAGAGTGTATGATGTGCTCGATGTATGCGTAAAAAAACTGAACGTGCCGCGAATGGTAAAATACAGCTTGTGGGCAAGAGAGATATATATATAGAGAATGCGTCGCTGTGAGTTATATATCGTTGAATTTTTACCCAAATTTTATGGGGGAAAACAGTTTTAGAAACACGAGCCTCGCAGTGATGATGAACTTTAGTGTCTTTCGCATCGTGGTGACAGTGTGCGAAGAGACAGCGGCAAGAGATCTGTGATGGCTGGTCTCGTGTTTGTCGGATCTGGTATTTTACTCGTGTCAACGAATCGTGGAGAGGGTTTGGTGATGATGGCGACGACGGCGACGGCGATGAATCGACGTGTGAACTCTTTTCTTCTCACCCCTGCCTAGACGCCAGCCAACACAAGCTTCCTGACCTCTGGTGTAGTGATCTAGTCAAGTCACGTCTGGTCGTGGCAAGAGTTGTGCGTGAGCGTCGATTTGGTTTTTTTTGGTTTGTTTTTTTATTTTTTGTTTTTTGTTTTTTTGACAGTGCTAAAATGATCGTGATTTCATTACTCATTTTCTTGGATTGGTTTGGAGTTTTGTTGGGTTTCTTTTTCACTGCCTCTTACTAACATTTTTCATGCTTTTCAAAATGTTATATCTCTCTCTCTTGCGCTCTTGCTCGCTTTCTCTCTCTCTCTCTCTCTCTCTCTCTCTCTCTCTCTCTCTCTCTCTCTCTCTCTCTCTTCCTCTCCTTCCCTCTGATATTTTTGGTGAAGGGTTTCCTTGGGGAGGAAGGGGTGGGGGGGTGTTCATTTAAAAAAATCCTCTTGTATTAATTCATCATCTAGTGGGAGGGAGATTAAAGGATTGATACTGGACAGTGGGGTTTGGGGGGCGGGGGGGTTGTTTTGCTTTTTTAAACAAAAAATATTGAGCAAATTTTGGGGGAGTAAACAAAAAATAACCAGCGAATATCCATGAGAAATTGGGCATGGTTTGTGGTCAGCTTCAGAGGAAAAGCAAAACAAAACTACAACATTTTATCAGAGTAATATGAAAATTTTTAATTTTGTCATCCATTCCCTGCGGCACACATTGGCCTACTCTTCCGAAAAGTGGAAAAGGTTTTAACGCGTGTGCAAGATTTCTGCATGCGTTCGCGCATGGGACCTCAGTTTATAGTCTCATCCGAAGGACTTTTAGGGGTAGTGGATTCGGCACTGATGTTAACTCCAGAGGGAAAATTCTCTTGAACAAGATTCAAACCCGGGTCAGCAGATCACGAGTGCATCACTCTAACCACCAAGCTATCCCGTCCGTTTAATTTCATAATGGGAGGGATCACAAGTAAGGTTTTTGAGTTCATTCCTTCATGATGAACTTAAAGGAGATCCTCGGGAGTCGGAGTGCAGCTACCTTAACCTCTTAACTGCCCAGTGCAAGTGCACCCTATATGCCGGGGAATAAAATTCTTATGTACCACTGATATGTTCATATCCCTCTTACTCAGAAACTATTACATGAATATTCCTGATTGTCTACCCAATGACAGTATATATATCGTAGATTACTTCGAGGCAAGCTCAAATTAGTTAGCATGATATTTCACTTGAAAAATATATTTAAAATGTAAAAAATCGACCAAAAATACAATTTCTTCATCACCATTGTCATTCTGAGTACCCCCAGTCTCAACAACGTCAAACATAAGTCTAGGCCAAATCTCATTCATTGTTTTTTAAATACATGATCTCTTTAATCATACGTGATCGTTTTCATCACTGTTAGGTAAATCTACAGTTTTATTTGCCACTTTTACAGCTGTGTAAAGTTATTGATGCCTTCAACAAGAAGTGTTACCAATTTTGAACAAGAACTTCCCAAGCAGTCATGCATAAAAACAACAAAATACAAGCTAAAAAACGATCGTTTTTGCTACGGTTTTTGGAGCTGGATGTTGCCAAGCAACAGGAGAGTGATCTCCATTAATTTTGGAGTTCTTTCCCTTTAACTGTAGTCAAGGAAGCAGGCTTGTTTACTTCGGTTCGACACCCTGGAAAATTTCCGGGGTACGGCAGACTAGTGGTTAATGGTCAGCAAAATATGGTCAGTCTGACCATTGGTGAATCTCAGAACTCGTGAGGGTTTCTGTTGTTGGTTAGCTTTTTGGGGTTGGTTTTTTGGGGGGGGTGAGAAATTGTTAGAGCAGGGAGTTGTGAGGGGTGTGATGTACTTATGACCCGAGGATTGAAGGAATTTAAATACCTTCATCAGCGCTTCAGTCGTCTTCATCTTAGTCTAACATGTACACACAGGGGTCTGTGTACACTCATATAATATGGACCTATTCATGCATGCTTACCTGCGTGTGTGCTGCACACACACACATGTACAAACACACGCTTACACACACACACTCAAACACACATGCATGCACACACACACACTCTCACACACGCACTCACACACACACACTTTTGGGAAGGGGGGAGAGGATTGTTTTCTTTCTTTTTTTTCTTTTTTTTTTTTTTACTAGTGTTCTTCATATTCTCTTTTCCTTACATTCTCTTTTTGACTGTGTGTGACATCAAGTCATTGACTCTGATCTAGTCAGCTCTTTCTCTCCTCTCTCTCTCTCTCTCTCTCTCTCTCTCTCTCTCTCTCTCTCTCTCTCTCTCTTCCTACTTCCTCTCTCTTTCTATCTCTCTCTTTCTTTTTTGATACATCACCTTTTTTCGCCCAGTTTTTTCTCAAATCATTGAATAACCAAAGCCGAATAGTATATAGTCTCCATTTTCTTCATCCTTTTTTTTTTTTTTTTTTTTTTTTTTTTTTTTTAGTCATAAAAGGAAACAGAATCTCTGTGCTCAAAAAAATGTCAGCACAAAAAAACACCCAACCAATATAAACACAAAATTGGAAAATATTTCTGATGTACAGTAAGTAACTGTATGAAAATGGGGTTGATCGGCAATAGTACGGTGCTTCGAGAGTGTGGAAAATGTGTTAATTATTATTGCGTGCATGTGTGTGCGCATGCGCGTTACTACTAACACTAGATCATTCCTTTTTGTGTGTGTTCTGTTTTGATATATGGCTTTGTTGTTGTTCGATGGTAGATGACAAACAGATTGTAAAGTAGAAAAAAACCCAGTCGTGTTTCTACCGTATCGAGAATAGTGCGTGTTATATCAAACTCATTGGAATGTTACTGCATTGTTTAACTCCCATGTCCAAAAAAAATGAAAAAAATCCGTTTCGTGTGTATTTATGAGCGAATTTTAAATAAAAAGAAATGGAAATATTTGTGTGTGTGTGTTGGTGTCATTTCTGATTTTGTGTTTAAAAAAAACACCTGGAGAATATGGCATTTTAGTGATGTCGGAAAATGAAAGGCTGTTGATGTATTATTTCATTGTGTATGGAAGGGGGAGCTAGTGGTTAGAGCGGGAGCTAGGGATCTGACAGCCCAGGTTCAAGCCATCACTGAGAAACCTGCTTAAGGGAATTTTCCTCTCCCCCCCCCCCCCCCCCCCCCCCCCCCGAGTTAACATCAGTACTGGCTCCACTCTCCCGGAAAGTCCTTCGGATGAGACTACTATAAACTGAGATCCCGTGTGTGCAAACACGCGCAGAGCATCTTGCATATATATAATTATATTCACATTAAAATCTGTTCTGCCTTTTCAGAAGAATAGGCCTTTTGCATGCATGCTGGTGTCGTGTTTAGACATCAACCTTGAAGTTGGAATACGGCTACCTCAATGGTGGGTAAAAACTGCTGCATACGCGAAAATATTAAACCGAGGCCCCGTGTGCGAACGCACGCAGAACAGCTTGCGCGCTTGTTAAATCCTGTTCCGCTTTTCGTAAGAGTAGGCCATTGTGTGCCGGTGGGAACAGATGACAGAATTCACATCCGCATACACACGGGGACTGGATGTGAAAAAGCATGTAAGTGCTTGTTCCATTATTTTCGATATAAAAGAATAAATAAATATTCACCATTGGTGAACCTTGGAGCTCTCAAGCCAAGGACCAAAAAAAATCTAGACTCACCTTAGCAGAGGATTTCCTATCACAATTTAGTGCACTAGTCACGTCGTCTCCATTGTGGACTACCAGTGATGCTATAGCGGTCTATCACAGTTATATGAACATCAACAGACGCCATAGCCGAGTGGGTAAGACCATTTGACCTAATCCCATGGGTCCATGAAGTCGTAGGTTCAAATCTTGGCTGAGTCTGGTGAAGGGTGGGGATTTTTACATTCTCCCAGGTCATTTTCAAGTACAGACCTGCCAAAGCTTTTAATTCCCTTTATGTATATATACGCATACAGAAGGTCTAATAGGCACGTTTAAGATCCCATCATTCATGTCAGTGGGTTTCAAAATACAAACATAAAAATTGAAAAAAAAAAAGAAAGGCGAACATACCCAGCATAATCCCCGAAGTCAGAATGTGGCTATCTTCATGGTGGCATACGCAAAATTTTGCCATTGGTGTGTCTTCAAGCTCTAGCCAAGAAACAAAACCAAAAATAAAGATTAATGGGATAAATTTGAACACAGTGCAGCCTCAGGGGAAATAATAAACACTTACAGGACTAAAGAACAAGCGCATTATTAGCTCCCTTCAACTGATACCTTGATCTACTTGTCGCTGGAACCATCTTGTTCCTGAAACACACAGCTAAAAAGACCAAAATGAATGTGATGCGACAAGAACAGCATTGCACTGGACCCCAGAAGGAAGGAGAAAGAAAGGAAGACCAAAAGCAACGTGGAGGAGGACTGTAGAAAGTGAGATGAAGGCCATGCAGCACTCTTGGGGATCAGTGACTAGGTTGGCCCAGGATAGGCAGGAGTGGAAGCGCTTTGTTGCTGCCCTACACACCGCTGGGTGTAATGGCTAATGATGATGATGATGAATGTGATGCGAAGAGTTGAAGGGGGACAGGAAAGCCTAGTGGTTAGAGTGAGGCACATTGCGCTCGTGATCTGCTGACCCGGGTTCGAATCTTGTTAAGGGGATTTTTCCTCTATAGAGTTAAAATCAGTGCCCACTCCACTCTCCCCAGAATTCCTTCGGATGAGACTATAAACCGAGGTCCCGTGTGCGAACGCATGCAGAGCATTATGCACACACACATTAAAACCCATTCCGCTTTTCAGAAGAGTAGGCCATTGTGTGTCAGTGGGACAGAATGATAAAATTTACTTACCGCATACACACAGGGACTGGATATTTTTTTAAAAACCCAATAAGCGCTTATTCCATTATCGTCGAAATAAAAGATTAGAATAAAAGAGTCCAGTAGCTAGCTCCTGGTATAGTAGCATAAACTTTGTGATGGAGAGAGAGAGCGAGCTGTCCCTGGCAAAATTCTGTAGGAAAAGAGCCACTGTGATAGGAGGGGAAACGATAATACACACGCAAGAAGGTTCATTTAAAAGAAGAAGAAAAGGTGGCGCTGCTCTTGTGGCGAAGCGCTCTCCCTAATGGAGAGTCAAGAGCAGCCCCAATTTCATGCAGAAAAATTTGCAGTGACTGAGAAATTGTGTACAAAGAAATAATATAATTATATGCAGCAGCCAGAAATAGGGAAACAAAAACTTGTCAATGACACATGACAAGAATGGGAGAAAAAAGAAAGAAAGGTAAGGAGAAGAAATGCACAAGGGGGTGGGAGCGTTGAGGGGGGGGGGGGTGAGCCAACACTGTGAAAAGGGAGGAGAGGGGCAAATGGGGGAGGAGTGTGGGGGGGGGGGGGGGGGGGGGTGGCAAAATACGGGGAGGGGGGGTGGAGGCCAAAGAAGAAACTGTTTTCCTTTTTGCAGTATCAACAACATTGCCATCGGCACCACCACTGTCACATAGTTCATATGAACAGACATCCCCAGAGTCGAAATGCGGCTACCTAGATGGACGGAGGGGGGAATAGTTTGCATACGCGAAAATTTCACCATTGAGACTGGATGTAAAAAAAAAAGAATTTTAAAAAAATTAGTTTCCCCTCTCCTTTCCCCATAGCTTTTCATCTAATCTCCTCATAGTTTTCCTTCTTTTCCTCCATTCTCCCCATAGTTCTGCCCTATCCCTCTACTCTCCCCATAGTTCTGCCCTATCCCTCTTCTCTCCCCATCGTTCTGCCCTATCCCTCTACTCTCCCCATCGTTCTGCCCTATCCCTCTACTCTCCCCATCGTTTTCTGCCCTATCCCTCTACTCTCCCCATCGTTCTGCCCTATCCATCTACTCTCCCCATAGTTTTGCCCTATCCCTCTACTCTCCCCATTGTTCTCCCCTATCCCTCTACTCTCCCCATTGTTCTCCCCTATCCCTCTACTCTCCCCTTCGTTTTTCCTAATCCTTCTACTCTCCCCTTCGTTTTTCCTATCCCTCTACTCTCCCCATCGTTTCTCCTATCCTCTACTCTTCCCATCGTTCTCCCCTATCCCTCCATTCTCCCCATAGGTTTTCCTATCCCTCTACTCTCCCCATCGTTTCTCTCCCTATCCCTCTACTCTCCCCATCGTTTTTCCCTATTCCTCTACTCTCCCATCGTTCTGCTCTATCCCTCTACTCTCCCCATCGTTCTGCCCTATCCTCTTACTCTCCCCATCGTCCTACTCTTCCATAGTTCTAGTTTTTCCCTATCCCTACTCTCCCCATAGTTTTTCCCTATCCCTCTACTCTCCCCATCCTTTTTCCTTATCCCCGTACTCTCCCCATCGTTTTTCCCTATCCCTATACTCTCCCCATCCTTTTTCCCTATCCCTCTACTCTCCCCATCGTTCTGCCCTATCCCTCTACTCTCCCCATCGTTCTGCCCTATCCCTCTACTCTCCCCATAGTTTTTTTCCTATCCCACTACTCTCCCCATCGTTCTCCCCTATCCCTCTACTCTCCCCATCGTTCTGCCCTATCCTCTCATCTCCACATCGTTCTGCTCTATCCCCGTACTCTCCCCATCCTTTTTCCCTATCCCTCTACTCTCGCCATCATTTTTCCCTATCCCCCTACTCTCGCATAGTTTTTCCCTATCCCTCTACTCTCCTCATCGTTCTCCCCCCTATCCCTCTACTCTCGCCATATTTTAGTTTTTCCCTATCCCTACTCTCCCCATCGTTTTTTCCCTATCCCCATCGTTTTTCCCTATCCCCTCTACTCTCCCCATCCTTTTTCCCTATCCCTACTCTCCCCATCCTTTTTCCCTATCCTACTCTCCCATCGTTCTCCCCTATCCCTACTCTCCCCATCGTTTTTCCCTATCCCTCTACTCTCTCCATAGTTCTCTCCCCATAGTTCTCCCCTATCCCTCTACTCTCACCCATCGTTTTCCCCTATCCCTACTCTCCCCATCGTTTTTCCTTATCCCTCTACTCTCCCCATCGTTTTTCCCTATCCCTCTACTCTCTCCATAGTTCTCTCCCCATAGTTCTCCCCTATCCCTCTACTCTCCCCATCGTTTTTCCCCTATCCCTCTACTCTCCCTACCGTTTTTTCCCTATCCCTCTAATCTCCCCATCATTCTCCCTATCCCTCTACTCTCCCCATCCTTTTTCCTTATCCCCGTATTCTCCCCATCGTTTTTTCCCTATCCCTCTACTCTCCCCCTCGTTTTTACCTATCCCTACTCTCCCCCTCGTTTTTACCTATCCCTCTACTCTCCCCATCGTTCTGCTCTATCCCTCTACTCTCCCCATCGTTTTTCCCTATCGCTCTACTCTCCCCATCATTTTTCCCTATCCCTCTACTCTCGCCATAGTTTTAGTTTTTCCCTATCCCTACTCTCCCCATCATTTTTCCATATCCTCTACTCTCCCATCGTTTCCCCTATCCCTCTACTCTCCCCATCGTTTTTTCCCTATCCCTCTACTCTCCCCCGTTTCTCCCCTATCCCTCTCTACTCTACCCATACTCTCCCAATGCCCTATCCCTCTACTCTCCCCATCGTTCTGCCTATCCCCTACTCTCCCCATAGTTTTCCCCTATCCCTCTACCCATCGCTTTTCCCTATCCCTCTCTACTCTCCCCATCGTTCTGCCCTATCCCTCTACTCTCCCATCGTTCTGCCCTATCCCTCTACTCTCCCCAACGTTCTGCCCTATTCCTCTACTCTCCCCATCGTTTTTCCCTATCCCTCTACTCTACCCATACTCTCCCAATGCCCTATCCCTCTACTCTCCCCATAGTACTGCCCTATCCCTCTACTCTCCCCATAGTTTCCCCTATCCCTCTACTCTTCCCATAGTTCTCCCCTATCCCTCTACTCTCCTCATGCCCTATCCCTCTACTCCTCCCCATCGTTTTTCCCTATTCCTCTACTCTCCCCATCGTCCTATCTCTTCCCATAGTTCTGCTCTATCCCTCTACTCTCCCCATCTGCCCTATCCCTCTACTCTCCCCTCGTCCTACTCTTCCCATAGTTCTAGTTTTCCCTTCCTTCTCTCCCCAAGTTTTTCCCTATCCCTCTACTCTCCCCATCCTTTTTCCTTATCCCCGTACTCTCACCCATCAGTTTTTCCCTATCCCCTCTACCTCTCCCCATCCTTTTTCCCTATCCCTCTACTCTCCCCATCGTTCTGCCCTATCCTCTACTCTCCCCATAGTTTTTTTCCCTATCCCACTACTCTCCCCATCGTTCTGCCCTATCCCTCTACTCCCCCATCGTTCTCCCTATCCTCTACTCTCCCCATCGTTTCTGCCCTATCCCTCTACTCTCCCCATCGTTCTGCCCTATCCCTCTATCTCCCATCGTTCTGCTCTATCCCCGTACTCTCCCCATCCTTTTTCCTTATCCCTCTACTCTCGCCATCATTTTTCCCTATCCCCCTACTCTCGCCATAGTTTTTCCCTATCCCTCTACTCTCCTCATCGTTCTCCCCTATCCCTCTACTCTCGCCATAGTTTTAGTTTTTCCCTATCCCTACTCTCCCCATCGTTTTTCCCTATCCCTACTCTCCCCATCGTTTTTCCCTATCCCTACTCTCCCCATCGTTCTCTCCCCATAGTTCTCCCTATCTACTCTCCCCATGCCCTATCCCTCTCGCCATAGTTTTAGTTTTTCCACATAGTTTTTCCCTATCCCTCTACTCGCCCACATAGTTTTGCCCTATCCCTCTACTCTCCCCATCGTTCTCCCTATCCCCTACTCTCCCCATAGTTTTTCCCTATCCCTCACTCTCTCCCCATCGTCTCTCCCCATCCCATCTACTCTCGCCATCGTTCTTCCTATCTCTACTCTCCCATAGTTTTTTCCCTATCTTCTACTCTCCCCAATAGTTCTCCCCTATCACTCACTCTCACATCGTTCTAACCCTATCCTCTACTCTCCCCTTTTATTCCCCTATCTCTCCCCATAGTTTTTCCCTATCTTTCTACTCTCCCCATAGTTCTCCCCTATCACTCTACTCTCCACATCGTTCTACCCCTATACCCTCTACTCTCCCCATAGTTTTTCCCTATCTTTCTACTCTCCCTTCCCCCAATCATTCCCACATCGTTCCCCTAACCTCTACTCTCCCCATGCCCTATCCCTCTACTCCCCATCGTTTCCCTATCCTCTACTCTCCCCATAAGTTCTTCCTTCCTCCTCTATTTTCCCCATAGTTTCCCTCACTCCCTCTATATTCCCCCATACCTAGTTTTCCCTCCCTTCTCTCCCCATAGTTCCTTTCCCTCCCTCTATTCTCCCCCCTATTCTGCCACTATTCTCCCCCATTTTTTCCCCTCCCTCTATTCTCCCCCTAGTTTCCTCCCTCTATTCTCCCCCATAGTTCCCCCCCCCCTCTCCCATAGTTTTCTCCCCATAGAGTTTTCCTTCTCCCTCTATTCCCCCAAGTATAGTTCCCTCCCTCTTCTCCCCCATAGTTTCCCTCCCTCATTATTCCTCCCTCTATTCTCCCCCATATTTCCCTCCTCTATTTCCCCCACTAGTTTCCCCCTCTATTTCCCCATATTTTCCCTCCTCTATTTTCCCCCATAGTTTCCCTCCCTCTACTCTCCCCATAATTTCCCTCCCTTATTTTCCCCCATAGTTTCCCTCCCTCTAATCTCCCCATATAATTTCCCTCCCTCTATTTTCCCCCATAGTTTCCCTCCCTCTATTCCCCCATAGTTTCCCTCCCTCTATTTTCCCCCATAGTTTTCCCTCCCTCTAATCTCCCCATAATTTCCCTCCCTCTAATCTCCCCATAATTTCCCTCCCTCTATTCTCCCCCATAGTTTCCCTCCCTCTATTTCCCCCAAGTTTCCCTCCCTCTATTCTCCCCCAAATTTCCCTCCCTCTAATCTCCCCATAATTTCCCTCCCTCTATTTTCCCCCCATAGTTTCCCTCCCTCTAATCTCCCCATATTTTCCCTCCCTCTATTCTCCCCCATAGTTTTCCCTCCCTCTATTTAGTATCCCTCCCTCTATTCTCTCCCCCATAGTTTCCCTCCCTCTATTTCCCCCATAGTTTCCCTCCCTCTATTTTCCCCCATAGTTTTCCCTCCCTCTAATCTCCCCATAATTTCCCTCCCTCTAATCTCCCCATAATTTCCCTCCCTCTAATCTCCCCTCCCTCTATTCTCCCCCATAGTTTCCCTCCCATTCCCCCCCATAGTTTCCCTCCCTCTATTCTCCCCCTCTATTTTCCCCCATAGTTTCCCTCCCTCTATTCTCCCCCTCTATTCCCCCCATAGTTTCCCCCCCCTATTTTCCCCCATAGTTCCCCCATAGTTCCCCCCCCCTATTTTCCCCATAGTTCCCCTCCCTCTTTTCTCCCCCATAGTTCCCCCCCTCTATTTCCCCCATAATTCCCCCATAATTCCCCCCCCCTCTATTTTCCCCATAGTTCCCCCATAGTTCCCCTCTCTATTTCCCCCATAATTCCCCCCCATAATTCCCCCCCTCTATTCTCCCCCATAGTTCCCCCCCTCTATTTTCCCTATAATTTCCTCCTCTATTCTCCCCATAGTTCCCCCCCTCTATTTTCCCCCATAGTTCCCCCCCCCCCTCTATTCTCCCCATAGTTCCCCCCCTCTATTTTCCCCATAGTTTCCCTCCCTCTATTCTCCCCCTCTATTTTCCCCCATAGTTTCCCTCCCTCTATTCTCCCCCTCTATTCCCCCCATAGTTTTCCCCCCTATTTTCCCCCATAGTTCCCCTCCCTCTATTCTCCCCCATAGAACCCCCCTCTTTTCCCCCATAATCCCCCCCCCCTCTATTTTCCCCCATAGTTCCCCCATAGTTCCCCCCTCTATTTTCCCCCATAATTCCCCCCCTCTATTCTCCCCCATAGTTCCCCCCCTCTATTTTCCCTATAATTTCCCTCCCTCTATTCTCCCCCATAGTTCCCCCCCTCTATTCTCCCCCATAGTTCCCCCCCCTCTATTCTCCCCCATAGTCCCCCCCTCAAATTTTCCCCATAGTTTCCCTCCCTCTATTTTCCCCCATAGTTCCCCCCTCTATTTTCCCCCATAGTTCCCCCCTCTATTTTCCCCATAGTTCCATTCTCCCCCATAGTTTCCCCTCCCTCTGCTCTTCCCCATAATTTTCCTTCACTTTTTTTTCTCCTATAGTTTTCCCTCTACTCCCCCTCTATCATAGTTTTTTTTCCCCCACTTCTCTCTCCATAGTTTTCTGTATCTGGGAAAGGTAGTGGTAAACAAACATCACAACAAACTGGCCAAGCCAGATGGTAAAATTCACAATCATTAAATTTTGCAATGTGACGGGCGCATTCCAGATTCGAACCCACGCCTTCAAGACCGTGAGGATCAGAAGACATACGCTTTAACCATTAGGCTATCGCGCCCGTCTGTAATCTAATCCAAAATGGAAAATATATAATCTAACTTTTGGAGGGCTGAAAACGAACGAAAAGAAGACAACAGTTCAGTGATGAGTAGTACTCACATTTGTGTGTGTGTGTGTGTGTGTGTGTGCCATGACCCCCCTCCACCCCCACTCCTCGCGTGCTTGCTTTCTAAGAGGGGGGTCACACCACTCCCTTTAAACCTCATCCATTGTAAATAATATTCTTCCGATATCACTTTCAACAGTAAGCATGACTACTACTACCACCTTCTTCCTAGAGAAGACCAAGTAACCATTTGTGAGGCTGAGGACTGGACACTGCAGACTCAAGACATCACAAGTTTAACCAAGTTCCACATTGTCAGTGATTCTGAGGCCTGCCCCTGTGTGTGTGTGTGTGCACTTCTCCCATGACAGTGGAAGAACACTTCCTCCTCCAGACCTGTCCATCCAACACACCAAAACCTTAAGGACTGGCCGATATCTGGCCTACTGACCAACCTGCCGATGAGGGACAAACTCTTCGGACCCCTGGAGGGAGGGAGGGCCTTCAGCGTACCACGGCTGCATTTGTCAGGGCCTCAGGAGTTGCTGTCTGAGCGTTCGACGACGATGACGAAGAAGAAGATAATCAGTTTGAGTGACCAGATGTAAAATCGAAGCAACAACATAATCGAGTCTTCATTTTGACTCTTAAAAGGTTGGTTGCTTTTCTTTCTTCTTTTTTTATGTTTAAAAAAGATTTTGCTTTGTTTTGTGTTAATCAAGTAGGGAACAGCTGTGTTAGATGCCAAACAGACAGACAGACAGAGATAGATAGACAGGCAGACAGAGACAGACAAACAGAAACAGACAGACTAGACAGGCAGACAGAGACAGAAAGACAGACAGACAGACTAGGCAGACAGAGAGACAGACAAGGCAGGCAGGCAGGCAAATAGGTTGAGAGACAGACAGACGGACGGACGGACGGACAGGCCGGCAGGTAGGCAGACAAGCAGGCAGGCAAATAGACAAACACATTGACAAAGAGAGAGACAGACAGGGGGGCAGAGAGACAGACAGACAGACTAGACAGGCAGGCAAATAGAATGAGAGAGACAGACAGACAGACAGACAGACAGAGAGGGTGACAAAGAGAGAGAGAGAGAGAGAGAGAGAGAGAGAGACA
>CM054157.1:46195086-46197586 GCA_028751875.1 Rapana venosa | reverse complement strand
ATATTATTATTATTATTATTAGAATAGCACCGCACATGTGTCAGTGTCACGTTAACACACCCTCTACCAAAACCCTGGCATGACATGATTTATCTCTGATGCAAGATGAAGGACAGAGGTGGCAGGATGGTTAAGACGTTCGCCCGCCTTAACAGGTAAACCTGTGAGGTTCAGGGTTCCATTCCCAGCCTTGCCCTTTCTTTCCAAGTTTGACTGGGGAAAATCGAACTGAATGACAAAGTCTTTGGGAGGAGACTCTAAACCAGTAGGACCTGTGTGTTCACAAATTTGCGCACATCAAAAGAACCCACGACAGTTGAAAATCGGAAAGAGCAGGGAGATACCTCCTGACTGTCCTGGCAAAATTTAAAATTGTCGCATACGCAAAAATCTCTTCATTGGTGAACCTCGGAATTGTAACAGAGGAACAAAAAAAGTTTCCTCTTCTTCATCATTTGCTCTGACGGCAACTATTCTTGTCGGTTATATGGAGCGAAAATGCGTCACGTTGCCGTTAAGCGCCTGACAAGTCAGGCCCAGCGCATCCGACTTCGGCATAAGAGAGAGAATTGTTATCTTTTTAGGTCTTTCTGCAACAACAACAACAAAACAACAACAAAAAAGGCAGGAAAATGGACCAAGAAGCAGAAAATAAGACAAGAAGGAGGTGACAGGAAGAAAAAGGAACAAGGCAGAAACAAAGAGAGTGATAGAAAAGAGGAAATTTCTATCACAGAGTTTTTAGAAGGTGGGGGGATGCTGTTTATACTGACAGGGCCCCCGGCATCCCCTCTGGGAAAAAATCCCCACAAAAACATTTGATGAGTATTTAAAGCTTCTGCATACGTATAATTCATACTGTATTTGCAGAGGCAGTTGGGGCACTGGCAGGTCTTGACTTGACTTATGCCTCTTGGTTCCTTAGGGAACATAGGGCTGCAACAACACCCCTCCAACGAACTCGGTTTTGGGAGATCCTCTTCAGCTCGGCCCATGTCATTCCGGCTGCCTTCGTTTCTTCGTCCTTCCCGAAGGCTTTCACCAGCACGCGTCATAGGCTCTACCAGAGAGGACTCTTCCCCAACCATGTCGCTCGTAAGAGGTAATGTTGTAGTTTCTGTAACAGACTAGTTTTTTAAGTGAATGGGTTTGTTAGCCCAATGCACAACCCCCAACCTGGAGGACCAGGGTGCATCGTTTAGTCTGTCTCCTCCCCCCCAGACCTGTTGAGCATGGTTGAACCTGCCAGAGGCCGAAGCCCCCGCCCACATAGCTCTGGGGGTCATTGAAGCACGCAAGCCATCCCACCACGACAAGGTGACACACCATCGGGACAGAACTGGTAGGTCTGCGGTCTGCACCCCAGAAATTGTTCTGGGAGGTCGTCAAGCCTTCATCTCTTCAGTATCCATGCAGACAAAGGATGGGGGGGGGGGGGGGGGGGGGGGGGGGCAATAAAGCCTCAAACCCAGCCCTTTACTGGGAGGCGGGATAGCCTAGTGGTTAGAGCGTTGAGCTCGTGATCTGACGGCCCGGGTTCGAGCCACCACCGAGACACCTCGTTCAAGGGGATTTTGTTTTCTCTCCCTGGAGTTAACATCAGTACTGACTCCACTTTCCTGAAAGTCCTTCAGATGAGACTATGAACCGAGGTCCCGAGGGGGTTATTGATTCAGATTCTCAGTGTGACCGGGTTGTGTTTTTTAAAAAAATATTTTACTCTTTTATTTCGAGGATAATGGAATATGCACTCCTGTGCCTTTATTTACTTTTTTTTGCATCCAGTCCTCGTGTGTATGCAGGTTTTGTAAATATTGTCATCTGTTCCCATTTGGGATACCTTGGGATAGCAAGGGAGTTGTATTTCTGTCAAGAATAAGAGTATCGTGCGTGTGGCATTGGTCTGGTTTATGTATCATAGCTCGCGCTCGCTTTTCCCCCAGCTAAGGTTAAGCAGCATCGAGCGTGGTTTACCACTTGGATGGGTGACCGTTTCCACGCCTTGGCTTCAGTACAGTTCCCCGAGTTCACCCAGCTGTAAATGGGTACCTGCCTTCTTTAGGGTCAGGGAAGGTAAAGCAGCGAGGGAGAGGATATGGGCGCCGCCCTCAATATGCTGGCCACTAGAGAAGCTGAGGTCTCTGACGCCTCACTCCCCTACGACCATATAGGTTATGGGATACCTTTACCTTTACTTCAGCTGTAACTGTCACTGACAGTTTAACTCGGTGCCTACACTTCAAAGTTTAGATAAAGGTGTTCCCATAACCTATGTGGTCGCTGGGAAGCTAGGCATCAGAGACCTCAGTTTCTCCAAGAGCCAGCATATTGAGGGCGGCGCCCATCTCCTCTCCCTCGCTGCTTTACCTTCCCTGACCTATAAAGAGGGCAGGTACCCATTTATAGCTGGGGGAACTGTACTGAAGCCAAGGCGCGCAAACGGTCACCCATCCAAGAGGTAAACCACGGTCAATGCTGCTTAACCTTAGCTTGGGGGAAA
>CM054157.1:46182586-46190086 GCA_028751875.1 Rapana venosa | reverse complement strand
CATCTCATTTCTACTGCTTGGATCCTCCTTTGTAGGACAGGACAATCAGCCTCATAAGTCATGCCAGTAAAGTCATGCTGAAAGTGATCCTGAACAGGCTGAAACCACAGGCAGAAGAGATCATCGCCGAAGAGCAGGCCGGTTTCCGCCCAAATAGAAGCACCACAGAACAGATATTCAACCTGAGGGTTCTGTGTGAGAAATACAGCCAGCATCAACAAGACATCTTCCACGTCTTCATTGATTTTAAGAAGGCCTTCGATAGAGTATGGCATGACGCTCTGTGGGCCACCATGAACAAATTCAACATGGGCCAGAAGCTGATCCACACCATCAAGGAACTCTACTCAAAGGCCACCAGTGCAGTACTCGTACAGGGCACGATAGGGAATGGTTCCGTACCTCAGTTGGGGTCCGACAGGGATGTCTGCTGTCGCCGACACTATTTAACATTTTCCTCGAACGCATCATGACTGACGCCTTGGAAGACCACACAGGAACAGTCAGCATTGGAGGGCGAACAATCACCAACCTCAGTTTGCCGATGACATTGACGGTCTGGCAGGAAATGAAGAGGAACTGGCCAACCTAGTGAAGAAACTGGACGAAATATCCTCACAATACGGCATGGAAATCAGTGCCGAGAAAACCAAGCTCATGACAAACAGTGCCCAGCCAATCACCACCAAGATCACTCTCAACGGAAAAGAACTGGAGACAGTTGACCATTTCAAGTACCTTGGAGCCATCATAAGTGAGGAGGGATCGAAGACCGAAATCCTAGCAAGAGCGGCACAAACAGCAGCAGCAATGGCAAGACTGAAAACCATATGGAGAGACAGAAACATCCCTCTCGGAACCAAGGTAAAGTTACTAAACGCGCTAGTCACCTCAATCATGCTTTACGCATGTGAGGCATGGACACTAAACGCAGACCTACAAAGGAGGATCCAAGCAGTAGACACACATAGACACGCGTAAACACACACACAAACACATACACTTCACACACACACACACGTAAACTCACACACACACACACACACACAAACACAACAACAACAACACACACACACACGCACAACAACAACAACAACACACACACACACACAAACAACAACACACACACACTCCTACACACACACACACTCCTACACACACACTCCTATACACACACACACACCACAACACACACACAACACAACACACACACACAACAACAACACACACACACACGTAAACAAACACACACACACACTCCTACACACACAGACACACATAGACACACACACCTACACACACACACACAAAACACACACACACACACACACACACACACACACACACACACACACACACACACACACATACATTGTGTCCATAAAAAGCTCCAAACGGAGCTAAAGAGTGAAAGCCCCATTTTCTTTTTCTTGTTAGTCGTGTCAATATAGCCAATACAATTTCCATAACTGAAAGACTAAGTTATCATCATCATCATCATCATCATCATCATCTTCATCATCGAACACTCAGACAGCAACTATTGTTATCTGTCATATCCCAAAGGGGCGAGAAATTCTTGTAATCCGCATGAATTTCTCACCCTTTCGAGATATTAAAGAGTTCGTATTCGTTTATGAACGAAAACGGGTTGTGCTGCCGTTAAGCGCCTGACAAGTCAGGCCCAGCACATCCGACTTCGGCATGGGAGAGAAAATCTTTTAACTCTTTCTGGAGGGGAGAAAAAAGGCAGGAGAATGGACCAAGAAGGCAGAAAATAGAGAAGAAGGAGGTTGACAGGAAGCAAACAAACAGGGCAGAAACAAAGAGAGGGATAGAAAAGAGGGAATTCCTGGCACAGAATTTCCAGAAAGTGGGGATAGATACTGTTTATACTGACAGCCCCCCCCCCCCCCCCAACCCCACCCCACATCCCCACAGGGAGATAAGTTATCAGCAGACAACTACTGGGTGGGGGGGGGGGGGGGGGGGGGGGGGGAGACAGGGGATAGCCTAGTGGTTAGAGCGTTGGAGCTCGTGATCTGACGGCCCCGGGTTCGAGCTACCACCCGTTCCAGGCTATTTCTCCTCTGGAGGTAACATCAGTGCTGACTCCACTCCCCCGAAATTCCTTCGGATGAGATTTATAAACCGAAGTCCAGTGCGTTGGCAACGCACGTAAAACATCTTGCACACACGTTAAAAAAAAAAAAAAACACAAACAAACACCAACCTGTTCTGTCTTCAGGATGAGTAGGCCATTTCGTGCCGGTAGGCATGGATGACAAAAAAATGTTTAAAAAGCACGCGCGCACTGGTGTCATGTTTAGACATCATCCCCGCAGACGGACTGCGGCAGCCACTTTCATGCATAGCGAGTACAGGAGGTGACAAGAAGAAAAGGAAACAAGGCAGAAACAAAAGAGAGGGATAGAAAAGAGGGAATTCCTAGCACGCAAAGAATCTCACCATTGGTGTACCTCGGGAACTCTATCCGAGGAAGGAAAAAAAAGAGAAAAAGAGAAAAAAAAGGAAGATGTTTAACAGAAACTAGAAAGATTTCTCATTGTTCCTTACGTAGTAATTACGTCTGAATGCTATCATTGAAAAATGTAATCTTCTGATAAATCTGTTTTTTAAAGAAATACTTTTCGTAATCACGAAAAAGTCCATACCTACCTTCGCTTTTCTTCCTTGCATAACAATTTCCTCCATAAAACCCCAAAATCTTTGTGTATATATATATATATATATATATAATATATAATATATATATATATATATATATAAATAATATATATATATACTATATAAATAAATAATAACAGAATAATCCTAAAAACTCTGCCGAATCATCATCGTGGGGATTGGGGGCGGGGGGCGGGGCCTCAGTATAAAATAGCATCTCCACCTTCTGAAAATTCTGTGCTAGGAATTCCCTCTTTTCTATCCCTCTCTTTATTTCTGCCTCGTTCCTTTTTTTTTCCTTCCTGTCACCTCCTCCTTGTCTTATTTTCTGCCTTCTTAGTCCATTCTCCTCCTTTCCATCCCCCTCCCCCCCCCCCCCCCCCCCCCCCCTACCCAGAAATACTTAAAAGATAATAATTCCCTCTTATAACCGAAGTCGGATGCGCTGGGCCTGACTCGTCAGGCGCTTAACGGCAGCGCGACGCATTTTCGCTCATATAAACAGACAACAACAGCTGCAGTCTGAGCGCTCGACAACGACGACGACGAAGAAGAAGAAGAAATTCAATCATCACTTCCGTCAAACGACAGAGGTAGCCTTTTGGCACGGTGATGACGCAGGCGAGTTGAGCCCCCCCAGCAGAAAATGACGGGCTGCTAGCCTTAATGCCTCTGTACTTTTGTTCTTCGCCTTGTCTCCTTCCTTCCGCACCAAAGCGCTCGGTCTCTCTCTCCCTCTCTCTCTCTCTCTCTCATTCCCTCAGCCGTCGGCAGGTCACTTCTGGCTGCCGCCGCTGCTGTAGTAGTAGCGCCCGTTTATACCTACCTACCTACCTACCTACCTACCGACACCACCATCATCATCATCACTCGCCGCCAATGGAGGCTTGGACACCTTGATGTTTGTCAACCTGTACAACAAGGAGAGAGAGGGAAGTACTAAAACAAGTGAGTGATTTGGGGGAAAAAACACACAGGGTGCAGTGGTCATTTTGGGGATAGGCCTTAGCTGTCGACGACGACCACGAAGCCTTGCCTTGCCTAGCACTACCCCCCACCCCACCCCCCCTACTACCTCCCTGTGAAAACGGGTACACGATTCGACGACGAGGATTGGGTCGTGGCAGCGGTTGACAGCTTGTTGCAAAAGGCGGGAGGAGGAGGAGGAGGAGGAGAGGAGAGGAGAGAGGACGGAAGGAAGGTGAGTGGAGGTGGTGTGTGTGTGTGTGTGTGTGTGACAATGGCTGGTGTAGGCAGCTAGGCTAGCCCTCTTTCTCTCTCTCTCTTTCTCTCTTTCCCTCCCTCTTGTCTCTTAGTCTCTCCAGGCGGCGACCTGTGGGGTATTGATTACTTGTGCAGGTAACAGCAGCAGCAGAGGGCCTAACTTGACGCTTTACAAGCGCTGCACAGCTCGACACAGCACAGCACAGCACAGCACAGCACACACAGCACAGCACACACACGGTAGCTTTAAGCGCTAACACCGATATAGGCCCTAGTAGTAGTAGCAGTAGCAAGCTTAGGTCTAGCTAGGCTACCGGTACAAGCAGAAATACGATGTCTGAATCCCGACGGCACTTTTTGGCTCTGTGTGTGTGTGTGTGTGTGTGTTGGTGGTGGGTGGGTGGTGGTGATGAGTAGGGGAAGGGTGGGGGAAGGGGGGTGAAATGACACGATTGTTTAAGCTTCTGTGTGTAGCCTAGTCTTAGGTTTTCTGTACAAGATTTTTTTTTTTTTTTTTACCTGGGTAGAATTTTGTGTGAGAGTGTGTGTGTGTCCAATGTTAGGTTGTCATGTTCCTTCCTTCCTTCCTTCTTCTTTGTGTTTAATTGTTATTTTATTTTATGACCGGTTAAAATGATGGCTTGTGTTTTTAAGTTTTGATGCTAGTATGGCGGATGTTCCTGTTTGAAATCTGTCTGCCTGTTCTAAGATAAGATTTTTTGTGATTGATTTTTAAAATCTGGTGTCTTTTTTTTAAAATTTAGATTTTGTGTTGTTTTTTTTCCAATTTACCCAAATCTAGGTATTCAATCCATCCATTTTCTCACCTTTTCGAGAAAGATGTGGGTGGCGCTGCTCTTGTGGCGAGGCACTCTCCCCAGGGAGAGCAGCCCGAATTTCATGCAGAGAAATCTGCCGTGACTTTGAAATGGTATAAACAGTTTGTTTTTAAATTATGCTTCCTGTTTATAAGTCCTTAACAGCACATTAGTTAGTCGAAATGTATATATGAATCACACACTCATTCTAAATTTACATTCCTGTCGTCTATGTTACGTGTGTGTGTGTGTGTATGTGTGTGTGTGTGTGTGTGTGTGTGTGTGTGTGTGTGTGTGTACGTGTGTGTGTGAGTGTGTGCGTGTGTGTATACGTGTGTGTGTGTGTGTGTTGTGTGTGTGTGTGTGTGTGTGTGGTGTGTGTGTGTGTGTGTGTACGTGTCCTGTCTGAAACTTATTCGACAGACTAACATACAAGAGTAGCCTACTTTAAGTGCGTGATCTGATCGTTCTAGTAGAGATTATACAGCCTCCTCCCTCTCCCCCCTACTTCTCCCCCCCCCCCCCCCCCCCCACACACACACACACCCTCCTTTACTTCGGGCTATAATGTGTAAGGGTGTCCAACAGATTAGATACCAGTCCTGATTAATATTCATGTCAACAATCGTTATTGTTTGCTGTTATATATATATATATATATATATATATATATATAAGAGAGAGAGAGAGAGAGAGAGAGAGAGAGAGAGAAGAGAGAGAGTGAGAGAGAGAGAGAGGTAGAGAGATAACAGACAGACAGACAGACAGACAGACAGACAGACAGACAGACAGACAGACAGATAGATAGATAGATAGATAGATAGATAGATATCGCTTTGACTGATCTGATCGTTCGGAATTTTTTTTTAAACCAATGGGTGGTGCTGCTCTTGTGGCGACGCGCTCTCCCCGAGGAGAGCAGCTCGAATTTCACGCAGAGAAAATCTGCCCTGACTTAAAAAAGTGGTATAAAATTACAATAAAGAATTACTCATCCGTATTGATGTTTTAGCAATTAGTTTGATTGTGACTATTGAAATAGCCAAGGATCTGAGTTTTGACTGATGCAAGTAAGAAAAGGTCGCTATATCATAATTTAATTTTTTTAATTATTATTTTATACAGCGGGATAGCCTAGTGGTTAGAGCGTTGAGCTCGTGATCTGACGGCCCGGGTTCGAGCCACCACCGAGACACCCGTTTTAGGGATTTTTTTCCCCCTGGAGTTAACATCAGTGCTGACTCCACTCCCCTGAAAATGCAGATGAGACTATAATTATAAACCGTGGTTCCGAGTTACGAACGCTCGCAGAACATCTTGCGCACACGTTAAAACCCGGTCCGCCTTTCGGAAGAGTAGGCCAGTAAGAACGGATGAAAAAAAATTTAAGGAGGAAGAGGAGAAGAGGGAGAAGGAGAAGGATGGGAGGAGGAGAAGAAGAAAGAGGGGGAGGGGTGGAGAGAGAGAGAAGATGATGACATATGATGATGAAGTTGAAGAAGGAGGATGAGGAGGAGAAGATTTAAGGAGGAGAAGAAGAAGGAGAAGAAGAAAGGGAAGAGAGACAGACAGACAGACAGACAGAAAGAAAGAATGAAAGAAAGAAAGAAGGAGATGACGGCGATCATGGAAGAAGAAGAAGAAGAAGAAGAAGAAAGATAGAAGCATTGGCTATACAGAAATCCTGCAACAACAAAAGAGAAAGATTTTCTTTAAAACTCATTACAATGTGATGATTACACAACATGGCAGAAGATGTTGCTCTATATAGACTGTAACGCAGCCAGTTTGAATCAATTAATGCCTTCAGTAAATCCGTCACCCATCCCTTATATTTAAAAACTGCCAACTCTACCTTTCCCACCAGTTAAATCTGATTGTGCTCGATATGTTTGTGTTACTTGATGAGTTAGACCTTGAATATAGTTTACCCTCATTAAATTGGCTTTTGGAGGGAGGGGGGAGGGGGTGTTGAAGGGGGGGGGGGGGGGTGCTGGATACCTTTCGTCTTCTTCGTCGAACTCTCAGACAGCAACTCCTGAGGCCCTGACAAATGCTGCCGTGGTACGCTGAAGGCCCTCCCTCCCTCCAGGGGTCCGAAGAGTTTGTCCCTCATCGGCAGGTTGGTCAGTAGGCCAGATATCGGCCAGTCCTCAAGTTTTTGGTGTGTTGGATGGACAGGTCTGGAGGAGGAAGTGGTCTTCCACTGTCATGGGAGAAGTGCACACACACACACACACACACAGGGGCAGGCCTCAGAATCACCGACAATGTGGAACTTGGTTGAACTTGTGATGTCTTGAGTCTGCAGTGTCCAGTCCTCAGCCTCACAATGGTTACTTGGTCTTCTCTGGGGAGGAGGAGGTAGTAGAAGTAGTAGTAGTAGTAGTAGTAGTAGTAGTAAAAGTAGTAGTAGTAGTAGTAGTAAAAGTAGTAGTAGTAGTAGTAGTAGTAGTAGTAGTAGTAAAAGTAGTAGTAGTAGTAGTAGTAGTAGAAGTAGTAGTAGTGGTAGTAGTAGTAGTAGTAGCAGCCATCCTTTGCTGTTGAAATCAGGGTGCTGCTGAAGCCATCTTCTCTTTTGCTTTTTCCTTTCACAATTGTCTTAGGCTGGATAGCCTAGTGGTTAGAGCGTTGAGCTTCGTGATCTGACGGTTCGGGTTCGAGCAGGGAAGACTGTAGCCGTGTGGTTTTATTGTTCAGAACTTAACGTGGGTGTTTGTTGTTGGGCTTTTTCGTTCCTCGGCTAGAGCTCCGAGGTTTACCATTGGTG
>CM054157.1:46165086-46177586 GCA_028751875.1 Rapana venosa | reverse complement strand
AACAACAAGCTTGTAGCTTATATTGTGCTCTAGTACAACATCAACATCACACACGGTGACTTAAGTAGAGCTTAATAATTATGCAATGTTCAACCCTTGTTGGTGCCCCCCCCCCCCCCCCCCCCCTCTCCTCTCTCTCTCTCCTCTCTCTCTCTCTCTCTCTCTCTCTCTCTCTCTCTCTCTCTCTTAGAAAGATGAAAGTTTGGTGGTAGTGATGATGATGACGATGATAATGATGACGGTGATGACGATGACAAATGTGATGGCGATGACAAATATGATGACGGTGATGATGATGGCGATGATGATGATGATGACGAGAACAAAATGTGATGATGATGATGTCGACAATAAAATAGGATGATGATCTCGACGATTATTTATTATGATGACGACGATGATGAGAATGACGGCGACGACAAAATGTGATGACGACAACGACGATGAGGAGGAGGATGACGACGACGACGACGACAAATGAAATGATGACGACGGCTATGATGATAACGATGATAATGACTAATGTGATGATGACGACGACGACGATGATGATAACGATGATAATGACGACTAATGTGATGATGATGACGACGACAACGACAGATAAAATGATATGACGACTATAATTATGATGATAGCGATGACGACGACGACGCGACAGTGACAACAACAACAACAACAACGACAACGACAACAGTGATACAATCGCTATTACACGAACTTAACAAATAACTTTACTCATGGTAAAAGTAGTGTACATACATAGTATACATAGTTTATACAGTAGTGTACTTGCCTGCCAACAAGTAAACCGTGAGGTTCTGGGTTCGATTCCCAGCCTCGCCCTTTCTTCCCAGTTTGACACAAAAATCGAACTGAATGTCAAAGTCCTTCGGATGAGACTATAAACCGAGGCCCCGTGTGCGAACGCATGCAGAACATCTTGCACACACGTTAAATCCTGTTCTGCTGTTCGAAAGAGTAGGCCATTGTGTGCCGATGGGAACAGATGACAATTTTTTTTATAAAACCGCATACATACGCATAAAGTTTTAAAAAAAATTTAAGTCATCTGAGCGCTTTTATTTGTTGCTTTACAAGATTCAGCGCTATATAAATTCCATATATATATAATATATATATAATATATATATATATATATATATATATATATATATATATATATATATATATACACATATACATACACACATACTTTAAGAGACATGGATGCTGGAAGACCTTTATGGTGTTGACGAGGACTTCTTCCAACTAAATGTCATCATCGACAGGCGATGGAAACAGTTCTAACATGAAGCCAAGCTCGTCTGCAGAAAACCGAAGCAAGAAGTATGGGTGTTGTTGCGGTTGTTTTTTTTTCCTAAAAGCGAAGTTGGTTGGGGGTTTGTTTTTTCCCCCCTTCTGTACATATAACTTGACGTAAGCGCAAAAACAATCTCGACTACTTTTGCGTGGGCGGGTTAGGCTTAGTGGTTTTTGAGTGTTGCGTTCGTGATCTGATGGCCCGGGTTCGAGCCACCACCGAGACGCCCGTTTGGTTTTTTTTTCTCTGTTTGTTTGTTTGTTTTTTGTTTTGTTGTTGTTTTTTTTGGGGGGTTTTTTTGTTTTGTTTGGGGGTGGTTTTTTTGGGGGGGGGGGGGGTGTTGGGGTGCTATCCAGGTTAACATCAGTACTTCTTCTTTCTTTCTTTCTTTGTCTCTTTCTTTCTTTCTTTCTAACGCTCAGACACAACTATTTTTGTTGTCCTTTCATATTAAAAGTTTTTTGTGTGAACACGCGTTGCGCTGCCGTTAAGCGCCTGACAAGTCAGGCCCAGCACATCCGACTTCGTTGTGGGGTGAGAAGTTGTTGTTGTTATCTTTGAAATCTTTCTGGCAAAAAATAAATAAATAGATAGATAAATAAATAAATAAATTTTAAAAAATGCGGGAGAATGGACTAAGAAGGCATGAATATAGACGAGGAGGAGGTGGTGGTGACAGGAAGAAAATGGAAACGAGGCAGAAACGAAGAGAGGGATAGAAAAGAGGGAATTCCTAGCACAGGATTTCCAGAAAGTCGATTTGCTGGGTTTTGTTTTTTTACAAGATTCAGCGCTATATAAATTCCATATATTATTATTATTATACTGAAAGCCCCCCCCCCCATCCCCCCCCCCCCCCCCCCCCCCCCCCCCCCCCCCCCACGCCCCACGAGGTAAGTCCTTGGGATGAGACTATAGACCGAGGTGTGTTTGGTATGTTTATGTTTTGTGTTACCCATTGAACGCTGACATAAATTATTATCGTGGGATTTTTAACGTGTGTGTTTGATCTTCTGCATGCAGAAAGGTATTTAATCGTATATACACGAAAGGGGAAGTTAAGGCAGTGGCAGGTCTGCATTTTGAAGTTGATCTGGGAAATTGTAAACAAACAAAAATATTTAAATCCCCGCCGTTAATTTCACACGATGCCACTGTGGACTAGAATAGCATGCACCTGATTTCCTCGTGTGTGTGTGTGGGGTGTGTGTGTGTGTGTGTGTGTGTGTGTGTGTGTGGTGTGTGTGTGTGTGTGAGTGTGTGTGTGTGTGATCTGTGTGTGAGAGAAGAGAGAGAGAGAGAGTGTGTGTGTGTGTGTGTGTGTGTGTGTGTGTGTGTGTGTGTGTGTGTGTGTGTGTGTGTGTGTGTGTGTGAGAGAGAGAAGAAGAGAGAGAGAGAGAGAGAGAGAGTGTGTGTGGTGTGTGTGTGTGTGTGTGTGTGTGTGTGTGTGTGTGTGTGTGTGTGTGTGTGTGTGTGTGGTGTGTGTGTGAGAGAAAAAGAGAGAGAGAGTGTGTGTTTTGTGTGTGTGTGTGTGTGTGAGTGTGTGTGTGTGTGATCTGTGTGTGAGAGAAGAGAGAGAGAGAGTGTGTGTGTGTGTGTGTGTGTGATCTGTGTGTGAGAGAGAGAGAGGGAGAGAAGAAAGATAGAGTGTGTGAGAGAGAGAGAGTGAGAGAGAGAGAGAGAGAGAGAGAGAGAGAGTGTGTGTGTGTGTGGTGAGTGATCTGTGTGTGAGAGAAGAGAGTGTGTGTGAGAGAGAGAAGAGAGAAAGAGTAGAGAGAGAGAGAGTGTGTGTGAGAGAGAGAGAGAGAGGGAGAGAAGAGAGAGAGTGTGTGTGAAAGAGAGAGGGAGAGAAGAGAGAGAGTTAGAGAGATAGAGATAGTGTGTGGGGGAGAGAGAGAGAGTGAGAGAGAGAGAGAAGAGACAGAGAGAGAGAGTGTGTGTGTGTGTGTAGAGAGAGAGAGAAAGAGAGACTGTGTGTGTTTGTGTGTGTGTGATCTGTGTGAGAGAGAGAGAAGAGAGTGTGTGTGTGAGAGAGAGAGAGAAGAGAGAGAGACTGTGTGTGTGTTTGTGTGTGTGTGATCTGTGTGAGAGAGAGAGAAGAGAGTGTGTGTGTGAGAGAGAGAGGGAGAGAAAGAGAGAGAGTGTGTGAGAGAGAGAGAGAAAAGAGAGAGAGAGAGCGTGTGTGTGTGTGTGAGAGAGAGAGTGAGAGAGGGGAGGAGTGTGTGTGTGTGTGAGAGAGAGAGAGGGAGTGTGTGTGTTTGTGTGTGTGTGATCTTTGTGAGAGAGAGAGAGAGAGAAGAGAGTGTGTGTGTGTGAGGGAGAGAAGAGAGTGAGAGAGAAGAGAGAGTGTGTGAGAGAGAGAGAAGAGAGAGAGTGTGTGTGTGAGAGAGAAGAGAGAGAGTGTGTGTGTGAGAGAGAAGAGAGTGTGTGTGAGAGAGAGAGAAGAGAGAGAGTGTGTGTGTGAGAGAGAAGAGAGTGTGTGTGAGAGAGAGAAAGAGAGAGTGTGTGTGTGTGAGAGAGAAGAGAGAGAGTGAGAGAGAGAGTGTGGGGAAGAGAGAGAGAGTAGAGAGAGAGTGAGAGAGAGAGAGAGAGAGAGTGTTGGGAGAGAGAGAGAGGAGAAGAGAGAGAGTGTGTGAGAGTGAGAGAGAGAGAGAGAGAAGAGAGAGAGTGTGTGTGAGAGAGAGATTGTTTTTCATCATACCACAGGAACTAATTTTATAGCAAGTTGCTGATAAAGTGGTGTTGTGTTTGTGTGTGTGTGTGTGTGTGGTGTGTGTGGTGTGTGTGTGTAGGTGTGTGTGTGTGTGTGTTGTGTGTGTTGAGTGAGTGAGTGAGTGAGTGGGTGAGTGTGTGTATGTGTGCGTTGTGTGAGAGAGAGAGAGAGAGAATGTGTGTGTGTGTGTGTGTGTGTGTGTGGTGTGTGTGTGTGTGTGTGTGTGTGTGTGTGTGTACGTGTGTGTGTGTGTGTGTGTGTGTGTGTGTGTGTGTTTTGTGTGTGTGTGTGTGAGAGGAGAGAGAGAGAGAGAGAGAGAGAGAGAGAGAGAGAGAGAGAGAGAGAGTTTTTCATCACACACACACAAACTCATTTCACAGCGGGTTACGTGTGTGTGTGAGAGAGAGAGAATTTTCATCACGCACTCAAAAACTAATTTCACAGCCAGTTACTGATAAATTGTGTGTGTGTGCGCGCGCGCGCGCTCGCGCGCGCGCCCGCGTACACACACACCCGACATGCGTGTATTTACTTTCAAAAAAAGAATTCTTCCCATATATCTCAAACACAAAATAACCCAAGTAGAATCGAAGCAAAATACGACCAAACCTAGGTACACTTAAAAAAAAAAAAAAACACGTCTATTTTTAGACTCCGACTAAAGGTCAGTGTAGGTCAGTTTATACTGCGACAGAAATTATGTCGGTGACATCTAGGTCAACTCTTGGCCTCAGATTATATATATATATATATATATATATATTGAGATAAGGACCGTGTACCAGTTATTGACATATAATGGTAAAAGGTTGCAAGCACTTATAAAACTAAGCGTACTGGAATACTAGCAATACTATTTTCGTGTGTGAGGAGAGAGAGAGAGAGAGAGAGAGAGAGAGGGGGGGGGGGGGGGGGGGGGGGGTCAGGCTAGGTCGTTGGAATAATTAGGTGGGTGACCTTTTTTTTTTCTCTCTCTCTTTTTTATTTTACTTTTTAAGGATAACCATTGTGTGGGTTTATGAGGAGTGGGTGTGTTATGTGTATATACTGTTTGTGTGTTTGGTGGTTGTTGTTGTTGTGGGTTTTTGATGGTGGGGGTGATGGTGGTGGTGATGGTAATGGGGGTGGTGGTGGTGGTGTTCATGATGATGATGATGATGGTGGTGGTAGTGGTAATAGTGATAATTAGGATGGTGGTGGTGGTGGTGGTGGTGATGATGATGGTGATGATGATGATGATGATGGTGGTGGTGGTGGTGGTGGTGGTGGTGAGTGATGTGGTGGTGTGTGTGGTGGTGGTGGTGGTGGTGGTGATGATGATGATGACGATGACGACGACGACGACGATGGTGGTGGTGGTGGTGGGAGTAGTGGTGGTGGTGGTGGTGATGATGATGATGGTGGTGGTGGTGGTGGTGAAGATGGTGATGATGGTGGTGGTGATGATGGTGGTGATGAAGAAGATGATCATGATGATGGTGGGGGTGGAGGTGGTAATAGTGATAATTGGGATGATGATGATGGTGGTGAAGATGATGATGATGGTGATGGTGGTGTAGATGGCGACGATGATGATGATAATGTTTATTAGTTGTTATTATCACTGTCTCAGTCTGTTTGGGTATTTAAATTTTTTTCCTGTGATGATGATGATGATGACAGCAACAACACCAGTGGTGATAATGATTTCACGATCTCCCCAGGTCAACTGCAAACGCAGACCTGCCAATGCCTTGATTCATTTCCTTCATGGTTTATAGCAATTTATACACTCATGCAGGAGATCAAATACGCGCGATAAAGACCCTGAAATTCACGTGAGCGTTCAGTAGGTTACAGAAACGCGAACATAACCCAGCATACCCTAAAGGTTTATTGTTAAGTCCTATAGGGCACTTATTGTAGTTGTAGTTCTCTTCGAATTTCATATGTTTAAAATGTTTCTTGATCCGTTTATGTTAAGAATACTATTTGTGTATTCCCCTTGTTATTACTCTTTATTACACGCACACACACACATACACACACTTATACATACACACACACACACACACTTATACACAAACACACACACACACTCTTATACACTTATACACACACTTATACACACACACACACACTTATACACACACACTTAAACCATATACACACACACACAACTCATCCCACACACACACACACACTTATAACACACACACACACACACACACACACACACTTATACACACGCATGCACCACCACACAGAGTAGATCTATCTATCTATCTGTCTATCTATCTCTTTCATTCAGTCTCCTATTTTAGGGCCGTCTGGTATCACTTAAAGTGGAAAGACGTTAACATTGAAGACTTACTTACTCCCCAGAAGGAAGAATGCGGCTACCCTCATGATGGGCGCGAAAAAAACGGTCTTACACGCAAACATCTCACCATTGGTGAACCTCGGAGCTCTAACCGAGGAACGAAAAAAAAAAAAAAACAACCAAAAAAAAAAACCCCACCCCACCACCCAATAAACAAAGCGAAAGAGAGAATTGTTATCTTTTTGAGGTTTTCTGGTTAAAAATCAAAACAAAACAAACCCCGCCAAAAAATGGCTGACGAATGGATCAAGAAACAGAAAGTAAATGAGAAGGAAGGTGACAGGAAGAAAAAGAATAAGATAGTTCTAGGTAAAGGTAAAGGTAAAGGTGTCCCATAACCTATAAGGTCGTAGGGGAGCGAGGCGTCAGAGACCTTACTTCTCTAGGGGCCAGCATATTGAGGGCGGCGGCGCCCATCTCCTCTCCCTCGCTGCTTTACCTTCCCTGACCCTAAAGAGGGCAGGTACCCATTTACAGCTGGGGGAACTGGGGGAACTGTACTGAAGCCAAGGCGCGCAAACGGTCACCCATCCAACTGGTAACCACGCTCGACGCTGCTTAACTTGGCTGGGGGAAAGCGAGTGCTCCGACCACTGAGCTGTCTCATTGTCGGGGGAGGAATATTAAAATGCCATTTTCACTGTTTATGTTACAGAGTTGCCGTTCTTTCGGTGGTACGTTAGAGAGTGAAATCCCCAAAAGTCTTCTTGAAATTAATGATTATTCTCCTCGATTTTTATTCTAACCAAGCGAGTATGGACTCAAAATCTTGTATTTAAAAAAGGGTGAGGGGGAGGGTGGGGGGGGAGGGCGTTAGAGAGTTAGTATGCTTGATGGTCCCAGTAGAGTAGTCATACACCTTTATAAATATGAGAGGTTCTGCGTTCGAATTCGTTTTGTTGCTGATTTTGCTTCGTAGCTTAGCATGTGTAAGTAGTGATCGAAAATTCTTCTTTTGTTTTTGGTTGGTTTTTTTCGTGTGTTTTTTTAAGGGGGGGGGGGGGGAGGGTTGGGGTGATTTTTTTTTTGTTTTTTTGTTTTTTGTGTGGGTTTTTTGGGTGGTTTTTTTCGTTCCTTGTCTAGATCTCCGAGGTTCACCCATGGTGAGATTTTTGCGTTTACGACTGGTTTTTTTAACCTACCATTGAGGTAGCGGCATTCCGACTTCGGGGA
This sequence comes from Rapana venosa, assembly GCA_028751875.1. Taxonomy (NCBI): domain Eukaryota; kingdom Metazoa; phylum Mollusca; class Gastropoda; order Neogastropoda; family Muricidae; genus Rapana; species Rapana venosa. The sequence continues at coordinate 46,170,014 of CM054157.1, read as the reverse complement.
AGATGATGAAGATGATGATGATGGCGGTGATGATGATGATGATGATGGCGGTGATGATGATGGTGATGATGGCGGTGGTGGTGATGATGATGATAATGGTGGTTGTGGTGATGATGGCGGTGATGATGTTGATGATGATAGCGGTGATGGTGGTGATGATGATGGCGGTGGTGTGATGATGATGATGGTCTTTGTGATGATGGTGATGATGTTGATGATGACGATGATGATGATGAGGAGGAGGATGATGGCGGCGGTGGTGGTGATGATGATGATGGCGGTGGTGGTAGTGGTAGTGGTTGGTGGTGGTGGTGATGATAATGATAATGGTGTCAGAGAAAGGGAGAAACCGGGGTCTCCGTGTAGAAACGTGCGTGTGGTGAACGTAAAAGAACCCACAGCAGCGAGAGAAGAGCTGTTTATGGGCAGAAATTGTGTCGAGACAAAAGCCATTCTCTCGGAAAAGAAACTATTCACACTGGCAGGAGACTGTGCGTGGCGCTGAGTCGTGGCGACACGCTTTTTCCATGGAGAGCAAAGTGAATTTCAGGCAGGGAAATCTGCTAGAATTGTAATCATCATCAACCATTACACCCAGTGGTGTGTAGGGCAGCAACAAAGCGCTTCCACTCCTGTCTATCCTGGGCCAACCTAGTCACTGATCCCCAAGAGTGCTGCATGGCCTTCATCTCGCTTTCTACAGTCCTCCTCCACGTTGCTTTTGGTCTTCCTTTCTTTCTCCTTCCTTCTGGGGTCCAGTGCAATGCTGTTCTTGTGATTGACTGTGGGTCTCTTCGGAGAATGTACCCAATCCACTTCCACCGTCGTCTGGTGATGATGGTTCCCATGTCTTCTTGCCTGCATCTCTGTATTAGGTCTTCATTGGAGATCTTCTCTGGCCAAAAGATCTGGAGAATTCTTCGGAGGCATAATTGTAATACCATTTCCTAAAAAAAAGGAAAAGATTTATGTCAAAAAACCTGGATAGCCTAGTGGTTAGAGCGTTGATGTCGTGAACTGACGGCCCGGGTTCGAGCCACCACCGAGACACCTTTTGAAAGGGATTTTTCCCCCCTGGAGTTAACACCAGTACCGACTCCACTACCTCAAAAGTCTTTCGGAGGAGAGAGACTATAAACCGTGGTTGTGTGTGGTAGGTAACGCTCGCAGAACATCTTGCGCGCACGTTAACCGTTCCGCCATTTAGAGGAATAAAACCTTTACGTGCGGGTAGGTAAGGTAAAGGTAAAGGAGTCCCATAGCCGATAAGGTCGTAGGGGAGCGAGGCGTCAGAGACCTCACTTCTCTAGGGCCAGCAATATTGAGGGCGGTGGCGCCCATCTCCTCTCCCTCGCTGCTTTTACCTTCCCCGACCCTAAAGAGGGCAGGTACCCATTGACAGCTGGGTGAACTGGGGGAACTGTACTTGAAGCCAAGCCGTGGCGCAAACGGTCACCCATCCAACTGGTAACCACGCTCGACGCTGCTTAACCTTGGCTGGGGGGAAAGCGAGTGCTCTGACCACTGAGCTATCCCGTCCCCGTACGGGTAGGAATGGATGGCAAAGTAAAAGAAATAGAAGAAAGCAAACAAACCAGCCACATGCATTCTGGTATCTTGTGGAGGCATGATAATCTCCGAAGGCGGAATGCGGCCACCTTAATGGTGAACAAAACGGTCACTTACCCCCCAAAAAATCACACTATTGGTGAACCTCGGACCTCCATCCGAGTAATGAAAAAAAAAAGTGGAAAAAAACCCCAAAAACCAGACAATAAGTTTGAACTACAGACATAACTGCTTTTTTCTTGATACTGTTCTGTCCGATTTCAGGAATATCATATATCTTTCTTTACATCTGTAGTTTCAAGAGGATCGGTGGTCTAGAGGTAACGCGCCTGTCTAGAAAGCGAAAAGTCCGGGTTTCAAGTGTGCGGTGGTTCGAATCCCCGTTTGGGCCCGAAACTTTTCCCCCCTATCCATTAGATCATGAGTGGTGGTGGTCTGGGTGAAAGTCTTTTGGGTGAAACGATAAACCGAGGTCCCGTGTGTTACACGAAATTATTCAGCACACGTAAAAAATACAAACCTACGGCAACAAGAGAGTTGTCCCTGGCAAAATTCTGTAGAAAAAAGCCACTCTGATAGGGAAACAAATACAGACAAAAAACAAAACAAAAAGGTGGCGCTGCTTTTGTGGCGACGCGCTCTCCCCAGGGAGAGCAGCCCGAATTTCACGCAGAGAAACCTTCTGACTTAAAGTATAAATAGATAAATAAATAAATTCTCATGAATATCATACTTTCTTTACATCTATAAAAAAAAAAAATCAGGGTCCATAATAATACTGTTAATAGTAATATTTTTTTAAAACACACACCAACGCCCCCCCCCCCCCCCCCCCCCCCCCCCCCAAACGAAAAAAAAAACCCCCAAAAAACAAAAACCTCACTTGACATGTGTCTACCATATTCGGCCCCCATATATATATATATATATACATCATACTTTAAATCTCCATTTTTAATGTGGTCCGCTGAAAGTTTCGACATGTGTGTACCCCTAAGGCAACGAGGGACTGGCCTGCATATTTATTACGACGGCCAATGGTTCTTTTCTCGCTCTGGCTGGTAAACAGACAGTTAGGTCCACTGTACAGCAGTGATTTTTTATTTTGTTTTTCGTTTCTCGGCTAGAGCTCCGAGGTTCACCACCAATGGTGAGATTTTTGCGTAGACCACCAAATTTTTTTTACCTACCATTAAGGTAGTTGCATTCCGAGTTCGGGGATGATGTGTACACTCGACGTATTGTGTATTCGTTTTTTTTAAAAAAAAATTATTATTTCTTTCCCCTCCCCCCCCCCTCCTCTTTTTGGGGATGTCGGGGTTATGTCAGTATAAATAAGCATCCGCACCTTCTGGAAATTTCTGTGGCTAGGAATTCCCTCTTTTCTATCCCCCTCTCTCTCTCTTTGTTTCTGCCTTGTCTCTTTTCGTTCTGTCACCTCCTTCTTGTCTTTTTTTTACTACTACTACTACTATACTACTACTACTACTACTACTACTACTCTACTACTACTACTACTACTACACTACATACTACTACTACTACTACTACCACTACTACTACTACTACTACTACTACTAACTTCCACTACTACTACTACTACTAACTACTACTACCATACTATACTACTACTACTACTGCTGCTACTACTACTACTACTACTACCACTACTAAATAACTACTACTAATACTACTACTACTGCTCTCTACACTACTGCTACTACTACTACTGCTGCTACTACTACTACTACTACTACTACTATACTACACTAACTACTACTACCACTACTACTACTACTACTACTACTACTGCTACTACTACTACTACTGCTACTACTCTACTACACTACTACTACTACTACTACTACTACTACTACTACTAAACACTACTACTAACTACTACCTACTACTTACTACTACTACTACTACTATGCTACTACTACTACTACTTACGCTACTTTCTACTACTAAATACTGCTACTACTACTACTACTACTATACTATACTACCACTACTAACTTTCTACTATACTATACTCTACTACACCACTACTACTATACTACTACTACACCACTACTACTACTACTACTACTACTACTACACTACTAGACTACTATACTACCTACTACTACACTACTACTACTACTACTACTACTACTATATACTACTCATACTACTACTCTACTACTACTACACTACTACTACCACTACTACTACTTACACACACTACTACTACTACTACTACTACCTACTATACTACTACTATCTATTACTCCACAACTACTACTACCTACTACTACTATATACTACTACCACTACTACTACTACTACTCACTACCACTACTACTACTACTAATACTATACCACTACTACTACTACTACTACTACTACTACTACTACTACTACTATACTACTACTACGCTACTACTACTACTACTACTCTATACTACTAAATATACTCTACTACTACTACATACTACTTACTACTACTACTACTACTACATACCACTCTACTACTACTACTACTACTACTACTACTACTACTGCTACTACTACTACTACCCACAACTACTACCACTACTACACTACTACTACTACTAAATTCTACTACTACTACTACTACTAACTACTACTACTCTACTTACTACAATACTACTACTACTATACTACTACTACTACTGCTACTTACTACTACTACCACTACTAAAAATACTACTACTACTACTACTACACTACTACTACTAACTACTACTATACTACTCTACTAAATCTACTACTACTACTACACATACTACTACTACTACTACTACTACCCACAACTACTACTATACTACTACTACTACACTACTACACTACTACTACTACTACTACTACTACTAACTACCACAACTACTACACTACTACTGACTAACTACTTACTACTACTGCTACTACTACACTACACTACTACTACTACATACTACTACTATACTACTACTACTTACTACTACTACCAACTACTACCACTACCCACTACTACTACTACTACTACTACTACTACTACTACTACTTACTAACTACTACTACTACTACCACTACTACAACTACTACTACCCTACTACTACTACTACTACTACACTCACTACTACTACTACTAATACTACTACTTACTACCCACTACTACTACTACTACTACTACTACTACTACTACTACTACTACTGCTGCTACTACTACTACTACTACTACTACTACTACTAAGACTACTTCTACTACTACCACTACTACTACTACTACTACCACTACTACTACTACTACTACTACTACTACTACTACTACTATACTAACTACCACTACTACTTACTACTACTACTACGACTAC
>CM054157.1:46130086-46160086 GCA_028751875.1 Rapana venosa | reverse complement strand
CCACAACAAAATTTTTTTTTACACAAAACACAACTATTGTGCGAGAAACGAGAAAAGGTTTTCCTTTTTTTGCAAGGAAAAAATTTGAAGAAAGAGGAAGAAGAGGAAGAGGGGAGGATGCAGAAAAGGGAATGGGGGAAGGAGGAGGAGGAGGAAGAGGAAGGGGGAGGAAAAAGAAGAGGAGGGGTGGGGGGAAGGGAGAGGAGGGCGGGGGGGGGGGGGGGGGGGGGGGGAAGAGGGGAAGAGTTTTGCTTTCGGGAAAGAATAAAAAAATTTAAAAAAAAAAAATAACACAAAACTCTCGAGTCGGAAACTATTTAAAAAAAAAAATCACCCCACTTTCTAAATGGATATTTTTATAAAAAAAAAAGGAAAAAGGGGAAATTAGGGGGGGAAAGGGGGAGGATTAGGGGTGGTGGAGGGGGGGGGGGAAGGGAGGAGAGGGGGGGAGAGGGAGGGAGAGGGGGGGGAGAGGGGGGGGGAGGGATGGAGGGGGGGAGGAGGAGAGGAGGGAGAGAGGGAGGGGGGAGGGGAGAGGGGGGTGGGGGGGAGAAGGGGAGAGGAGGGGGGAGGGGGGAGGGAGGGAAAAAGAGAGGAGGGAAAGAGAAGGGAGAGAGAGAGAGGGAGGGAGAGGGGAGGGTAGGGGAGAGGGGGGAGGGATGGAGGGGGGAGAGAGGGGGGGAGGGGGGAGGGGGAGGGAGAGGGGTCAGGGAGGGAGAAAGAGGAGAGAAGGAGAGGGAGAGAGAGAGGAAAAAAGGGGGGGTGGGGGAGGGGGGGAGAAAAAGGGGGGACGGGGGGGAGGGAGGGAGGGAAAAGAGAGGGGGGGAGGGGGGGGAGGGCAGAGGGGCAAAAAGAGGGGGAGATAAAAGGGGGTAAGGAGGAAAGAGAGAAGGGGGAGGGGGAGGGAAAAGAAAGAGAGAGGGTGGGGGAGGGAGAGAGAAAAGAAAGAGGGGGGAAAAGAGCGGGGGTGAGATGGGGGGGGGAAAAGGAGGAGGAAGGCGAGGGGAGGGAGGAGAGGGGGGAGGGTGGGTTGAGAAGAGGGGAGGGGGAGGGGGAAAAGGAGAGAAGAAGAAGGGGGAGAGGAGGGGGGGGGAAAAAAGGGGAAAAAATGGGAAGGGGGGAGAGAGAGAAAAAGAGCGGATATATTTTTATTTCGAGGTATGGAAAAAGCGCTCTGTGCTTTTTTTCACCAGCCCCCGTGTTAGCAGTTTTCAATTTTGTACCCGTTCCAGAGATAGACAGATAGATAGTTAGATAGATAGTAGATAGATAGAGGAGAGAGAGAGGAGAGGGGGGGGAGGGGGGGAGAGAGGAGAGAGAGAGATTCTTTTTTTCGAGGAAAATGGAATAGCACTTGTGCATTTTTTTTTACATCTACCCCCGTTTTGTCAGTTTTGTCTTTCGTTCCAGAAGAAAAGGGAGATGAAAAAATTGGAAGAGAGAAAAAAAGGGAGGGAGAATAGTAAAAGAGAGGAGAGGAGAGAGAAGAGGAAGGTAGAGGGTTTTTTTATTTCGTGGATTTTGGAAATGCATCCGTGTTATTTTTGTAAAGTCCTTTTTGCTTTTTGGAAATTTTGTCATCCGTTCCCAGAAGAAGGAGAGTTGTTTTTTTCGGGTTGGAATAAGATCAGTGATTTTTTTTCGTCCGTAAGTTTTGTATGTTCCCAGAGAGAGAGAGTTTGAGAGGAGGAAGAGAATGGGGGAAGGGGAGGAGAGAGAAAAGGGTGTGAGGGGGGGGGGAGAGAGAGAGAGAGGGGAGAGGAAAATATGAAAGAATAAATGAGTGAATTAATTAATTGTTTAAATTTAAATTTAATTAATCTTTATTTTTAAAAGGTAACAAAATAAGCATTCCTATTTTTTTTTTATGGGCCTTGCTCTGATTGGCATCAACAAAACAAGGGAGACAGAAAACAGACGGACAGACGGGGGGGGGAGGGGGGAGGGGGGGGAGGGGGGAGGGGGAGGAGGGGGGGGGGAGGGGGGGGGGGGGGGGGGGGGGGGGGAGAGAAAGAGAGTCGGCTTAAAGGAAAAAGAAAAAAAGGTTAAGTGAGCCTTATTGCCTAGAAATCTGGCTTTGTGAGAGCGAGAATTTTTTATAAATTTTTTTTTTTTTACTTTTAGAGTTCGTTTTGTAGGGTTTTTTGTTTTTGGGTTTTTTTCCCCCTTGTTGTTTTGTTTGTCTTGTCGTTTTTTTTCTCTCTCTCTCTCTTTCCTCTGTCTCGTCTCGGGGTTTTTTCGGGGTTTTTAAAAAAAAAAATCCTTTCTCTGTTTTTTCTGTCTGTGTTTCAATCTTTCTGTCTTTTGTTTTGTTTTGTCACTGTCTTTTTTCTCTGTCTTTCTGTCTGTTGTCTTTCTGTCGCAGGTGTCCGGGCCCGTTGTCTGTTTTTTGTCTGTCTGTCTGTCTGTCTCTCTGTCTGTGTTTGTCTGTTGTCTCAGTGTTTGGCTGTCTCTTTATCTGTTTTTGTCTGTCTCTCTGCTGTCTCCCTTTCTTTTTTTCCCTTTCCTTTCCTTTTTGTTTTCAGACAATTGTTTGTGCTTTTGTTTATTTACTTTTTCCCCCTTTTTGAGGGTGAATGAAAAAACTAAAAAGTCATTGTACTTAATCTACTCCCCTCTGTAAATGAAATTTTCCTCCTCCTCCCCCCTCTCTCTCTCTCTCTCTCTCTCCTTCTCTTCTTTTTTCCCCTTCTCTCTCTCTCTTCTCTTTCTCTCTCTCAAAAAAAAAAAGTTGTTGTAAAAACAACAATCACCAAAAACAAAAATCCATTTACAAAAAAAATATGACTTAAGAAAAAAAAGATATTTGTAATTGCCCTTCGGGGATTATTAAAGTGTTTTTGTTTGATTTGACTATTTTTATTTAAACCCTTTAGAAAAAGATTTATCTTGGTTTTTTAAAAGTCATATTTTTTTGGTGATTTGATTTTTTTTGTGGTGGTTTTGTGGTTTACAAAAATTTTCTTTTTTGTTCGTTTTCTTATTTTTTCAAAAAAAATACTAAGCTTTGGGCAACCCCCTTCATGTAGGGGCCAAGGGCCCCTTTTTGTGAATAAATCTTTCGAGTTCGAGTTCTCCCCCTCTCTCTTCTCTTTCTCCCTTTCCCTTTTCTTTTTTCTTTCCCCTCTCCTCCCCCCCTCTCTCTCTTTCCCCCTTTCCTCTCCCCCTTTTCTCTCTCTTCTCCTCTCTCTCTCTCTCTTTTCTCTCTCTCTCTCTCTCTCCCCCTCTCTCTTCCCTCTCTCTAGTATCTGAATCAAAAAAAAAAAACAAAAACCAACAAAAAAAAAAAGAGGGAATATTTTCAGTTTGTCACCAGCTTATAAAAGACAATTTTCAACAACAACAACAAATCTTATTCTTTTCCAAAGTCTGTATTTTCCCCATTTATCAAGGGAGGGACTTTCGATTCTTGTTAAAATGCGGGTCGGCCAACATTGTCTTTTGAATAGTGGGAGGGATTTTTAAAAAAAATTGCTTTTCGTTGTTTTTCAGTGAGAAAAGAATCAAGAATAAAAAAAAAAATTTTTTGCCATTAAGTCAGAACAAGTGGGTTTGACCCCAAAAACAAAATTAAAAAATAAAAAAACATTTCCTAAAAGATGTAGATTCTGGATTTATGTGTTTTCTCTAGCTCTGGCTCTTTGGAAAAAGAATCTGCCTATTTGATCTGTTAACGTTGTCTCGTTATTGAAAAAAATGGTACATTGTTGTTATTCATGCATTTATTTGTTTTTTTTAACATTTGATACCCAAAAAATTTTTTTTTTAAAAGTTAATTTAAATTTACACTATCAAGCGGTGATACTGTCTTCATTTTTTTTACACCACTTAATTTTTGTGGGTGTGGTTGTGTGTGTGTGTGTTGTGTGTGGTTTTGTGGTGTTGTGTGTGTGTTTGTGTGTGTGTTTGTGTGTGTGTGTTGTTGTGTGTGTGTGTGAGAGGGAAGGGGGAGAGAGGAGGAGAGGGGGGGGAGAGAGGAAGAGGAGAGAGATGAAGGAGGGGGTGGGTGTATGTGTGTGTCTGTGTGTGTGACTGTTGTGTGTGTTGTGTCTTCGATTCGTTTTAGTCTGTTCACTCCAGTGAGTGGTGTGTTTGTGTGTGTGTGTGGTGGTTTTGTTGTGTGTGTGTGTGTGGTGTGTTTTTTGTGGTGTGGTGTGTGTGTTGTTGTAGTGTGTTTGTGTTGTGTGTGTGTGTTTCGTGATAAAGATTACATAACGACTAAACTTATACTGCTAAAATAAGGTGGTGAGGGCAATTTGGGGTGGGTTTTTTGTGGTGTGTGTGTGTTTTGTGTGTGGTTTTGTGTGTGTGTGTGTGTGTGTGTGTGGTGTGTGTGCGTTTTGTGGTGGTCTGTGTGCGCGCGCGGTTGTTACGTTTGTTATAGGCTTCCTTATAATTTTAAACCCCGGGTGTTTTTCTTTGTTTTTGTTTGGGGGTTTTTTGTTTGTTTTTGGTTTTTTTTTTGCTTTCCCCTTTTTTTTTTTTTTTTTTTTTTTTTTGGTTGGGTTTTTTTTGGGGGGTTTTTTTTGGGGTTTTTTTGTTTTTTTTTTTTTTTTTTTTTTTTATTTTTTTTTTTTTTTTTTTGGGGGGGGGGGGTTTTTTTTTTTTATTTTTTTTTTTTTCCCCTTTTTTTTTTTACTTTTTTTTTTTTTTTTTTTTTTTTTTTTTTTTTTTTTTCTTTTTTTTTTTATTTCCCTTTTTCTTTTTTTCTTTCTTTCCTCTTTCCTTTTTTTCTTTTTTTCCCTTTTTCCCTTTTTTTCTTTCCCTTTCTTTTTACCCTTTTTTCTTTCCCCTTTTCTTTTTTCTTTCTTTCCTCTTTCCTTCTTCTTTCCCTTTTTTTTTCTTTCCTCTTTTCCTTCTTCTTTCCTCTTTACCTTTCTTTCCCCTTTTTTTTTTCTTTCCTCTTTTCCTTTCTTTCTTTCCTTTTTCCCTTTTTTTTTTTTTCCCCTTTTTTCCCTTTTTTTTTTTCTTTCCCCTTTCCTTTCTTTCTTTTTTTTCCCCTTTTCCCTTTTTTTTTCTTTCCTCTTTTCTTTCTTTCTTTCCTCTTTCCTTTCTTTCTTTCCCCTTTTCCTTTCTTTTTTCCCTTTTCCTTTCTTTTTTCTTTCCCTTTTCCCTTTTTTTTCTTTCTTTCCTCTTTTTCCCCTTTCTTTTTTTCTTTCCTCTTTTTTCCCTTTTTTTTTTTTTCTTTTTTTTTTTTCTTTTTTCCCCTTTTCCCTTTTTTTCTTTCCTTTTTTTTTCCCTTTTTTTCTTTCCTCTTTTCCTTTTTTTTTCTTCTTTCTTTTTCCCTTTTTTTCTTTCCCCTTTTTCCCTTTCTTTTTTCTTTTCCCCTTTTTCCTTTTTTTTCTTTCTTTTTTTTCCTTTCTTTTTTTTCCTTCTTTTCCTTTTTTCTTTCTCTTTCCTTTCTTTCTTTTTCTTTCCTCTTTTTCCCTTTTTTTTTCTTTCCCCTTTTCCCTTTTTTTTTTTCCTCTTTTCCCTTTCTTTTTTTTTTCTTTTTTTTTTTTTTCCTTTCTTTCTTTCTTTTTCCTCTTTTTTCCCTTTTTTCTTTCTTTCCCCTTTTCCTTTCTTTCTTTCTTTCTTTCCTCTTTCCTTTTTTTTTCTTTCCTCTTTTCCTTTCTTTTTTTCCCTTTCCTCTTTTTCTTTCTTTCTTTCCTCTTTTCCTTTCTTTCTTTCTTTCTTTCTTCTTTTCTTTTCTTTCTTTCTTTCCTCTTTTCCTTTCTTTCTTTCCTCTTTTCCTTTCTTTCTTTCTTTCTTTCCTCTTTTCCTTTCTTTTTTCCTCTTTTCCTTTCTTTCTTTCCTCTTTTCCTTTCTTTCTTTCTCTTTTCCTTCTTTCTTTCCTCTTTTCCTTCCTTTCTTTTCCTCTTTTCCTTTCTTTCTTTCCTCTTTTCCTTTCTTTCTTTCCTCTTTTCTTTCTTTCTTTTCTTCATCCTGTCTTTTTTTGTTTTTGTTTTTTGTAATGGGAGTTATATATTTAGCGGCTGCTTTCTTAATTGCTAGATTTGCTTGTTCTACTTTTATCGTAAAGGCTTGCCTCATTTATCGATTTATTTATTTATTTATTTAAGTCTTTCTGGGGGGGGGGGGGGGGGGGGGGGGGGGGAGGGAAGGCAGGAGAATGGATGGCCCAAGAAGGCAGAAAATAGACAAGAAGGAGGCAGGTGACTGGAAGAAAAAAAGACCAAGGCAGAAACAAAGAGAGGGATAGAAAAGAGGGAATTCCTGGCACAGAATTTCCAGAAGGTGGGGATGCTGTTTATACTGACAGGTCCCTGGCATACCCACGGGATGGGGGGTGGGGGGGGGACTGGACTATAGGTTATAGCAGAGAGAGAGAGAGAGAGGGAGAGAGATGAGAGAGAGAGATGAGGAGAGAGAGAGAGAGAGAGAGATTTTATTTATTTATTCTTTTATATCGAGAATAACGGAATAAGCACTCATGTGCTTTTTTTTACATCCAGTCCCCGTGCGTATGTGATTTCGTAAATTATGTCATCTGTTCCCACCGGCACACAATGGCCTACTCTTACGAAAAAGCGGAACAGGATTTTAACGTGTGCGCGAGATGTTCTGCGTGCGCTCGCACACGTGGCCTCGGTTTATAGTCTCATCCGAAGGACTTTTTGGGGGAGAGTGGAGTGTGCACTGATGTTAACTCCAGGGGGAAAATATCCCCTTGAACGGGAATCGAACCCGGGTCGTCAGATTGCGAGCGCAGTGTTCTAACCACTAGGCTATCCCGTCCCTTAGTCTTCTTTAACAAGACTAGCGAGTCGAGGAGGCACTGCGAATCGCTCGATAGTTTAGAAAAAATTGTTTTTAAAAAAAACTTTTGTTCTTATTAGTGACCAAAAATACACATACTACTCAGAGAGAGAGAGAGGGGGGGGGGGGGGGTGAGAGAGGGGGTGGGGTGGGAATGGAGAGAAAAGGGGGTGGGGGAGGGGAGGGGGGAGGGAGAGAGAGGAGGGATGTGGGGGGGAGAGAGTGAGTGGGGGGAGTGGAGAGAGAGGGGGAAGGGGAGAGAGAGAGGGGGGAGGGAGAGAGAGGCGTGAGTGGGTGAGAGAGAGGGGAAGGGAAGAGAGAGAGGGGTGGGAGATGGGGAGAGAGAGGGGGGGGGGGGGGAGAGAGAGAGGAGAGAGAACTCTGAAATCTTTATTTATCATTAGTGACCAAAAATACACATACTACCCCAGAGAGAGAAGGGGGGGGGGGGGTGGAGAGGGAGGGGTGGGGGAGGGGTGTAGAGAGAGGGGGGAGGGAGGGGGAAGGGGAGAGAGAGGGGGGGGGGGTGTTGGAGGGAGAGAGAGAGAGAGAGAGAGAGAGAGAGAGAGGAAAAACTCTGAAATCTTTATCAATTAATGACTAAAAATACACATACTACACACTAGAGGAGAGAGAGGGGGGGGGGATGGAGAGAGAGAGAGGGAGGGGAGACAGACAGAAAGAGAAAGTGAGAGGGGAGGGGGGGAGGGGGAGGGAGCATGCTACAGCGAAAGGCGAAGCAGCGGGAAATTTTCATTAAAAATTTTTTTGTGATTTGGTTAAATTTGCATTAAAATACTCGCCGAAAGTGGAATGTGGGAAATTTGGGGGTTTAAGAAAAAATTACGGTTGTATAATTATCCCAAAAAAAAAACCCCCCAAAAAAATCCTTACTAGGGGAAACTTGGGGGGCTTACCGGGGAACAAAAAAAAAACCCATAAAAACCCCCTTAATTTTCATATTATATTTTAATTTAAGTCACGGCAGATTTCTTGCGTGAAATTCGGGCTGCTCTTTCCGGGGGAGCACGTCGCCAAAAGAGCCCCCCCCCCCTTTTTTTTGTGTGTCTGAAACTGTATTTTTTTCCCCCTTCAGATGTTTTTTTCTAACGTTTTTGCCGGGGGACACTCTCTTGTTGCCGGGGGTTTTTTTACGTGCGCTGCATAATTTTGTGTAACCAGGGGACCTGGTTTTCGTCTCTCCAAAAGGGACTAGCGCCCAGACCCCCACTCATGGTTAATGGATGGGGGAAAGTTTCGGGCCCCAAACGGGATTCAAACCCCGCACACTTCCGACCCGGAAATTTTTCGCTTTTCTAGACGGGCGTTCCCTCTAGACCCCCGTCCCCTAAAAACCCGTTTAAAATAGCGGAAGTGGCATAGACAAAATCTCCCCATGGTGAACCTTATCTCTAGCAGGGAAGGAAAAAAACAAAAAAAAAAAAACGAAAATAAGAGAGGGAGGGAGAAGAGGGGGGGGGGGGAGAGAGGAGAAAGAGAAGAAAAGGAGAGAAGAGAGAGGGAGAGAGAGGGGAGAGAAGAAAAAGAGAGGGGGGAGAGAGAGAGAGAAGAAAGAGAGAGAGGCGGAGAGAGAGGGGGGGGAAAAGGTTTTTTTTTTTATACATTTTCTTGTTTTATATGGGATAAGGGAATTACATTGATGTTTTTTTTTAAAATCAGTCCCGTGTGTATGCGGATTTGGAATTTCGTCATCTGTTCCCCGGCACACAAGGCCTGCTTACGAAAAACGGGGAAAAGGATTTTAAAAGTGCGAAGATGTTCTGCGTGCGTTGCACACGGGGGCCTCGGTTTTTAGTTCCCTCCCAAGGGCTTTTGGGGGAGAGGGGAGTCGCACTGTTTAACTCCGAGGAAAAAAATCCCCCTTTAACGGGACTCGAACCGGGGGCGCCAGATTGCCCGGCAATGTTCTAACCACTAGGTTATCCCTCTCGAAAGAGAGAGAGAAAAGAGAGAGAGAGAGAGAGAGAAGAGAGAGAGAGAGAGAGAGAGAGAGAAGAGAGAGAAGAGAAGGGAAGAAGAGAGAGAGAGAGAGAGAGAGAGGGGAGAGAGAGAGAGAGAGAAAAAGAGAGGGGAGAGGGGAGAGAAGGGGAAAGAGAGAGAGAGAGAGAGAGAGAGAGAGGAAGGGGAAAGGGAAAAGAGAGAGAGAGGGGAGAGAGAGAAGAGAGAGGAGGGGAGAGAGAGAGGAGAATGGGAAAAGAGAGGAAAAGGGGTGTGAGTGAGCAAGTGAATGAGAGAGAGAGAGAGATTTGGATTCGAATAATTTATTCATTAGGCCATAGCCTCTTATGAAGGGGAATAGTGACCATAACATACAACAGGAAAGTAAGTAGTAGTATGTTCTTTCGAGCCAGAAGGCCCATAGAGCCGGAGCTTATCCCGGTTTCTGTAGCGTTAAGCGAACTGATGGTTTTTCACCACCCCTGTGACAGGACGCTAGTCTGTCGCCAGATACTTCCCCAGCAGAGCTGGTACCCACTTGTACACCTGGGTGGAGTGAGGAAAATAGGAGTAAAGTGTCTTTCCCAAGAACACAACACCGAGCCGAGCGGGGATCGAACCCGCGACCTCTGGATCACGAGTTGACCGCCTAAACCACTCGACCACGGTGCCTCCCCATACAACAGGAAAACCATAATTTTAAAAAAAGTAAATAAACAAATTGGAGACAGACAGACGGACAGACAGAGGGATCCTCTTTTTTTCTTTTTTTTTTGGCTGGCTACCCTCCTCATAAAGGTAGCCGTACTACGTGTTGGACAGAGATTGTACAGCATCGTAATTGACGCTTGTACGTGTGTGTAACTGCTGCGACAGAGAGAAAAAGCGAGCGACCTGTCGTTTGTTTTATTGTTGTTGGTTGGTGGGCCCGCTGAGTATAGTGTGTGTGTGTGTGTGTTGGGGGGGGGGGGGGTGTTGGGGGTGAAAGTGTGTGTGTGTGTGGTGTTGGTGAGAGAGAGAGAGTGTGTGTGTGTGTGTGTTGGAGAGAGAGAGAGAGAGAGAGAGAGAGAGAGGAGTGTGTGTGTGTGTGTGTGTGTGTGTGTGTGTGTGTGTGTGTGGGTGTGTGTGTGTGAAAGTGTGTGTGTGTGTTGGGGAAAGTGTGTGTGTGTGAGTGAAAGTGTGGTGTGTGTGATGAAAATGTGTGTTTTTGAAAGTGTTTTGGGTGTGTGTGTGTGAAAGTGTGTGTGTGAAGGAGAGCGTTAAAGAGTGTGTTTTTTGCGTGCGTGTGGGGTATGCATGTATGGGATGTGTTTGTGTATGTATGTATGTTTTGTATGTATTGTGTATGTATGTATACGTACGTATGTATATATGCATGTATACATGTATGTATGTATATTTGTATGTTTGTATGTATCGTGTTTGTATGTATGTATGTATGTATTCATGTATGTATGATTGTATCGTGTATACATGTATGTGTGTGTGTATGTATGTACGTACGTATGCTTCTGTGAGTGTGCGTGCGTGCATGACTGTGTGCGTACATGCATTCATGCGTGCGTGCGTGTGTGTGTGTGTATGTGTGTGTGTGTGGGTTTTGTGTGTGTGTGTGTGTGTGTGTGTGTGTGTGTGTGTGTGTGTGTGTGTGACGTCTGTGATAGTATACGTGGTTTGGATGTGGGGTGTATTTGCGGGGTATGCATGTGTGTTGGCGCGCGTGCGTACGTGTATATGTATGCGGCGCGTGGCGCGTATGTGTGTATAGGATGATGCATGGCTGGCTGCTGCTGTTTGGTTCTGCATTGTCGTTAGCGTTAAGCACAGCACAGCTGCAGCGATCATTAATGCGACGAACATGTTGTCATGGGAATGCAGAGACTAGTTTGCCTCGAGAGAGAGTGGGGGGGGGGGGGAAGAGATGGGAGGAGGGAGGGGGGGAGAGAGGGGGAGGGGGAAGGGAGGAGAGGGGGGGGAGGGAGGAAAAAGGGGAGGGAGGGGGGAGGGGGGCAGGGAGAGAGAGGGGGTGGGAAAGAGAGAGACATACAGATAGAGATATTGTGTGTATGAGGGGGGGGGGGGGGGGGGATGTGTTGTATGTGTATGTAGTGTGTGTGTGTTTCGTGTTTGTGTGAGTGTGGGAGTGAGTGAGAGAGTGAGAAAGAGAGAGAGAAAGAGATAGTGAGAGAGATACAGAGTGTGTATGTCTGTGAGAGGAGAGAGAGAGAGAGAGAGAGGAGAGAGAGTGTGTGTGTGAGTGAAAGGAGAGTATGTGTGTGTGCGTGCGGGGTGTGTGTGTTTTGGTGTGTGTGTGTTGTGTGTTGTGTATGTGTGGGGTGTTGTGTGTGTGTTTTTGTGTGTGAAAGGGGTGAAGAGGAGGGAGGGAGAGAGACACGACACCTGTGTGCATGCGGGATTTTCATTATATACATTTTCTCATCCGTTCCTACCAGCACGTAATGGCCTACTCTTCCGAAAGGCGGAACGGGTTTTAACGTGTGCGCAAGATGATCTGCGTGCGTTCGCACACGGAGCCTCAATTTATAGTCTCATCCGAAGAACTTTCAGGAGAGTGGAGTCGGCACTGATGTTAACTCCAGGAGGGAAAATAAAAATCCCCTTGAACGGGCGTTTCGGTGGTGGCTCGAACCCGGGTTCAATCCTGGGCCATCAAATCATGTACGCAAGGGTCTAGCCACCAGGTCACCCCCCCCCCCCCCCTCCCCCCCCCCCACACACACACACAGTGCCGACTCCACTCTCCCCAAAAGTCCTTCAGATGAGTCTATAAACCGAGGCCCCATGTGCGGACGCACGCAGAACATCTTGCGCACACGTTAAATCCTGTTCCGCTTTTCGTAAGAGTAAGCCATTGTGTGCCGGTGGGAACAGATGACAAAATTCACAAAACTGCATACACACGGGGCACTGGATGTAAAAAAGCACATGAGTGCTTATTCCATTATCCTCGATATTTAAAAAAAAAAGTTTAAGGTGCAATGCTTTATGATGTAGCGCTTTTATTGTCTTGTCTATGGTGGATCGGTGGTCTAGAGGTCTAGAGGTAACGCGCCTGTCTAGAAAGCGAAAAGTCCGGGTCGGAAGTGTGCGGTGGTTCGAATCCGTTTGGCCGGGAACTCCTTCCCCCCCCCACCCCCCCCCCCCCCCCCCCCCCCCCCCCCCCCCCCCCCCCCCCCCCCCCCCCCCCCAAATCCATTAGATCATGAGTGGTGGTCTGGACGCTAGTCTTTCGGATGAGACGATAAACCGAGATCCCGTGTGTTGCACATAATTATTATTTAGCGCACGTAAAAGAACCTACGGCAACAAGAGAGTTGTCCCTGGCAAAATTCTGTCGAAAAAAGTCACTCTGATATGGAAACGAATACAGTTGCAGACAGGAAAAAGAAAAAAAATGGGTGGCGCTGCTCTTGTGGCGACACGCTCACCCCGGGGAGAGCAGCCCCAATTTCACGCAGAGAAATCTGCCGTGACTTAAAGTGGTATAAATAAATAATGGAGTACAGTCGACTTCAAATTCAGTGTCTTTTGCAGATAAATATGCTGTTTACTGATAGGTTTTATAAATGAAATAAAAACAGGCAATTCACTTTGTATAATTTTGTATACCTTTTTAAGTCATGGCAGATTTCTCTGCGTGAAATTCAGGCTGCTCTCTTCCTGGGGGTAGAGCAGCGCCACCCTTTATTAATCGTGTGGGGTTTTTTTCTTTCTTGTCTGCGTGTGTATTTGTTTGACTTAATATCTTCCCTGCATTGTTACCAAAATTGTCCTCTTTGTTTGTTGCAGGATTATACAGAACGCTGTGGCAGCATAGTCATCATCATCATCATCGTCATCCTCATCCTCAACAACAACAATGACAACAACGAAGTCATGAACAGAACCAACCCCCCAGACTTCCCAGCCCACCAGATTCCCCACAGGCGCCTGACCGACTTTTGACCTCTTCTGGCGAGTGCAGAGCCGATTAGTCAACCTCCCTTCCACGCGCCGGCAGCGACGTCATGGATCTGTCCTTGAAGAAGCACGACCTTCAGGTCCAGCAGGACCTGCCCCAGGACCTGAGCGTCAGGAAACCCAGGTCCTCCGCACCCTCAGACCGACTACTCCCTCAGCAGATTCTCCTGCCCTCCCCAGCCGACAAACCCAAAGTCAGCAGCGCCCACTTGGAAAAGGCATCATCGCTCTTCGACCACCGAGCTTCTGCACTCGTGCCTCCGCTCGTGGACCACAAGTCCATACTGATGCCTTCGCTGATGGAGCAGAAATCCAGAATCATTCCGGACCTGGACCAGTACATTCGAGCTATGATGGATCTCAAGCCTGTGTTCGTCGACCAGCATCTCCGGTCGCTGACTCAGTCTAAGTCGAAGAGCGTGAGCACCCAGGGTCGGAAGCCCGGGGGGGATGTGAGGTGCACGTCGCTCGTGGTGCCCAAACGGAGCGCGCTCGTTATTCCAGACCCTAAAAGCAGGACAGCGCACGAGCACCGTAGTAAACAGGACTCGAAGTCGGACAAGCTCAAAACTTCCATTGCTCACCCTTCTTCTGAAGAACTTCAACGCAAGCAGTTGTTAGACTTACGCAAGAAAAACCACATTTCTCACACGATAACAGAACGCCTGCTTTCCAACGATCTCCACCAGAATGAGTACGTGGACAAGGATTTCGTCCGGTCCCTCCAAGCTCACGTGTCGTCCCATCAATCCCCGGCTAGCAGTTGGACTTTTCCGTTGATGAGCGAAGACTCTGTCACGTTCTTTCAGAACCCACTACTACCTCAATGTAGCGAGAGCAGTTCCCCAGTGACTCTGATGAAGGAAGAGAGGAGAGGACCCCCAAAAAGAAGGAGGAAACAGGAGTGTCCCAAAAAGAGAATCAAGATGGACTACCGCCCACCCGAAGACCAAGAACAAGAGCAGGAACCAGATCAGCAGCAGGAGGAGGAGACCATCTTCAACATCAGCGAGGAGTTCCTCGACAAAGTCACGGACGCTGCTCAAAACGGGGAACTCCGCAAAGGTCTCGACGAATACTTTGGCCGGACCGGTCACACGAACCAGGTTGCGGGGAAAGAAGAAGAAGAAGACGGGGAAGGTGGTGAACGCGCTGAGGAAGAACCGAAAGACTTGGAGGATGTTGCGGACAACGACGGCTCTACCTCACCATCCAGCTCCGCGGACGGCCTCTCGCCCTTCCAGTTCCCCAGCCCCTCCTCTCCTCCTCCTCCATCGTCAACAAGCAGAAAGGGAAACTGCCTCGCGTCTCCACCTCGTCTTTCCAGACCCGCGAGGAGCGCAAGGCTTTGCGGCTGTACGGCAAGGAGTACACCACGCCCTCGGGCAAGATCTACCCGCAGCGGCAGGTGCGGCCCAAGGACTGCACCCGCTGCAGGTACAACTGCTCCTCCAGCATCACCCCGGAGCAGCGCCAGGCGCTCTTCGACCACTTCTGGAGCCTGGACTCCTACGTCAAGCGCCTGTACTACTACTGCCAGAGCATCAAGGAAAAGCCCGCCAAAACCATGAAGCACACGCGGGAGTGCTCGCGCGAGTACACCTTCCTCGTGGACGGGGAGCGCGTCCGCGTCTGCAAAGGCTTCTACTTGGCCACCTTGGACGTCTCGGACAAAGCCGTCCGCATCGCCATGGAGAAGCGGAAGCGAGGCAAAGGAATGTGGGACAAGAGGGGAGGCCACCCTGCCGCGAACAAATCGCGGCCGGAAGAGAAGGACCGGGTCCGCAGCCATATTGAGTCCGTGCTGATCATGGACATCTACTCCAAGACGGCGGAAGACTCCCCAACGGCGGTGCCCGGCCAGGATCTCAACGTGCGGGAGATGCATCAGGAGTACGTGCAGAGCTGCCAGGAGGATGGCAAGGAGCCCGTGTCGGAGGAGGTGTACCGAGAAACCTTCGCCACCGAGTACAACCTCACTACAGTGCAAGTGTGATTTCTGTTTTGGTTTACCCCCCCTTCTTATGTGCTGCAGCCCTGGGGGCTGGCTGGTTGGCCTTTGGAGAACATCTCCAACGCTGACTGTCCTTATGCCCACTTGGCCGCGAGAGAGAGAGTGGGGATGTGCTGTGGGGCAAGGCATCTCCACTATAATCAAATTTCTGCCCAGTTTCCGAAACAGCAGATGCCTACTCTGCTGTTTTTGGAGGTCATCGTCGGACACGACGGACAAACATATACAGTGTACCCCTTTCTCTGTGGTGCCTCTCTGACTGGAGTTGATTTGGGGGTTGTTTGGTGGGGTTTTTTTTTGGGTGTGTGTGGTGGGGGGTCTGCGTGTTAGGGTGTGTGTGTGTGTGGGGGGGGGGGTATTTTGGTTGGGGGATTTTTTTTGTCCTCGGCTTGTTTGTTTTTTTACAACGTGCCTCTGTGAAAGCCTTTTTTTTGTCTTTAGCCTCTGTGAAAGCCTTTTTTTGTCTTTAGCCTCTGTGAAAGACTTTTTTTTCTTTAGCCTCTGTGAAAGATTTTTTTTGTCTTTAGCCTCTGTGAAAGACTTTTTTTTAGCCTCTGTGAAAGACTTTTTTCCTTTAGCCTCTGTGAAAGCCTCTTTTTTTTGTCTTTAGCCTCTGTGAAAGCCTCTTTTTTTTGTCTTTGGCCTCTGTGAAAGATTTTTTTTTTATATATATATATAGATGTTGAGGTTGGGTTTTTGTGGGTGATTTTTTTTTCAGGGGCGGGGTGGCAGGATATTGTTTTTTTGTTTATGTTTTTTTTTTTTGGGGGGGGGGGGTTTGCAGGTGTGTGTTTTGGATCAATTTGGTTGGTTTTGGGGGTGGGTTTTTTTTTTCTGGGGGTGGGGGTTTTTTGTGGGTTTTTTTAAATTGGTAGGTGTGTATTTTTTTTTTTTTGGGGGGGGGTCCTTTTTGTGCCCTTCTATTTCACAGAAATATATTCATAGATTGGGGGAGGGGGGGATGGAGTTTAAAATTTATTTTTTTTTTGTAGATGTTGGGGTAGCTCCTTTTTTTCTTGTCTTTTTCTCCTTTTTTCTTTTTTTGTTGGTTTTTTGTTGGTTGTTTTTTTTAAGGGTTTGGGTTACAGATGTGTTTTGCAAGGAAATCTTAACCATTCGTGTCTCTCCTGTATTCGTTCAACTGCGGTGCCAGTGTGCTCTCGAAACGTGTGGAATTCTTCTCGTCACAAAAGTGTGCTTCTGACCAGAAGAGTATATCATAATTATACACATCCATCAATTCCTGGGAAAAACGACAAAGATCGAATTGGAACACACTTTATTTATAATCATACTGTATGTGTATATATATAACTATACTCCCGAATTTGCTCATGAAGACTTTTCTTCTTCTGGACATTATTGATTAATTATGAGTGCTGTGAATCCTGAGATGGTTTTTAAAAAAAAAAGTGTGTGTGGTGTGATTTATTTTTGAGGGAAAAAGTGTGGGGGGAAAAAAACCCTCGTATCCTTGGGGAAATGAGTGAGTTGAGAGATTTCATTTCACAAAAAGTCAGAGTCGGTGGATTCAGCATTGAAATAGTATGACATTTTTGGGTTCAGCTTTATAGACAGTAACAACGCACTCGTTCTAAGATGTGATGGGTCAGGGGTTCAAATCTCGACCTAGGCCAGAATTGGGTGGGGTTGGGGGTTTTATGCTTGTTGGTTGGGTTTTTTGGTTTGGTGGGTTTTTTGGGGGGAGGTTTTCTCTTTTTTTTTTTTTTTTTTTTTTTTGGGGGGGGGTCTTTTCTCATGCAGGTAGTAAAAGCTGTCTGGGTCCTAGTCTTTCAAACAAGAGGATAAAACTTAAGTTGTCTTCGATGAAATATATGTTTAGAGCGAGTAGAAAAAAAATCCCATGAAGGCAGTAAAAGGTGTCTGGGTTCTAGTCTTTCGAATGAGAAGAGAATAAAACTTTTAAATTATCCTTGGTGCAATGTGTGTGTGTGTTTAGAGTGAGTAGTACAAGAAATCTCTCGCAGGTAGGAAGTAAAAGCTGTCTGGGTCCTAGTCTTTCAAATGAGAGGATAACAGTAAAAACGTTTTAAGTTATCGTTGGTGCAGTGTGTATGTTTAGACCAAAGCAGAAGAATTCAGCGTAGCAGGAGAGTTTACTGTTAATGTAATAACAGTTCTGTAGTCTAAGCAAGTGTTTCGGCCCTAAAACTTATGATTTGGCGGGGGGGGGGGGGGGGGGGGGGTGTCGTTAGAGGTGAGATGGAGGAGAGGGGGGGGGGGGGGACGAGCTTTATAGATCAGAGATCTCTGAATGTCCTTTTCGCAAACTCGCCCCCACACCCCCTCCCCACCCCCACACCCCCCCAAAAAAAAATCCAGCAAAGTTTTGAAGTCATTCTCATAAAAGGTTAGCTTCAGCTGTCTGCCTCCCTCCCTCTGTCTGTCTGTCTCACTCTCTCTTTCTCAGAGTCATTTTTAGCATGGCACTGATACTTTCAGGCCGTGTCTTCTGGACAAGTCAAATCTGGCGGAGCCCATTCCTAACCCGGCCTCAAGATTGCGTGCTGGGTATGTTGGAATCATCCATAGCACCGGACATAGGGCCATAGTTGGCTTACACTTCTGCACTAGATGGATAGGTTTTTAACGTGTGCTCAAGATGTCATGCGTAGGTTTTGCACAAGGGACCTTGGGTTATAGACTAGTCCTATCCAAAGTGGACAGGATAGCTCAGTGGTCGGAGCACTCGCTTTTCCCCAGCCAAGGTTAAGCAGCATTGAGCGTGGTTACCACTTGGATTGGTGACCGTCTGCCGCGCCTTGGTTTCAGTACAGTTCCCCCACTTCACCCAGCTGTAAATAGGTACCTATTTCTTTAGGGTCAGGGAAGGTAAAGCAGCGAGAGAGAGAGAGGAGATGGGTGCTGCCCTCAATATGGTGGCCCCTAGAGAAGTTGAGGTCTCTGATACCTCGCTCCCCTACGACCACATAGGTTATGGAAACCTTTACCATTACCTTTTACAGTACTGTAGGCTTATTTTAAAGTGATTTTTTGTCTCTGTGTGGCTGGCTGTTTTTCTAAGATACGTTTTCTGGCTGTTTTCTGTCTTCAGACATGTCTTATTGCCAAAATAGTTCTTGTGGATGTGTCTGAAATTGTTTCAGAGAAAACGCACACCGTATAAAAAAGAAACGTGATAAAATAATCAACCAACCAGCATCAGAAACGAACCAACATACAAAATAGAAAAGGAATTCTATCAGGATTCTATCGTAATTCTTTCTTATCTGGTTTCAAATTTAAGTACAAAATCATTTAGTCTGAATCTTGGAGATGATCAACTCATTTAGCTGGTTCCTTCCTGCCTTCCTTTCCTCCTTCCTTCCTTCCTTCCTTCACCTATCCCGTAGTTCCGTAGGCCGTCAGGGCACCACTGAAGATTTTGCAACCAGCTTCCTCCACTCCCTGCAGTCCTCTGCTTTCCATAGCATATCGTTCAACTCAAGGCCAGTCCACTCTCTGATGTTGTCTTCCCATCGTTTTCTCTGTCTGCCTCTTCTTCGTCTCCCTCCTTGTACTGTTGTTCCCTGTAGGACAGTCTTGGCCAGTCCAGATGTTCGTGTGACGTGCTTGACCCACTTAAATTTGCGGGTTTTTTTCACTGAAGTCAGGAGCTCTTCATAATGGTCCGATGGCGTTTTCAATTCTGATTACTCTTGCTGAAAACAAAAGCTGAGTATTCTCAGGCACCACTGAACACTCCCAAAGTGACCCAGCAGCAGTGCAGGCCTCCTCGCTATGGTGGCCTGTCAGCGACCTTATATATGGCATTGTATATATGGATTTAAGGCTCTGAGGATGCTATAGAAGTTGAAGCAGACCTGGGATAGATGCAGTAGCAAAACAAAAGAGGACATTGATAGGAAGAGTCTAGAATTATACACCCCCCTACAAGATAAGCGAATATTAACGATAGTTAGTGCATCTTTGAAGATTGAGAAATAAATCAGTGTGTGTGTGTGTGTGTGTGTTTTTACATTATATTACACATTTACATGATTGCGTTGTGAAATGAGTGGGTTGTGATGCTAGTACCTCCTTACGCCCACACCTGCTCATTCTTTTTCTTCTCCCGTTCGCTTTTTTACACCATCAGATGTGTCTGGGAAAAATAACGGCATACATGTCCTCTCGTGGGCCGTACAGCTTGGTTTGCAGGGTTATTATCTCCGTCAGCCACACAATCTTCCTCAGGTCGCTGTATAGCAGTGCATCTCTGAAGGATGTGCTGGCCAGTCTGGTTTTCTTTACCACAGGGGAGAAGGAACGAGTTTCAGCTTTGTGGACATGTGGTGATTTAGCCTGTTGTTGTGCCCAGTGCAGTGTCTTAGAATGATGATGCTAATTCTGCTATTGTTAGATTTCATGAATCTCTTAGGGTAGCGTGGGTAGGGTAGGGGGATTCTTAACCCCCCCCCCCCCCCTCACCCCCCCCCCCCCCTCCCAAAAAAAAATCTTGAATTTTAAGAAAAAGAATATTATCATTTAAGAGTAAAACTTGAGTAAATGAGGATGTTCATATGTAAAATATTTTGTTTGGGGTTTTTTTCCCCTTTGTGAATCAAGAGGGGTTTTGGGTGTTTTTTTTTATAAATAAAAACCCTTGTGTGAATCACAATTAAGTGAAACGTACTACCAAAAACTGTGTGTGAAATAACTTTTTTTTTTGGTGTGGTCATGTGTGTGAAGTATTCTCAAGATTTCTTGGTGAAATTGACTCTTGAATTTTCAGCGTGTGAAAAAATATTGCTGAATTTAGTTGTGGTGTGCTTTTCTTTTCATTTTTTTGGATGGTGAATCCCTGATTTGTGAAATATGGATTGTAAGAATGGAACTGCGCAGAATTAACCTGTGGGTTTAAGTTTTATTTGATATTAACCAAAACAGTTTAGTAACATGTAGCAATTTTCTTGAAAATTACCCTGACACTGCCGAAAATGATGCGTTTTAGTCAATCAAAGGTGTTATATTAAAAACAAAGTATATATAATATATATATATTATATATATAGATTGTGTGACGCAAATAGTTATACTGGATAAAGCACTTGACTTGTCTAACTCACGTATGTGTGTGTGGGTGGTGTGGGGTGGGTGGGGGGGACTCTGTATGTGTGAAAGAGAGGAAGTGTGACTCTATTTGAGACTCTGTGTATGTGGTGTGTGTGTGTGTGTGTGTGTGTGTGTGTGTGTGTGTGGTGTGTGTGTGTGTGTGTGTGTGTGTGTAGTCTTCGATTTTACGTCTGTTCACTGTCAGTGGTATTAGACGATGTGTGTGTGTGTGGTGGGGGGGGGGGGGGGGGGGGGGGGAGAATGGGTATGAGTGGTATGTGTGCGTGCGATGTGTGTGCATGCTTACGCGCGCGCGTGCGTGCGTGTGTGTGCGCATGCGTGCGTGCGTTTGTGTGTGCATGCATGCATGTGTGTGTATGCGTGCGTGCGTGCGTGCGTGCGCTCGTAGTATACATACACACGTAGATGTTGCTGTTATTGTTAAGTCGTCAGTACATAATATCTACATTGGTGGGTTTTTTCCACATCTCAAATGAATTGTTCCTCTGTGTGTGTCAGAAAGGATTATGGTATTGTCTTCATAATGCTGGACAGAAGGAAGGTGGCCTTTTGATATTATATATATTATGTAATGAAACTACATTCTTTCTCTTTTCCATGTTTCTTTCTCTCCACTCCCTTTCTCCTTTCCTCCCCTCTCTCTCTCTCTCTCTCGGTCTCTCTCTCTCTCTCCGTACTCTCTCTATCTCTCTCATCTCTTCTTCTCTCACATCTCTCTCTCTCCTCCTCTCTCCCTCCTTCACTCCTCTCCTCTCCCTCTCCTCTCTCTCCGTCCTCCTCGTCTTCTCGCTCCTCCCCTGTCTCTCTCTCTCACTCTCTGCCCTCACCCCTCTCTCCCTCCTCCCTCTCTCCTCCCTCCCTCCCTGTCCCTCTCCTTCCTCCTCTGCCCCCTCTCTTCCTCTCCCTCCCTCCTTCCCCTCTCTCTCTCCCCTCCCCTCTCTTCCCTCCCCCTCTCTCTCCCTCCCGCTCCTCTCTCCTCCTCCCTCCTCTCTCTCCCCCTCCCTCCCTCCCTCTCCCTCCCTTTCTCTCTCTCTTTCTCTCTCTCGCATTTTTATGATGGTTGTAATGCATAGTGTGAGGCGACCGACTGGTATTTGAATTTATAGACCAGATGTCTTGGTGTCTTGGTTCTCAGAAGTCTTTTGCACAATGCAATGTGTGTGATGTTGTCGGTGCCTGCAGCTTCTGGTTCCTAGCCTTGCACTACTACTACTACTACTATACTACTACTACTACTACTACTACTACTACTACTACTACTACTACTACTACTTTTACTACTACTACTACTACTACAACAACTACTACTACTACTACTACTACTACTACTACTACTGCTGCTGCTGCTGCTTTTACTACTACTGCTACTGCTACTACTACTACTACTACTACTGCTACTACTTTTACTGCTACTACTGCTACTACTACTACTACTACTATTAGCAGGCCTACTGTACTTTACTATTACTACCATCGTGACTATTACTAAGACTGCTTCTGCTACTGCTGCTCCTCCTCATTCTCCTCCTCCTACTACTACTTTCTACTACTACTACTACTACTACTACTACTGCTGCTGCTGCTGCTGCTGCTGCTGCTGCTGCTGCTGCTGCTACTACTGCTACTACTTCTACTACTACTACTACTATTAGTAGGCCTACTGTACTTTACTACTACTACCATCGTGACTATTACTAATACTACTGCTTCTGCTGCTACTACTACTACTAATACTGCTTCTGCTGCTGCTCCTCCTCCTCCTCATTCTCCTCCTCCTACTACTACTTCCTACTTCTACTACTAGGATTACTACTGCTGCTGCTACTACTACTACTACTACTACTACTACCATCATTACTGCTGCTGCTTATACATTACTATTACCACTACTAGTACTACTACTTCTACTGCTGCTACTAGATCTACTGGTGTTACTACTACTACTGCTGCTGCTGCTGCTGCTGCTGCTGCTGCTGCTGCTGCTGCTGCTGCTGCTGCTGCTTCTACTATGATGACTACTGCTGCTATTACTATTATCACTACTAGTACTACTACTTCTACTACTTTTACTACTTCTACTACTACTACTACTACTACTACTACTACTACTACTACTACTACTGCTGCTGCTGCTGCTGCTGCTACTACTACTACTACTACTACTACTACTACTACTGGTACTGCTGCTGCTACTACTATTACTAATACTTCTACTGCTACTATTACTACTACTGCTACTATTTCTGCTACTGTCACTACTTCTGCTGCTGCTGCTACTACTACTTTTACTACTACTACTATTACTACTACTACTATGATAACTGCTGCTGCTACTACTACTACCACTACTAGTACAGTGGTCTACTACTACTACTACTACTTCTACTACTACTTCTGCTATTGCTTCTACTGCTACTACTGTACTACTGTAACTTATATTGCTGCTTCTACTACTACTATAGTACTAACTGCTACTACTACTGCTGCTACTACTACTACTGCCACCATCACCACTACCACCACTACCACTGCTACCACTACTGCTGCTACTATCACCACTACTAATAACTACCACCACCACCACCACCACTACTTCTACTACTACTACTACTACTACTACTA
The DNA here is from genome assembly GCA_028751875.1 of Rapana venosa. Taxonomy (NCBI): domain Eukaryota; kingdom Metazoa; phylum Mollusca; class Gastropoda; order Neogastropoda; family Muricidae; genus Rapana; species Rapana venosa. The sequence goes on along the minus strand of CM054157.1, from coordinate 46,137,654 downwards.
CTACTACTACTACTACTACTACTGTTACAACTAGAATGTTCATCACTGCTAGTTACTATAATTTATTATATTTTAAATTATCGTCATGGTTGTCGTTGTTGTTTCACTTTTTGCCTTTCACCTTATCACTCTTACAACAACGATGTGCAATTCTGTCCTGACGATTTTTATTAAATTGCTCTTCGTATGTGAGTATATGTACAGTTGCATCGGTTGCCAAGTGAAGGGAGCTCATTTCTTGTTGATTTTTTTTTTCAAACCCAGAGTTAATTTTCTTGTTTGAGAGGGAATGTTATTCAAACGGTTGAATATTTCTCCGTGTAATTTTGATCATTTTCATTGTTTCTTTTCACGAATATTTACGTTGATGTTGCAAAGTCGTTGTTGTGTTAAAAGAATGTGTCCACATGTTTATGATTTAAAAGATTTTTTGGTTTGTTTTGTAAATCAAAAATGTTTGGAACTGCTATTACTAGCAGTAAACTTGATTTGTTGTATTGTTTGTATGGGGTATTTTTTGGTGTGCTTTGTTTGTTTAAACTATGGTTGCTTTACAGCAATGTTTTCTACGTCTTGTTCATTGCTCTATTTGTTGTAAAGTTATCTCGACTTTCAATGCACATTTAATGTGGTTATTTTTCTACCACCCGCACGTGTCTTTTCTCTTGTACCTACCAGGACTGTTTTGAAAGTTTGCAGACTTTTATTTTTTGGGGGGTCATAAAAAAATCAGACTTGTTGGGGGAGTCATAAAAAGAAAATCTACGTTCACAAATCGCCCCCATCCCCCCCACATACACACACACACACACACAAACAAACAAACCAAACCAAACTGGGATTATTAGTGCATCCCAGAAGATAACCTATAAAAGTTGCTGAATGATGTTACACAAGATCTGTGCCTCATTGATGGGTTTGTGTTTTATCTTCTGTCAACCACAGTACAACCCTTCTTCTTCTTCTTCTTCCTTTTTTGTCATGTTTCTCCCAGGGAAGGTTTGACATTGATGAGCCTTCTCCATCTCTCTCTGTTTTGAACTTCCTCCTTATTTATGCCCCTTTCTCTAAGATCATCTGCAATACTGGCAGCCCAGGTCTTGCTAGGTTCTTTCTTTTGGTCTCTTTCCATCCACTACGAAGTTCGTTGCTCTTTTTATGATGTGGTGGTCTGCTTTCCGTTGAACGTGCCCAAACCGGTGCAGTCTGTTGGTGTTAGCTACAGACTTCAGATCATCAACTTTGCACATTCTCCATAGTTCTTCATTCGTTATCCTGTCTTCCCATTTGATCTTTGTCATGTAGTGTAGCATTCGGTTTTCACAGCTCTTCAACTAACGTTCGATGGTTTTAGCCACAGTACAACCCTATTACTGGTAAAATATTTTACACTGTCGGTCACAGAATGCACCCTACTAAGGTAAACCTTTACACTGTTAGGCACAGTATATACTGGTAAACCCTTTACACTGTCAGTCACAGTATACACCCTACTACAGTAAACCTTTTACACTGTCAGTCACAGTATACACCCTACTACTGGTAAACTTTTACACTCTCAGTCACAAGTATACACTCTTCTACAGGTAAACCTTTACACTGTTAGGCACAGTATACATCCTACTACAGGTAAACCTTTTACACTCTCAGTCACAGTATATATCATACTACAGGTAAGCCTTTTACACTCTCAGTCACAGTATACATCATACTACAGGTAAGCCTTTTACACTCTCAGTCACAAGTATACACTCTTCTACAGGTAAACCTTTACACTGTTAGGCACAGTATATACTGGCAAACCTTTTACACTGTCAGTTACAGTATAAACCTTTTACACTGTCAGTCACAATACACATCCTACCACAGTAAACCTTTTACACTCTCAGTCACAATACTCATCCTACTACAGTAAGCCTTTTACACTCTCAGTCACAATATACACCCTACTACAGTAAACCTTTACACTCTCAGTCACAATACAAACCCTACTACTGGTGTAAACCTTTACACTCTCAGCCACAGTGCAGCTGACAATTTCTCCACAGTTGTCTATTGAAAAAAATCTTTCTTGTTGCCATCTTTGCAACCTAACTGGAAAGCCCGGAAAAGGATTTATTTTATTTATTTATTTATTTATTCTTTTATATCGAGGATAATGGAATAAGCACTCATGTGCTTTTTTACATCCAGTCCCCGTATGTATAGGGAATGTGTATGTGGTAGGGGACGGGATAGCTCAGTGGTCGGAGCACTCGGTTTCCCCCAGCCAAGTTAAGCAGCGTCGAGCGTGGTTACCAGTTGGATGGGTGACCGTTTGCGCGCCTTGGCTTCAGTACAGTTCCCCCAGTTCACCCAGCTGTAAATGGGTACCTGCCCTCTTTAGGGTCAGGGAAGGTAAAGCAGCGAGGGAGAGGAGATGGGCGCCGCCCTCATTATGCTGGCCCTAGAGAAGTGAGGTCTCTGACGCCTCGCTCCCCTACGACCTTATAGGTTATGGGACTCCTCCCCCGTGTGTATGCGGTTTTGTAAATTTTGTCATCTGTTTCCACCGGCACACAATGGCCTACTCTTCCGAAAAGCGGAACAGGATTTAAGGTGTTCGCAAGATGTTCTGCATGTTCTGGATGACGTCATCAACATGATTTTCTTTGGAAAAGAAGATTGAATAGTAGTAGTACCCCCCACCTTCTGGAAATTCTGTGCTAGGAATTCCCTCTTTTCTATCCCTCTCTTTTTGCTTTTCTGCCCTGTTCGTTTTCTTACGGCTGTGGGACGACGCAGTTTTGGTCCCATGACAGACAACAGTAGTGATATCTTCGATATAAAAGAATAAATAAATAAATGAATAAATAAGTTAAACATCTATTCATATTTCGTGATTTTAGAGGGTGACAATAGTAGTTGCTGTCTGAATGTGCGATGAAGAAGAGGAAGAATCATTTCTTGAAAAATGTGTCGTGGGACATGTTGTGTGATGTCATACTAACCTTTAATGCACCCATCTTGGACAAAAAACAGGTTGGGAACATCTGTATGTGTGTGGGGGTGGGTGGGTGGTAATCTACTTTTTTTCTAAGAAGAAACTAGATCTACAAACTTTCAAAACAGTCTTCGTACAAGCCGGTACAAATAATTAATTGTTTTCCTTTTTCTGATAAGAAAGGAAAGAGAAAAAACAAAACAACAGAAAGATAATGAGATGTACATACATATTCATGTTGATATTGATCAGTATGCGGTCACTTCTTTTATTACGTGTGCATAATGTTGTTGTGAAAACTAAACGTGTGCATTACTGGGTTGTTGTTATTGCTTTTATTTTTCTTTCTCTCTTACATGGTATAATTATTATTATATTGCTCTAAAAATCCACCCATGTTTTCAAAAACAAAAAAAATGTCCACACTGTGATCGATTATATATGTTGCTCACGAATGTGTTCATAATCCTTTTTTTGTTGTTGTTTTGTTTGTTTTTGTTTTTTTGTTATGCTTCTCTGGGTTTTTGCTCAAAAATGGAAGAGAGAGAGAGAGGGGGGGTGGAACAGAATTATGGGATGGGTTTTTTTGTGTTGTTCTGATGAAGATGATGATGATGATGTTGTTGGTGTTGTTGTTTGTGAACGTTTGGCGTGCGCGTGAGTGGTGTGTGTGTGTGTGTGTGTGTGTTAGTGTAGTGTGTGTGTGTGTTGTAATATTTGTGCTGTGTTTTTTCTTCAAAGCTCTCTCTCTCTCTCTCTCTCTCTCTCTCTCCCTCTCTCTCTTATGAAGATGCCAAGGACTCCATTATTATAGATACACTATGAACTTTTTTTGTTGGGGGGAGGGGGGGAGGGATAATTATTTGGATATAATTATATTTATTTTTTCTGTCATTTTGATTAAAGAAAAAGAATTATTAACGAAAAAAAAAGATTAATTGTTGTCAGTTATTCATAAATTCTTTTCTTCGACTTTTTGTGTGTGTGTTAGTTTGTTAGGTTTTTGGTTTTTTTCACCAAATTCTTTTCAGTTTAGTAAAGCTTAGTTTCGTATCATTTCGTTTTGATTTGTTTAATTTAGTGTAGTGTAGTTCAATTTAGTGTAGTTCAATTTAGTGTAGTTCAATTTAGTGTAGTTCAATTTAGTGTAGTTCAATTTGGTGTAGTTCAATTTGGTGTAGTTCAATTTGGTGTAGTTCAATTTGGTGTAGTTCAATTTGGTGCAGTTCAATTTAGTGCAGTTCAATTTGGTGCAGTTCAATTTAGTGCAGTTCAATTTAGTGTAGTTCAATTTGGTGTAGCTCAATTTAGTGCAGTTCAATTTAGTGCAGTTCAATTTAGTGTAGTTCAATTTAGTGTGGTTCAATTTAGTGTAGTTCAATTTAGTGTAGTTCAATTATGTCTCATATTTCGAAGTCGAATTGTGAGTCCAAAATTTGGGTAGTGGCAATGGGGGGGTAGTCGATTTAGTCAGTAAATTTGGGGAATTGGTGTAGTAAATTTTGGTCAATTTAGTGCAGTTAACTAGTGTGTTTAACTAGTAGTTCAACAATTTAGTGTGTCAAAGGAGTATCAATTAGTTGTTCAATCAATTTAAGTGGTAAATTCCAATTTAGTGTATTCAATTTATTAGTTAATTTGGTTAACATTCAATTTTATTAATTGGTGTATTCAATTTGTGTTTATTTGATGCAGTTCAATTTGGAGGGGTAAAAATTTTGCATTCAATTTGGTAGTTCTAAATTTTAGTGTAGTCAATAGAAAAACAAAACCGAAGTCGAAAGCAGACAAATGGGGAAAGAAAGTGTGTTTGTTTGGGGGGGGAGTTGTGTGGGGAGGTTTTTTGGAAGTAGCATAATTCTCGGGGAACGGAGAGAAAAAGTTTGTCCAATTTATTCAGTTACCTAGGCTGTGAACTAAAGTCCCTAAATTTGGTGCCAAAGGGGGATAATTTTCAATAAATTAAATGGATAAATTCCATACATTATTATTATTTAACATTCATTTTATTAACATGCTTTTTTTTTATAATACGAGACAGATGGAGGGGGAGAGAATTTTGATTTGGAGTTGCCTCCCATATATATAGCCAAAAAAAAAAAAAAAATGAAAGAAAGAAAAGGGGGGGAAAATGAAATGTTTGTTTTGTTATGTTTGAGTTTTTGTTTTGTAGATTTTTTTAAAAAAGTTTTTGTTTAGGCTTTATTTTTCTTCCTTCATGTTTATTTATTTATTTATAATATTTCGGTTTTTATTTATTTGCAATTTTTCTTTTTTATTTTTTTTTAATTTAAGTAGGTTTCGGGTTTGGGGGGAAGAGGGGGGGGGGGGGGGGGGGGGGGGGGGGGGGGGGGGGGGGGGGGTTTTTGTTGGTTGGGTTTTTTTTTTTTTTTGGGGGGGGGGGTGGGGGGGTTCATCAAATGATTATCGTTTTTTTGTTGTTGCGTTGTTCTTTTTCGTCTCTGCCTTTTCTAAAGGGGGTTTTTCCCCTCTCATCATTTATCTTTTTTTCAAAAGTAGATTAACGTTTTGTTTTGTTGTTGGTTGTTCTTCTTCTTTGTTTTCTGCCTTTTCAAAGGGGGGGGTTTTTTCCCTCTCTCTATAGCCTATCTATTTTTTGCCCCCGAAGACGGTGTGGGGGTGCTTTCATGGTGGATAAATGGTCGCCATACGGCAAAACCTTACGTGGTGAACCCCCTCGGGCTTTAGTGGGAAAAAAAAAGAAAAAAGATCTTGTTTTTTTAACCTTTTTTGTGTCTTCAATTTTACGTTGTTCATTAAAGTGATATTAGAGAAACCTTTTTGTGTGTGTGTGTGTGTGTGTTTGTGTGTGTGTGTGTGTGGGGGTGTTTTGTGGTGTGTTGTGTGTGTGTTGTGTGTGGGGGTGGTAAGTGTGTGTGTAGTGTGTGTGTGTGTGTGTGAGTTGTGAGGTGTGTGTGTGTGTGTGGTTCTCTTTTTGTGTTTTTTTTTTTTTTTTTTATTTTTTTTTTTTTTTTTCCCCCCTTTCTTTTTTCTTCTTTTTCTTCCTTCCCTTTCCTTCTTTCTTTTTTTCCTTTTTCCTTTTTCACTTTTTTTCCTTCTTGCTTCTTCCTTCCTTCCCTTTTCTTTTCGTTTTTTCTTTTTTGTCTCCTTTCTTTTCCCTTTTCTTCTTCCTCTCTTCCCTTTCCTTTTCCTTCTTCTTTTTCTTTCTTTTTTTCCCCTTTTTGTTCTTCCTCTTTCCTTCTCCTTTCTTTTCTTTTTCTTTTTCCTTCTTTTCCCTTTTTTTTCCCTTCTTCCTTCTTTTCCCTCCTTCTTCTCCTTTCTCGTTCTTTTCTTTTTTTCCTGCTCACTTTTCTTTCCTTCTGCTTTTTCTCCTTCCTTCTCCCTTTTCGTTTTTTTTCTTTTTTCCCGTCTCACTTTCTTTCCTTCTTGCTTCTTTCCCCTCCTTCCTTCTCCTTCTCGTTTTTTTTTCTTTTTTCCCGTCTTTTTTCTTCCTTCTTGCTTTTCCCCCCTTCCCTTTCCTTTCGTTCTTTTTCTTTTTCCCGTCTCATTTCTTCCTTCTTGCTTCTTCCCCCCTTCCCTTTTCCCTTTTCGTTCTTTTTTTTCCTTCTCCTTTCTTTCTTTTTTTTTCTTCCTTTCCTTCTTTTTTTTTGCTTTTCTCCTCGTTTTTCTCCTCTTTTTTTCTCCTTTCCTTTTCTTTTTTTTTCTGATTCTCCTTTTTTCTTGTTTTATTCTTCTTCTTTCCTTTTTCTTCGCATTTTTTTTTTGTTCCCTTTCCCCTTGCAATTCTTTGCAGTTTTTCTTCTTGCAATTCTTTGCAGTTTTCTTTGCAATTTCCTTTTCGTTCTTCTTTGCAATTCTCCTTTGCGTTTTCTTTGCATTTCCTTTGCTTTTTTTTTCTTTTGCAGTTTTCCCCCAATTGTTGTTGTTGTTTTTGCAATGTTCTTCTTCGCAAATTCTCTTTGCAATCCTTCCTCTTTGCAAATTTATTTGCAAAAATTATCTTCCTTTTATTTGAATTCTTCTTTTAGAATCTTTGAAAAATTATTTTCTTCTTTGCAATTTTCTTTGTCTTTGCTATTCTTTTTCTTTTTCAATTCCCCTTTTTTTTTTCTTTGTAATCCTTATTCTCAGATATTTAACAATTTTTTCTTCTTCTTTTCATTCTTCTTTCCCTTTTTCCTTTTTCTTCTCCCTCTTCCTTCTTTATCTATTCTTCTTTATCATTCTTTTTTCATCCTTCTTCTCCCCCTTTTCCCCCTTCTTCTCCTTTTTCCCCCCCCTTCTTCTTTTCCCTTCTTCTCATTTTTTTTTCTTCTCATTTTTCTCCCCCTCATTTTCTTCTTTTTCCCCTTTATTCTTTTTTTCTTCCTCTCATTCTTCTCCCTTTTCTTTTATTCTTTTTTCTTCTCCTTTGTTTGCTTCCTTCCATTGTTCTTTTTTTCTTCTCTTTCATTCCCCTCTTCTCTCTCTCTCTCTCTCTCTCTCTCTCTCTCTTCTCTCTCTCGCTCTCTCTCTCTCTCTCTCTCTCGCTCTCTCGACTCTCCTTTTATCCACATTTTTTTGAACAAGAAAGGAGAAATTGGGTTTAAATTTTGGATTTTTT
>CM054157.1:46125086-46127586 GCA_028751875.1 Rapana venosa | reverse complement strand
TGTGTGTATGTGTCGAGAGAGAGATACAGAGAGAGAGAGAGAGAGAGAGAGAGAGGGAGAGACAGAGAGAGAGAGAGAGGGAGAGACAGAGAGAGAGGGAGAGACAGAGAGAGAGAGAGGGAGAGACAGAGAGAGAGAGAGACAGACAGACAAAGAGAGAGACAGAGGGAGAGAGAGATCTGTCTGTCTGTCTGTCTGTACGCCTGTCTGGCTGTCCCTCTCCCTGTTTGTCTGTCTGTTTTGTTTGTCTATTTGTCTGTCTGTTCTCTCTGGCCGTCTTGTCTCTCTGTCTGTCTGTTTGTCTTGTCTCTCTGTTTGTCTGTCCGTCTCTTTGTCTGTCTGTTTGTCTGTCTACCGTCTGTCTCTCTGTTTGTCTGTCTTGTCTCTCTGTCTTGTCTCTCTGTCTGTCTGTTTGCCCGTTTGTCTGTCTGTCCGTCTTGTCTGTCTGTCCGTCTTGTCTGTCTGTTTATCTGTCCGTCTGTCTCTCTGTTTGTCTGTCCGTCTTGTTTGTCCGTCTTGTCTGTCTGTCCGCCTTGTCTGTCTGTCTTGTCTGTCTGTTTGCCCGTTTGTCTGCCTGTCCGTCTTGTCTGTCTGTCTTGTCTCTCTGTCTGTTTGCCCGTTTGTTTGTCTGTCCGCCTTGTCTGTCTGTCTTGTCTCTGTCTGTCTGTCCGTCTGTTTGTCTGTCCGTCTTGTCTGTCCGTCTTGTCTTTCTGTCTGTCTGTTTGTCTGTCTGTCTTGTCTGTCTGTCTGTCTGCTTGTCCATGTCTATATTTTTTTTTTAATGTATAAGATAAATTTATTTTTTTTTAAAGAAAAAAGACATGGATATGGACAGACAGAGGGGCAGGCAGACAGACAGAGAGGCAGGCAGACAGACAGACAGGCAGACAAACAGACAGATGGACAGAGAGGCAGGCGGACAGACAGACAGGCAGACAAACAGACAGATGGACGGAGAGGCAGACAGACAGACAGAGAGGCAGGCAGACAGACAGAGAGGCAGACAGACAGAAAGGCAAGCAGGCAGACAGAGAGACAGAGGCAGGTAAAGAGAGAGACAGAGACCGACAGACAGATAGATAGGTAGACAGGCAGGTAGAGAGACAGATAGATAGACAGCAAGACGGAAAGGCAGACAGAAAGACAGATAGAGACATGGACATATAGTCAGCTGGCTCGTTTTTTGCTTGCTGCCAAAAGAAAGAGAGAAAGAAAAGGAAGAAAAACAAAGAAAGAAAGGTGGAAAAAAAATAAAGAAATAAAGAAAGAAAGAACGAAAGAAAGATAGAAATAAAAAAAGAAAGAAAGAAAGAAAGAAAGAAAGAAAAGAAAGAAAGAAAAGAAAGAAAGAAAAGGAAGAAAAAGAAAGGTGGAAAAAAGAAGAAAGAAATAAAGAACGAAAGAAGGATAGAAAGAAAAAAGAAAGAAAGAAAGAAAGAAAAGATAGAAGAAAGGTAAAAAGATAGAAATAAAAAAAAGAAAGAAAGAAAGAAAAAAAGAAACGAAAAGAAAAGTAACAACAACAAAAAAGAAAGAAAGAAAGATAAGAAAAAAAGAAAGTAAGAAAGAAAGGGAGAGAAAAAAAAAGAGGAAAAAAAACGAAAGAGAAAAGAAGTACACTCCTTTCCTTCCTTCCTTCCTTCCTTCCTTCCTTCCTTCCTTCCTTCCCTCTTTCCTTCCTTCATTCCTTTTTTTTCCATTTCTTCTTTCCTTCCTTCGTCTGGACAAACAACAAGCCCGAAAAACGTAAAAAGAAAAGAAAAAAAAAGAAATGAAAACTTCAGTCCGAAAACTGGTCGGAGAGAGACAGAGAGGAGGAGGAGGAGGGGGAGGGTAAGGCTGGGGGAGAGGTGGGGGGGGAGGGAGAGGTGTGTGTGTGTGTGTGGGGGGGGGGGGGGGGGGTGGTGGAGGGGGCTTGCATAGATCATACGCAGAATCAGAGACAATGGAAGGGCAGAAATACATAAAATAATAATAATAATAATAATAATAATAATAATAATAATAATAATAATAATAATAACAATAAAATATATAGACGCACGCGCGCACACACTCACATACACACGCACTCGCGCGTATGCTCATGCACGCAAGTACACCCACACACACGCACCCACCCACAACACAAACACACACCCACATGCTCAAACACACACACACACGCACACACTCAAGCACACACGCAAACATACACACACACACTCACGCACGCACGCACGCGCGCACGCGCTTACAACACACACACACACACACACACACACACACACACACACACACAACGAATCAGAGACAAAAGAGGGCACAAATAGATTTTTTTTAAAAGACATTGATGCACGCGCGTGCACACACACACATACACACACTCGCGCACATGCACATATGCATACACACACGCGCGCGCACGCACCCACCCACAACACAACACATACTACACTACACACACACACATACACACACTACATACACTACACCTCACACACACACACTACACTATACT
>CM054157.1:46108926-46124586 GCA_028751875.1 Rapana venosa | reverse complement strand
TTTTTTTTATATAAAATACTACTTTAACGCTATACTTTACTATATATTAGTAGGTTTTTAATTACTTGTTTATACTATCCCATGGTGATATATAATATGTGCTGCTGCTGCACTACTACCACTGCAATACTGTGCTGCTGCTGCTTGCTCCCCCTCCTCCCCCCTCCCCTCTACTATACAAATTCTACTATTACTATTACTTCTCAACTATACTATACATATACTATAGGATTACTACTGCTGCTCAACACACTACTCCCATGGACCACCATTACGCGGCTTTACATTACTATTCCCCACTACTAGTATACTATTCTTAGCTGTTACTACTATGTACTATACTGCCACCTAAACCACCACCACCACCACCACTGATACCATACTGCTGTACTATCACAACCACTAATCTACCATAACCCCCCAACTTTTGTCAAATGACTTACTATCCCACCCCACTCTATACATATACACACTACTATACTATACTTCTAAACACTACTTCTGTTACAACTAAAATGTTCGTCATTAGTTATATAATTTATTATATTTTAAATTATCGTCATGGTTTGTCGTTGTTGTTTCATTTTTGCCTTTCCCTTATCACTTTACAACAACGATGGAAATTCTGCCCTGACGATTTTATTAAATTGCTTTCGTATGTGAGTATATGTACAGTTGCATCGGTTCCCCGGGTGAAGGGGCTCTTTTTTTGTTGATTTTCTTTTTCAAACCCGAGTTAATTTTCTTTTTTTGAAGGGAAGTTTTCAACGGTTAATATTTCTCCGTGTAATTTTGTATTTTATTTTTTTTTTCACAAAATTTACGTTGATGTTGCAACTGTCGTTGTTGTTTTAAAAGAATGTGTCCAATGTTTATGTTTTAAAAAAGTTTTTTTGGGTTTTGTTTTGTAAATCAAAAATTTTTGGGAACGGGGATTATAGCAGTAAAAATTATTTTTGTTTGTTTTTATGGGGATTTTTTTGGTGTGCTTTTTTGTTTGGGTTTAAAAAAACTATGTTTCTTTAAACCAAAAATTTTTTACTCCACCATTTTTTAAAAGACCACCAAGCACAAAGTGGATTTTTTCCACCCGAGTTCTTTTTTTGTACCACGGGGGCTGTTTTAAAAGTTTGGACTTTCATTTTTTGGGGGGGGTTTTTCCTTTTTTTGGGGAGTTTTAAAAAGAAAACATTTTTACAATCCCCCATCCCCCCCCCTACCCCCCCAAAAAAAAAAACGGGGGTAAGGCACCAGAAGAAAACCTTTTTGCTTTTTACACAAGTCTTCCCTCATGATGGGTTTGTGTTTTTTTTTGTAACCAAAAACCCCTTCTTTTCTTTCTTTTTCCTTTTGCATTTTCCCCCAAAAGGTTTCTTTTTGACCTTTTCTCCATTTTTGTTTGATTTTTCCCTTTTTTCCCCTTTCCAAGTTCATTGCCAATAAAACCTTTTCTGGTTTTTTTCCTTCCACCCCTACAAGTTTATTCCCTTTTAGGATTTTGGGGGTTTTTTTTTCCTTTTTTAACGTGCCCGAACCCCCATTCAGTTTTTAACTTAGACAAAATTTCACCTCCTTGTTTTTTCGGCCCAGCCTTCCCCTTGACCTTTTATTTTGCGTAGATTCGTTTTCAAGCCCTTTCAACAAATTTCGAGTTTTACCAACAGTAACCCTACTACTGGAAAAAATTTTACCTCGGTCACAGTAACACCTAAAAGGTAAACTTTAATGTTGGGCCAAAATATGGGAAAAACCCCTTTAAAATTCGCAAGTAAACCAACTCATTTCCTTTTACCTTGCACTTATAAACCCAAAGGGTTTTTTTTTTTATAAAATTTTAATTCAAAGGTTAACCCTTTTTTCCCCCCCCCCGTTGGGTTTTTTAAAAAGGGGAAATTTTAATGTAGTACAAAAAAAAATATAAAAATTTTAATAAAAAAATTTTTAAGGGGGAAAATTTTAAAGTAATTTTAAAAAAATAAAATTTACTTTTAATTAAAAAAAAAAAAAATTGTAAATTTAATTAGAAATAAACGAAAATTTTTAAATTGAAATTTCCAAAAAAAAAGGAAAGAGAAAAAAATTTTAAAAATTTTTTTTTTTTTTTTTTAAAATAGAAAAAAAAAAAAAGTAATTTTGGGTTTAAAAAAAAAAAATTCCACCCCGGGATGGGAATGTTTATGTGGTAGGGGACGGGAAGTCATGGTGGAGCACGGTTTTCCCCCCACCCAAGTTAAGGCGTGAGCGTGGTTACAGTTGGTGGGGCCTTTTTTGCGCGCCTTGGTTTCAGTACGTTCCCCCAGTTCACCCGTGAAAATGGGTACCTGCCCTCTTTAGGGTCAGGGGGTAAAGCAGCGAGGGGGGGAGATGGGCGCCGCCCTCATTATGCTGGCCTAGGAAGTGAGGGTCTCTGAGCTCGCTCCCCTAGACCTTATGGGGTTATGGGCTCTTTCCCCCGTGTTATGGGTTTTGTAAATTTTTCATTTTTTCCCGGCCCAACCAATGGCCACTCTTCCAAAAAGGGAAAACGGTTTTTAAGGGGGGCGCAAGATGTTTGCTGTTTGGGATGACGTTTTCAACATGTTTTCTTTAAAAAGAAGATTGAATTTAGTGTACCCCCACCTTTGGAAATTCTGTGTGGAATTCCTCTTTTCTACCCCTCTCTTTTTGCTTTTTGCCTTGTTCGTTTTTTTAGGGCTGTGGGGGCGAGCTTTTGGTTCCCCTGACAGACAAAAAGTAGGATTCTTCGATTTTAAAAAATAAATAATAAATTTAAAAAAATAAATAAAAAGAATGAAAAAAATAAGTTAAAATCTATTCATATTTCGTGGTTTTAGAGGGTGAAAAAGTAGTTGCTGCTAAAAGTTCGATGAAGAAGAGGAAGAAACATTCTTGAAAAATGTTTTTGGGGGGAATGTTGTGGATGTCATTAAACCCTTAAGCACCCCTCTTGGAAAAAAAACAGGTTTTGGGAACTCTGTGTGTGTGTGTGTCTGTTGTTGTCTTCGTCTTGTCTTTTTTTTAAATCTACTTCTTTTTTTTTTTTCAAAAAAAAAACTAGACTACAACTTTCAAAACAGTCTTGTACAACCGGTACAAAAAAAAATTGTTTTTTTCCTTTTTTTGAAAGAAAGGAAAGAGAAAAAAACAAAAAAAGAAAGATAAGAGATGTACATACATTTTTTCTGTTGATATTTATCAGTTTTTCGGGCCCCTTCTTTTTTGTTTTTAAAAGGTTTTTTGGGCAAATTTATTTCTTTTTTTTTTGCTTTTATTTTTTTTTTTTACTGTAAAAAATTTTGTTAAAAACCCCCTTTTTAAAAAAAAAAAAAACTTATCGTTATTATGTTGTTGTTTTTTCTTTTTTTTTTTTTTTTTGGGTTTTTTTTTTTTGTAAAACCCCTTGTTTTTTCCCCCAAAAAAAAAAAAAGGGGGGGAAAATTTTAAAAGGTTTTTTTTTGTGTTGTTTGTTTTGTTTGTTTTGGTTTTTTTGTATTTGGGGGGGGCCTGGGTTTTGTTGGGGGGTGAGGAGGGGGGGTTTTAAATTTGGTGGGTTTTTTTTTTTTTTTTTCTTTTTTTTTTTTTTGAAGTGGGTTTTTTTGTTTGAAGTTTTTTTTGGTTTGGGGGGAGGGGGGGGGTAATTTTTTGGTTATTTTTTTTGTTGTATTTTGTTTGGTTTTTTTTTAAAAAAAAAAAATTTTTTTCTTTTTTTTTTCTTTACTTTTTGTTTTGTTTTTTTTAGGGGATTTTTTTTTTGTTTTACCAAATTTTTTGTTAGGGAAGGGGGAATTATTTGTATTATTTCTTTATTTTTTGATTTTGATTAGAAAGTTTTAGAAGAATTTGTGCGTTAAATTTTTTTTTCTTTGGGTTTTTTTGTTTTGGGTTTTTGGGGTTTGTTTTTGGGGGTTTTTTTTGTTTTCCCAATTTATCAGTTTTAATTAGCAGTTCAATTTTGTGTGTTCAATTTGGTAGTTATTTTTTGTAGTCAATTTAGTGAGTTCAATTTAGTGCAGTTTAATTTTGTGTAGTTCAAATTGGGGTTGGTTCAATTTGTGTAGTTCAATTTGTGTAGTTCAATTTTGTTCATTGGGGTCAAATGCAGTCCCTTTAAAAGGTAAAGGAAAAGGGGGGGGGGGGGGGGGAGACTTTTATGCATAAAAATTTGGGGAAAAGGGGAGAAAAAGTTTTTTCCAATTTTTTAGTTACTAGGTGTGCTAAAGTCCCTAAACTTGGGGGGGCCCAAAGGGGGATAATTTTCAATAAATTAAAATGGTAAAAATTTCCTTTTCATTATTATTATTTTTATTTTTATTTAACATTATTTTATTAACAGTTTTTTTTTATAAAAAACGGACAGATGGGGGGGGGGGAATTTTGATTTGGAGTTGCTCCCCTATTTAGCCAAAAAAAAAAAAAAAAAGAAAGAAAGAAAAGGGGGGGAAAAAAGAAATGTTTGTTTTGTTATTTTGAGTTTTTGTTTTGTAGATTTTTTTTTTTTAAAGTTTTTGTTAGGTTTTATTTTTCTTCCTTTATGTTTATTTATTTATTAAAATTTGGTTATTTTTTTTTTCAATTTTTTTATTTATTTTGTTTTTTTCGGTTTTTTTTTAAAGGGGGGGGGGGTTGTTTTGTTGGAGGGGGGGGGGGGGGGGAGGTCATCAAATAGTTATTTTTTGTTGTTTTGTTGCTGTTGTTCTTCTTCTGTCTTGCCTTTTAAAGGTTTTTTTTTTTTTTTCCCTCTCATCATTTCTTCTACTTTTCAAAAGTAGATTATCGTTTTGTTGTTGTTGTTGTGTTGTTCTTCTTCTGTCTCTCCCTTTTTCTAAAAGGGGGTTTTTTTCCCCTTCTTAAAAAGCTTTTTTTTTTCTGTCCCCGAAGACGGTGGGGGGCTCCCTTTCATGGGGGTTAAAATGGTCGCTACGGCAAAAACTTCGTGGTGACCTTCGGAGTTTTAGTGAGAAACAGAAAAAAAAAGATCTTGTTTTCAACCTTTTTTTGGTCTTCAATTTACGTTGTTCACTTAAGTGATATTAGACGAACCTTTATTTTGTGTTGTGTGTGTGTGGTGTGTAGTGTGTGTGTGTGTGTGTTTTAGTGGTGTGGTGTAGTGTGGTGTGTGTAGTGTGTGTGTGTGTTTTTGTGTGTTTTTGTGTGTGGGGTGTGTGTGGGTGTGTGTGTGTGTGTGGTGTGTTCTCTTTTGTGTTTTTTCCCCCCATCTTTTCGTTCGTTCTTTCTTTTTTTTTTTTCCTGTTCATTTTCTTTCTTTTGTTTTTCCTGCTCCTTCTTCTTTCCTGTTCTCCTCGTTATTTCTCTTTCTTTCTCCTTCCTTTTTCCTTTCCCCTCTGTTTTCCCCTTGTTTGTCTTTTTGTTGTTTTTTTCTTTAGAAAATTTTTTTCGCAATTTTTTTGACATTCTCCCTTTGCAATTCTTTGCATTTTTTCTTCTTCGCAATTCCTTTGCAGTTTTCTTTGCAATTCTCCTTTGCAGTTTTCTTTGCTTTCCTTTGAGTTTTCTTTGAAAATTTCCTTTGAATTTTTCTTTTGGTTTTTTCGGCAATTTTTGTTTTTGGGTTGCAATGTTCTTCTTCGCAAATTCTTCTTGCAATCCTTCCTTTTGCAAACTTATTTGAAATTATTCTTCCTTTTATTTAAATTCTTTTTCAAAATTCTTTGAATTTATTTTTCTTCTTTGAAATTTTCTTTGTCTTTGCTATTCTTTTTTTTTGAAATTCCTCTTTTTTTTTCTTTGTAATCCTTATTCTCGAATTTTAAAAATTCTTCTTTTTTTTTTTTATTTTTTTCTTTTTCCCTTCTTCTTTCCTCTTCCTTCTTATTCATTCTTTTTAACTCTTCTTTTTCTCACCCTTTTTTCCCCTTTCCCCTTTCTTTTCTCCTTTTCCCCCTCTTCTTCTCCTTTTTCATTTTTCTTCTTTCATTCTTCTCCCCCTCATTCTTCTTTTCCTCTCATTTCTTCTTTTCCTCTCTTCTTCTCCTTTTTTTCATTTTCTTTTCTCCTTTGTTTGTTCCCCTTTCCCATTGTTCTTTATTCTACTCTTACATTCCCCTCTTTTCCCCTTTTCCTCTCTTCTCTCTCTCTCTCTCGCTTCTCGATCTTCGTTGTATCCACATTTTTTTGAAAAGAAATGGAGAAATTGTTGAAAATTTTGGTTTTTGTTTTTTTCTTTTGTTTGGTGTATTTTATTCCTGGAAAACCGTTGGGGTTTGTTATTGTTACGAATTGATTGCTTGGGGTTTCCATTTAACTTGTGTATTTATTCACTCGTTTTTGGAGGATGGATGGATTGCGGATTGGGGTTTTGATTATATTCATTCTTCTTCAGGTTGTGCAGGGGCTTTTCCCTTTTTTCCCCAAGTTGTGGGTTATTTTTTTACATTTTAAAACACGATCAAAGCGATTTGTTTTTTTTTTTTTTGGGAAATTTTGTTGTTGTTTTTGTTTTTTGATGTTTGTTGTCGTTTTTTGTTGGATTTTTTTTTGTTTTTTAGTTTTTGCTTGTCTACCTGGTTGGGGTTGGGTTGTTTGTGCGCGTTTGTGTGTGTGTGTGTGTGTGTGTTTTTTATTTATTTTTTTATCTATTCCTTTATATAAAGGTAAGGAATAAGTGCTTTTTTGCTTGGTGTGTGTGTGTTTTTGTGTGTGTTTTGTGTGTGTGTGTGTGTGTGTGTGTGTGTATTGGTTGTTGTTGTTGTTGTTTTTTGTTTTTTAAATTCAAGTCCCCTTGTGTATGCGTTTTGAAATTTTTGTCATCCTTTCCCTACCGGCCACAATGGTACTCTTACAAAAAAGCGGAAAGGCTTTAAGGTGCGAAAGATGTTATGCGAGCGTTCGCACACGGGGCCTGGGTTTTAAAGTTCACCCAAAGGATTTTGGGGAGAGTGGAGTCGGCACTGATGTTAACCCCCAGTGAAAAAAATCCCCTTGAAAAGGATTCGACCGGGGGCGGCAGTCCGAGCGCAAAAGTCCATCCCCTAAACCAGCTATCCGCTCCCCCGCTGGATCTCTGACCCGGGTTCGAAAACCCTTCAAGGGTTTTTCCCCTGGGGTTAACTCGGCAGACTCCCTCCCCCAAAAGTCTTTTTGGGTGGACTATAAACCGGGGGCCTGTGCGAAGCACGCAGAAAAATCTTGCGCAACGTTCAAAACCCCTTCGCTTTTCGGAAAAAAGGAGGCCATTGTGTGTCGTGGGAAAAGGATGACAAAATTGACAAAAATGCTAACCCCAGGGACAGGGTGTAAAAAAAAAAAAACCGAATGCTTTTCCTTTTTCCCCGAAAAAAAAAGGAAAAAATTTTTTTTTTTTATCAACAAAAAAACCAAATCACCCCCCCCAAACCCCACCTCACCCCCCCCCCCCCCCCCACAACCCCCCCTCCCCAACCCCCCCCGACCAAAAGAAAAATTCCTCCCCCCCCCCCCCCCCCCCCCCCCCCCCCCCCCCCCCCCCCCCCCCCCCCCCCATTTTCCCAATTTTCCCCACTTTACCCACTCATTTCACCCCTTTCCCCCCCCACAAAACCCCTTTTAACACACCCCCAAAAACCCCAACCATTTTCACACACCATTTAAAAACCCCCACATTTTCCAACACAACAAAACACTCACATTTACCACCCAATTTACCACATCACTTTCACAACCATTTACACCCTCACTTTACACACCAATTTCCACACACCCCAAAACACCCCCCCCTAACACACATACACCCAAAAACCTACACAACACAATTTCCCCCCACCCCCTCCCCATAAAACCACAACACATTAACCAAACCCCCCACATACCCTCCCATTTACCACACCACACCAACACAACACACCACCCACCACCCCCCCTCAACCCCCCCATCCCCCTCCCCCACACCACATTCACACTCACACATCCCAACCCCAACCTCATTCACCACACACACACCTCACATTCACACACACACATTCACACACACACACTCACACTCACATCCACACACTCACACATCCAACACACATCCACACCACACACACACACATTCACACACACACACTCACATCCACACACACACATTCACACACACACTCACCCACATATACACACATCCACACTCACACACATACACACTCACACACACATCCACACTCACACATCCACACCCATACACACGCACACACTCACACATACATCCACACACATACACACACTCACACACACACACATTCACACACACTCACACACACACACACATTCACACACACACACACATTCACACACACGCACACAGACACCCAAACACACACACACACACACACACACACACACCACACACACACAACACACACAACACACCCCACTCTAGTCATCCGACACACACGCCTCAACGCACATCTCTCTTCTTTGAGCATGCACACAGTCTGTTGCACACGCGACTTGCTGGCGTGGTCTTGTGCTGTCTAGAAATATACGTGTGTATGTCGAGAGAGAGAGGAGGCACCGTGGTCGAGTGGTTTAGGCGGTCAACTCGTGATCCAGAGGTCGCGGGTTCGATCCCCGCTCGGCTCGGTGTTGTGTCCTTGGGAAAGACACTTTACTCCTATTTTCCTCACTCCACCCAGGTGTACAAGTGGGTACCAGCTCTGCTGGGGAAGTATCTGGCGACAGACTAGCGTCCTGTCACAGGGGTGGTGGTGAAAAACCATCAGTTCGCTTAACGCTACAGAAACCGGGATAAGCTCCGGCTCTATGGGCCTTCTGGCTCGAAAGAACAACTTATACTACTTATGGAGAGAGAGAGAGAGAGAGAGAGAGAGAGAGAGAGAGAGAGAGAGAGAGACAAAGAGAGAGACAGAGGGAGAGAGAGATCTGTCTGACTGTGTGTCTGTCTGTCTGTACGCCCGTCTGGCTGTCTCTCTCCCTGTTTGTCTGTCTGTTTTGTTTGTCTATTCGTCTGTCTGTTCTCTCTGTCCGTCTTGTCTCTCTGTTTGTCTGTTTTCCCGTCTGTCTATCTGTCCGTCTGTCTCTCTCTGTCTGTCCTCTCTGTCTGTCTGTCCGTCTATCTCTCTGTCCTTTATCTGTCCGTCCGTCTCTCTGTCCGTTCTCTCTCTCTCTCTCTCTCTCTCTCTCTCTCTCTCTCTCTCTCTCTCCTCTGTTTGCCCGTCTGTCTGTCTGGTCTCTCTGTTCTGTCTGGTTCTCTCTGTTTTGTCCTGTTTGTCTGTCTTGTATCTCTGTCTGTCTGTCCGTCCGTCTTGTCTCTCTGTCTGTCCGTTTTGCCTCTCTGTCTGTCTGTCTGTCTGTCTGTTCGTCTTGTCTCTCTGTCTGTTTGTCTTGTCTGTCCCCCGTCTTGTCTGTCTGTCTGTCTGTTTTCCCCGTCCGTCTGTCCGTCTTGTCTGTCTGTCTGTCCGTCTTGCCTCTCTGCCGTCCGTCTTGTCTCTCTGTCTTTTGTCTCTGGTCCGTCTATCCATCTCTCTGTCTGTTTGCCGTATGTCTGTCCGTCTGTTCTCTCTGTCTGTCCGTCTTGTCTCTCTGTCTGTCCGTCGTGTCTCTCTGTCTGTCTTTTCCGTCTTGTCTCTCGTCCTGTTGTCTGTCCATCTTGTCTTTCTGTCCGTCTGTCTGTCCCCTCTTGTCTGTCTATCCGTCCATCCGTCTTGTCTGTCCGTCTCGTCTCTCTTGTCCGTCTTGTCTCTCTTTGTCTGTCTGTCCCTTTTGTTCTGTCCGTCTTATCTCTCCGTCTGTCTCCGTCTTGTCTCTCTGTCTGTCTGTCCGTATTGTCTCTCTGTCTGTCTGTCCGTATTGTCTCTCTGGTCTGTCTGTCCGTATTGTCTCTCTGTCTGTCTGTCCGTATTGTCTCTCTGTACTATCTGTCCGTCTTGTCTGTCTGTCTGTCTGTCCGTCTTGTTCTCTTCTGTCTGTCTGTCCGTATTGTCTCTCTGTCTGTCCGTATTGTATCTCTGTCTGTCTGTCCGTCTTGTCTCTCTGTCTGTCTGTCCGTATTGTCTCTCTGTCTGTTTGTCTGTCCGTCTTGTCTGTCTGTTTGTCCATGTCTATATGTGTAAAAATTGTATAAGATAATTTTTTTTTTAAACGAAAAAAGACATGGATATGGACAGACAGAGAGGCAGACAAACAGACGGAGAGGCAGACAGACAGACAGAAAGGCAAGCAGGCAGACAGAGAGACAGAGGCAGGTAAAGAGACAGAGAGAGACAGAGACCGACAGACAGATAGATAGGTAGACAGTCAGGCAGGTAGAGAGACAAGCAGGCAGGCAGACAGACAGATAGATAGACAGCAAGACGGAAAGGCAGACAGACAGACAGACAGATAGAGACATGGACATATAGTCAGCTGGCTCGTTTTTTGCTTGCTGCCAAAAGAAAAGAGAGAAAGAAAAGGAAGAAAAACAAAGAAAGAAAGGTGGAAAAAAGAAGAAAGAAATAAAGAAAGAAAAAAAGAAAAAGAAAAAAAGAAAGAAAGAAAGAAAGAAAGAAAGAAAAGAAAAGAAAAAAGAAAGAAAGAAAGAAAAAGAAAAGGAAGAAGAAAAAGAAAGGTGGAAAAAAGAAGAAATAAGAAGAAAGAAAGATAGAAGAAACAAGAAAGACAGAAAGATAGAAAGAAAAAAAGAAAGAAAGAAACGAAAAGAAAAAGTAACAACAACAAAAAAGAAAGAAAAGAAAGAAAGATAAGAAAAAAAAAGAAAGTAAGAAAGAAAGGGAGAGAAAAAAGAGAGAAAGGAAAAAAAACGAAAGAGAAAAGAAGTACACTCCTTTCCTTCCTTCCTTCCTTCCTTCCTTCCTTCCTTCCTTCCTTATTTTCCATTTCTTCTTTCCTTCCTTCGTCTGGACAAACAACAAGCCGGAAAAACGTAAAAAGAAAAGAAAAAAAAAGAATTAAAACCGATCCGAAAACTGGTCGAGAGAGACAGAGGAGGAGGAGAGGATGTAAGGTGGGGGAGAGGTTAGGGGGGAGGGGGGGAGGGGGTGGGGGGAGGGGGAGGGGGGGGGGGGGAGGAGGTGGAGGGGGGGGGGGGGGGAGGGTGGGGGGGGGGGGGGGGGGGGGGGGGGGGGGGGGGGGGGGGGGGGGGGGGGTGGGTGGGGGGGGGTGGGGGGGGGGGGGGGGAGGGTGTGTGTGTGTGTGATGGGGGGGGGGGGGGGGGGGGGGGGGGTTGGAGGGGGGGGGGGGGGGGCTTGCATAGATCATACGCAGAATCAGAGGCAATGGAAGGGCAGAAATATGATAATAATAATAATAATGATATTGATAATGATAATAAATAATAAAAGATATAGACGCGCGCTCGTGCACGCGGCGCGCGCACACACTCACATACACACGCACTCGCGCGCATGCTCATGCACGCAAGCACACAAATGCACGCACCCACCCCCAACACAACACAACACAGGCACCCACACACTCTCATACATACACTCAAGCACACACGCACACACACACCACACACACACACACACAACGCAAGAACGCGCGCACGCGCGCGCTTACACACACACACACAGCGCAGCACGCGCTTACACACACACACACACACAAACGCACGCGCGCACGTTTCTTACAACACACACACACACACACATGCACGCAAAACGCTTCCCCCAAAACACACACACACACACACACCACACAACACCCCACACACACACGGAATCAGAGACAAATGAGGGCACAAATAGATTATTAAAAAAAGAGAGATAGATGCGCGTTTTCGTGCACACACTCGCACACATACACTCGCACGCATACAAGCACACAAACCACAAAACACACCTACGCTTTCACAACACACACACCTCAACACACACACTACACTATACACACATACTACACTACAACACGCACACACACCCCACACACACAAAACACACACACACACACACACACACACACACACCCAAAAACCACAAATACCACACAAACATAACCCCCCCACACACAACACTACACCCCCCCCCCCCCACACCCCCCACCACACACCAAAAAAACGGGGGAAAAAAAAAAAAAAAAAAAAGAAAAAGAAAAAAAAAAAGAAAAAAAGAAAAAAGGGAAAAAAAAACGAGGAAAAAAAGAAAAAAAAAGAAAAAAAAGAAAGAAAAAAAACGGTGGGGGGGAAAAAAGGAAAAAAGGAAAAAAAAAGAGAAAAAAAGACATTTTTCCCCCCCCCCCCGGGAAAGGGAAAAAAAGGAAAACCAAAAAAAGGGAAAAGAAAAAAAAAAATTAAAAAAAGAAAAGGGAAAGACAAAGGGGAAAAAGGGGGAAGGGAAAAGGGGGAGGGGTGGGGGGGGGGGGGGGGGGGTGGGGGGAGGGGGGGGGGGGGGGGGGGGGGTGGGGGGGGGGGGGGGGGGGGGGGGGGGGGGGGGGGGGGGGGGGGGGGGGGGGGTGGGGGGGGGGGGGTGGGGGGGGGGGGGTGGGGGGGGAGGGGTGGGGGTGAGGGGGGGGGGGGGGGGGGGTGGGGGGGGGGGGGGAAAAAAATAAAATCAGGGGAAAGGAAGGGAAAATTTGAAAAAAAATAAAACAATTTTGGGGGGGGATAAAATAAAAAAGATAAAAATGGGGGGGAAACCCCCTGGGGAAAAAGAAAAAAAATAGAAGAAAAACAAAAAGGAAAAAAAAAAATAAGAAACCCCCAAAAAAAAAACCAAAAAGAAGAAGGGATTAAAAAAAAAAACCCCATGAACCCTAAAACAAAAAAAAAAAGGGGAAAGGAAAAAAAAAAGAAGAAAAAAAAAAAAAAAAAAAAAAAAGGAAAGAAGAAAATAAAAAAAGAAAAAAAAAAGAAAAGGGAACCGGGGGAAAAGAAAAAGGAATAAAGAAAAAAAAAAAGAAAAAAAATAAAAATAAAAAAAAAAAAAAAAAAAAAAAAATAAAAAAAAAAAAAAAAAAAAAAAAAAAAAAAAAAAAAAAGGGGGGGGGGGGGAAAAATAAAAAAAAAAAAAAAAAAAAAAAAAACAAACAAAAAAAAAAAAAAAAAAACTAACAAAAAAAATTAAAAAAAAACCAAAAAAAAAAAAAAAAAAAAAAAAAAAAAACAAAAAGCAAACATTTTAATAAAAAAACAGGGAAATTTTTTTTAAAAAAAAAAGAAAAAAAAAAGGAGAAAGAAAGAAAAGGGGAAAAAAAAAGGAAACAAAAAAAAGAAAAAAAAAAGAAAGAAAAGGGAAAAACGAGGGAAGAAAAAAAAGAAGGGAGAGGGGAGAGGGGGGGGGGAAAGAGAGAAGGGGGAGGAGGAGGGAAGAGGGGGGAGAGAGGAGAGAAGGAGTGGGAGAAAACAGAAAAGAAAAAAAAGGCGCGGGAAAAAAAGAAGAGAGAGGGAGGGGGGGGGGGGGAAAAAATTGGGGGGGGGGGAGGGAGGAAGGAGGGAGAGAGAGAGAGGGAGGGGGGAAAAGAGGGGAAACAGAAAAAAGAAAAAGAAAAAAAAGCAAGGGGGGGGGGAAAAAAAGAAGAAGAGATAGAGAAAAGGGGGGGGGGGGGGGGGGGGGGGGGGGGGGGGAAGAGAGAGAGAGAGGGAAGAAGAGAGAGAGGGGAGAGAGAGAAGGGAGGGAGAGAAAAGAGAGGGGGAGGAGGGAAAAAGAAAAAAAGGGGGGGAAAAAAAATTGAGAGAGAGAGAGGGGGGGGGGGGGGGGGGAAGAGAGGGAGAGAAGAGAGAGAGGGGGTTTGGGGAAAGAAAAAAAGGAAAAAAAGGGGGGGAAAAAAATGAGAGAGATGGGGGGGAAAAGGGGGGGAGGAGAGAGAGGGGTTTAGAGAGAGAGGGAGAAGAGAGGAGAGAAAAGGGAGAGAGAGAGAGAGAGGAGAGGGGGAGGAGAGAGGGGGATTAAAGAAAAAAAATGAAAGGGGGGAAAAAAAAGGGGGGGAAAAAAAAAAAAGGAAAAAGAAAAAAAAAAGATAGAAAAAAAAAAAAAAAGGAAAAGGAAAAAAAGGGCAAAAGGGGGGAAAAGGAAAAAAGGAAAAAAAGGGGGGAAAAAGAAGGCAAAAATTTGAAAAAGGGGGAAAGAGAAAAAAAAAAAGAGGCGGGGAGGGAAGAAAAAAAGGGAAAAAAAAAACCAACAGACAAAAAACAAAAAAAAAAAAAAGGAAAAGAAAAAAACCCGGGA
Organism: Rapana venosa; assembly: GCA_028751875.1. Classification (NCBI taxonomy): domain Eukaryota; kingdom Metazoa; phylum Mollusca; class Gastropoda; order Neogastropoda; family Muricidae; genus Rapana; species Rapana venosa. The sequence goes on along the minus strand of CM054157.1, from coordinate 46,110,490 downwards.
AAAAAAAAAAAATAAAAAACAAAAAAAAAAAGAAGAAAGAGGGGGGGTAAAAAAAGAAAAAAAGGGGAGAATAAAAAAAAAGGGGGGGAAGAAAAAGGGGTTTTAAAAAAGAAAAGAAAAAAGAAAAAAGGGGGAAAGAAAGGGGGGAAGGAAAAGAAGGGGGAATAAAAGAAAGAAAGATAAAGAAAAAAAAAAGGGGAAAAAAAAAAAAAAAAAAAAAAAGGGGGGGAAAGGGGGGGAGAAAAAAAAATAAAAAGGGGGAAAGAAAAAAGGAAGAAAAGAAAGGGGGGGAAAAAAAAAAAAAAAAGGGGGGAGATAAAAAAAAGGGGGAAAAAGAAAAAAAAAAAATTTAAAAGAAGGAGAAGACAAAATAAAAAAAAAGAAAAAAAATAAAAAAAAAAAAAAAAAAAAAAAAAAAAAAAAAAAAGAAAAAAAAAGGGAAAACAAAAAGAAAGAAAAAGAAAAGGAAAGAAAGCCAAATAAAAAAAAAAAAAAAAAAAAAAGGGGGGGGGAAAAAAAAAAAAAAACCGGGGGGGGGGGGGGGGGGGGGGGGGGGGGGGGGGGGGGGGGGGGAGGGGGGGGAAAAATAACCAATTAAAATGAAAAAAAAATGTTTTTTAAATAAAAATTGAACAAAAAAAAAAAGAGAAAAGGGGGGTTTTTTTTTTTTTTAAAAAAAAAAAGACGGGGGAAAAAATAAAAAATTTTAAAAAAAAATTTTGGGGTAAAAAAAAAAAAAAAAAAAGTTTTAAAGGGGAAAGACAGACATTTTAAAAAACACACAGGGAAAATTTTTAAAGAAAAAAATTAAATTTTAAATTTTATTTTTAAAGATAAAATGGTAGAAAGAAAGAAAACACGAAAGAAAAATAAACCATAAAAAATAAACAGAAGGAAAAAAGAAAAAGAAACAAAAGCCAAAAGAAAAAAACCTGAGGGGGGGAAAAGAGAGGAGAGAAGGAGAGGAGAGAGGAGAGAAGGAGAGAGAGGGAAAAAGAAAAGAGGAATTAAAAAAAAAAAGGGATAAAAAAGACAGAAGGGTGGGGGGGGAGGAGGGGGGGGGGGGGTTGGGGGGGGGGGAGGGGGGAAGGAGGGGGGAAGGGGGGGGGGGGGGGGGGGGAAAAAAAAAGGGGGGGGAAAAAAAGGAAAGGGGGAGGGGGGGGAAACGGGGGGGAAAAAAACAAAAAAAGGTTCAGGGAAAGGGAAGAAGGTTTTTTTTTTTTAAAAAAGATAAAAGACAAAAGATAAAAAAGAAAGAACAAAAAAAAAGGTTAAAATGGGCCAAAACTGTTTTTGAAATAAAAAAAATGAAAAAAAAAATTTACTGACAAAAAAAAAATTGGGGGAAGGGAGGGAAATTTTTTTTAAAAAAAAAAAAAAGGGAAAAAAAGTGGAATAAAAACACTATTTTGGAAAACCAAAATGAAAAAGAAAATATAATTTTTTTTTTAAAAAAAGATTTAAAAAAGTCGAAGAAAAAAAAAGAAGAAAAACAACAAAAACCCAAAAAACAAAAAAAAAAAGAAAAAAAAAAAAGAAAAAAAAGAAAGAAAGAAAAAAAGGA
>CM054157.1:46098926-46103926 GCA_028751875.1 Rapana venosa | reverse complement strand
CCTCCTCCCCATCATCATTATCACCATTGCCATCATCATCATCTTCTTCTGCTGCTGCTGCTGTTGTTGTTTGTAATGCTAGCAGTTGCTGCTACTGTTGCTGTTGTTGCTGCTGTTGTTTCTACTGCTGCTGCTGCTGTTTTTGTTGCTGCTGCTACTTTTACTATTGTTGCTATTGTTGTCGCTGTTGCTGCTGTTGCTGTTGTTGTTGTTGCTATTGCTGCTGTTGTAACTGCTGTTGCTTTTGGTGTCAGGATGTTGATGCTACCTTGCTGTCGTTGTTGTCAGTGGCGGTTGTTATGGTGGTGGTGGTGTCGTTGTTGTTGTTATTGTGCTCTCTCTCTCTCTCTCTCTCTTCTCTCTCTCTCTCTCTCTCTCTCTCTTCTCTCTCCTCTCTCTCTCTCTCTCATATATATATATATTTATATATATTATATATTATATATATATAATATATATATATATATATTTTATATATATATTATATTATATATGTGTGTGTTGGTGTGTGTGTGTGTGTGTGTGTGTATTTATCTATCTGTGTGCGTGTGTGTGTATTTATCTGTGTGTGTGTGTGTGTGTGTGTGTGTGTGTGTGTGTGTGTGTGTGTGTGTGTGTGGTGTGTGTGTGCTAGTAAATGAACTATATTGAATCACAATGATTACATTGCAGAATTCGCTTTTGTGTAATAAGATCATTAGATAACACACGAATCCATCTCGTAATTAAACAATCATGAAGAAATTGATCAGTATTGTTTTGTCTTATTTTGCTTTGTTGTTGCTGTTGTTGTTGTTGTTGTTTTTGTAGCTGCTGTCCTCCTCACCATCATCATCCTCATCGTTGATCTCGTCGTCGTCATAATCAATACTCCTTCCTCTTCTCCTCCTTCTCCTTCTACTACTACTACTACTACTACTACTACTACTACTACTACTACTTCTCCTCCTTCTTCTTACTACTACTACTAGGCTACTACTACTATACTACTACTACTACTACTACTACTACTACTACTACTACTACTACTACTTCTTCTTCTTTCTTCTCTCCTCCTTCTCTACTACTACTACTACTACTACTACTTCTCATGCTCATCCTCATCCTCCTCCTCATCAGTAGTAGTAGTAGTAGTAGTAGTAGTAGTAGTAGTAGTAGTAGTAGTAGTAGTAGTAGTAGTAGCAGCAGCAGCAGCAGCAGCAGCAGCAGCAGCAGCAGCAGCAGCAGCAGCAATAGCAGCAGCAGCAGCAGCAGCAGTAGTATAATCATCAACATCATCAATATTGCTATCATTATTGTTGTTGGTTTGGTGGTGGTGGTTGTGGTGGTTGTGGTGCTTTGTTGTTTTGGTTTGAGGGTTAATTTTTTTTTGTTTTGTTTTTAATTTGTTTGTTTGTTTGCTAGGGGGATGGGGGGGGGGGGGGGGGTAGGGAGGAGGGGGCAGGGTGCTATCATCGTCAGTGTTGTTATTTTTACTTCTATTTCAGGATGTAGTGCTGACTTTTACCCACAGGGACGACTTCCTCTTTGCCGTGGGTTCTTTTCCATGCATTAATTACATGTCACACATAATATGCTATCATTTTCTGGTCCTATGACAAAGGCAAAACCACCCGGATCTCTCCACCCAAGCTCTCTTGAATAGAAGACAGAAGAAAAATCCAGATTTGTATCCGATTCTAAGAACACACTGCGAACTTCCCATAGAGACTTAGACGGTGTATGGTGTCTTTAACTGGATTTTTGTTGCTAAGTGGTACACGACCTTCTTCTTCTTCTTCTTTGCATTCTTCTTCTTTGCATTCTTCTTCGCATTCTTCGCATTCTTCTTCTTTGCATTCTTCTTCTCATTCTTCGCATTTCCTACTCCATCTTCTTATCCTCTTCTTTTTCGCATTTTTTCTTATTCTTGTTCTTGCATTCTTTCCTTTGCATTCTTTTTCGCATTCCCTCCTTCTCTTCTTCTTCTTCTTTTTCGCATTCTTCTCATTCTTCTTCTTCTTAGCATTCTTCTTCTTCTCCTCTTCCTCCTTCTTCTTTTCGCATTCTCCGTCGCATTCTTCTTCGCATTCTTCCTCTTCTTCTTCATCGTCGTCGTTGTTGAATGCTCAGCAACTATTGTTGTCAGTCATATGAGCAATAAATGCGTTGCGCTGCTGTTAAGCGCCTCTCTGAAGTCTTTCCTGGAGAGAAAAAAAAAGGCAGGAGAATGGACCAAGAAGGCAGAAAATGGACAAGGAGGTGACAGGAAGAAAAGGAACAAAGCAGAAACAAAGAGAGGGATAGAAAAGAGAAAATTCATAGCACAGAATTTCCAGAAGGTGGGGATGCTATTTTATACTGACAGTTTGGTTCATTCTCTTGGCTTTTTTTTCCGAGAAAAGACTTAAAAGATAGTGATTCTCTCACACACCAAAATCAAATGCGCTGGGCCTGACTTGTCAGGCATCAAAACAAGGCATTTTCGTTCATACGACAGACAACAATAGTTGCTGTCTGAGCGTTTGACGACGACGATGACGAAAGAAGAAGAAGAAAGAAGAAGAAGAAAAGAAGAAGAAGAAGAAGAAAAGAAAGAAAGAAAATGAAGAAGAAGAGAAAGAAGAAAAGAAAAGAAGAAGAAGAAGAGAAAGAAGAAGAAAGAAAGAAAGAAAGAATGGAAGAAGAAGAAGAAGAAGAATCAAGAAGAAAGAAGAAAAGAAAGAATGAAGAAGAAGAAAAGAAAGAAAGAAGAAGAAGAAGAAAGAAAGAAAGAAAGAAAGAAAGAAAGAAAGAAAAAGACAGACAGAAAGAAAGAAGAAAGAAGAAAGAAGAAGAAAGTATGGAGCATTCAGACAAAGTTTACGGGCAGTTCTTAATATTACCTCTGTCGAAGCTAACCAGTTAACGACAGACAGCCACTTAAGGACACTAACAGTCGCGTTATATAGCTTCTGGTCTACCAACCCCCCCCCCCCCCCCCCCCCCCCCCCCCTCCCTTATCAATAATGTATAATGTGATCGATAAGGGTTGGTCCCGGCACAGTGTAGAAGTCACCTCCAAAGTTGGCTGGGTGACTGAAAGGTTAATTAGCAGTCAAAGCGAAAAAAAGATAATGAAAGACAAGACCAGGTAAGAGAAGCAAGGCAAGGCTAGGCTAAACTAGGCAAGGTTAGGCAAGGCTAAGGTAGGCAACAAAGGCAAAGCAGGGCAAGGCAAGTAAGGCGAGGCAAGGCAAGGCGAGCCGAGGCTAGGCAAAGCAACAGAGGCGAGGTAAGGTAAGGCAAGGTAGGGTAAGGCAAGCAAGGTGAGCGGAAGCTAGGCAAAGCAACATAGTCAAGGCAAGGTAAGGCAAAGTGAGGCGAGGTAAGGCTAAACTAGGCAAGACAAGACAAAACAAAGCTAGGCAAGGCAAGGCAACAAAGGCAAGGCTAGGCAAGACAAGACAAAACAAAGCTAGGCTAGAGTAGTAACAAAGGCCAAGCACAACAAGGCAAAGTAACAAAGGCAAGGCTAAGATGGGCAAGACACAGCAAGGCAAGATTAAGTTAGGCAAGGCAACAAAGGCAAGGCTAGGCAAGGCAACAAAGGCAAGGCTAAGTAAGGCAAGGCACAGCAAGGCAAGGCTAGGCAAGGTAACAAAGGCAAAGCAAGGCAAGGCACAGCAAGGCAAGATTAAGTTAGGCAAGGCAACAAAGGCAAGGCTAGGCAAGGCAACAAAGGCAAGGCAACAAAGGCAAAGCAAGGCAAGGGTAGGCAAGGCAACAAAGGCAAAGCTAGGCAAGGCAACAAAGGCAAGGCTAGGCAAGGCAACAAAGGCAAGGCAAGGCAACAAAGGCAAGGCAACAAAGGCAAGGCTAGGCAAGGCAACAAAGGCTAGGCAAGGCAACAAAGGCAAGGCTAGGCAAGGCTAGGCAAGGCAAGGCAACAAAGCAAAGGCAAGGCAAGGCAACAAAGGCAAGGCTAGGCAAGGCAAGGCAACAAAGGCAAGGCTAGGCAAGGCAACAAAGGCAAGGCAAGGCAACAAAGGCAAGGCAAGGCAACAAAGGCAAGGCTAGGCAAGGCAACAAAGGCAAGGCTAGGCAAGGCAACAAAGGCAAGGCAACAAAGGCAAGGCAACAAAGGCAAGGCTAGGCAAGGCAAGGTGAGGCAAAGCTAGGCAAGAGAAAACAAAGCTAGGCTAGGGTAGTAACAAAGGCAAGGCTAGGCAAGGCAAAGCAACAAAGGCAAGGCTAAGATGGGCAAGGCAACAAAGGCAAGGCTAGGCAAGGCAACAAAGGCAAGGCAACAAAGGCAAGGCAACAAAGGCAAGGCTAGGCAAGGCAACAAAGGCAAGGCTAAGATGGGCAAGGCAACAAAGGCAAGGCTAGGCAAGGCAACAAAGGCAAGGCAACAAAGGCAAGGCAACAAAGGCAAGGCTAGGCAAGGCAACAATAGCAAGGCTAGGCAACAAAGGCAAGGCTAGGCAACAAAGGCAAGGCAACAAAGCAGCAAGGCAAAAGGCAAGGCAACAAAGGCAAGGCTAGGCAACAAAGGCAAGGCAACAAAGGCATGGCAACAAAGGCATGGCAACAAAGGCAAGGCAACAAAGGCATGGCAACAAAGGCATGGCAACAAAGGCTAAGTTAGGCAAGGCAACAAAGGCAAGGCTAGGCAAGGCAACAAAGGGAAGGCTAGGCAAGGCAACAAAGGTAAGGTTAGGTATGGCAACAAAGGCAAAGCTAGGCAAGGCAACAAAGGCAAGGCTAAGTTAGGCAAGGCAGCAAAGGCAAGGCTAAGTTAGGCAAGGCAACAAAGGCAAGGCTAGGCAAGGCAGCAAAGGCAAGGCTAAGTTAGGCAAGGCAACAAAGGCAAGGCAACAAAGGCAAGGCAACAAAGGCAAGGCAACAAAGAAGAGAATGGTTTTAAAATAACTTGTGAAAATACATCGAATAAACGATTCATTTATTCAGGTGAACGAACAGTTCTAGGGGCTATTTTCTTTTTCTTTCTGTTTTTTCTTTTTTTTTCTCTTGTCTTT
>CM054157.1:46026426-46088926 GCA_028751875.1 Rapana venosa | reverse complement strand
TGTGCTCTCCCTGGGGAGACTAGCCTGAATTTCATGTAGAGAAATCAGTTATGACCTAAAATGGTATAGAGGTGGGGGGGGGGGGGGGGGGGGTTGAGGGGAGTGGGGGGGGGGGGGGGGTTGTTCTTCAGGTAAATTCAATGGTTTACCAATAGTAAGATTTTTGCGTACGGCACTGTTTTAACCACATTCTGACTTTAGGAAATATTCAGTTTGAATTGATATAACACAATACAATGTATTAAATTTGATTTAAAAAAACAATACAGTTCAATACAAGACAAAACCATTAAGGTAGCCACATTCTGACTTCAGGGACTATTGAATATGATATAGATTAATATAGTACTATGCATTACAGTGAAATCTATTGAATTTGACACAAGACAGTTCAGTACAGTACAATACAATACAAAATGATGAAATACAATACATGTACATGCAAAATATTATATGATTTGATGAAAACATAGCTGGACAGTACAGATGCTAAGTGGTATATATATATAAATATATAGATATATATAGATATATATATATATGTATCACAGATACAAAATAATGTATGTATACATATATCGCAGATGCTAAGTGGTGTATGGATGTATACATGGATGTATTGCAGATGTTAAATGATGTATGTATGTATGTATGTATGCATGTATTGCAGATGTTAAATGATGTATGTATGTATGTATGTATGCATGTATTGCAGATGTTAAATGATGTATGTATGTATGCATGTATTGCAGATGGTAAATGATGTATGTATTTATGCATGTATTGCAGATGATAAATGGTGTATGTATGTATGCATGTATTGCAGATGTTAAATGATGTATGTATTTATGCATGTATTGCAGATGGTAAATGATGTATGTATGTATGCATGTATTGCAGATGTTAAATGATGTATGTATGTATGCATGTATTGCAGATGATAAATGATGTATGTATATGTATGTACATGGATTGCAGAGCCCTCCAGTGGAACAAATTAGACGGGAATATTGACAGACGGAGTCACATTGGAGTCTACGATATTGTCAATCGCTGTCCCAGGTGAGGCCTGTCTTTGTCACCATTGACAGAGTGCCTGTGTGTGTGTGTGTGTGTGTGTGTGTGTGTGGGTGTGTGTGTGTGTGTGTGTGTGTGTGTGTGTGTTGTGTGTGTGTGCATGCATGCATGCGTGCGTGTGTGTGTGTATATTTCTGTCTGTGTCTGTTTTAGCTGAATGGCAGACTTATCATTAACAATTCATCTTTGTCATATTTTACTTCTGAAAAGAAGACTGCTAACTGTGTTACATTTGGCAGTTCATTTTAGGTCGTATGTTGTAAAAAAATCGTTTGGATTTTTTGAAAAATGTATTTTGTTATTTTTTTGCTGAAGAGACACTTGTAGAATTACCTCTGACACTAGTACCAGTTTGCCTTTGTTATGTTTATCATGGAAGGAATTGTTGTTGTTGTTGTTGTTGTTGTTAACTGACATTTGCCTTTGTAATGTTTTCTCCTGGAGGGACAGGTTTGATATGATCTGCTATATTATCTTTGTTTTTTACATGTACAAAGGGGGAAAAATCTATACTTTAACACCAGTTAACTCAATATCTAACAGTTTGCTTTAGAAGTTTTATTTTAACTATCTGACAGTAGATTTTCAGGTTGTTTTTTCTTCTTCTTTTTTGTCATTGATTGCTTAAACAGCAATTATTAATATGAGTTCATATGAGCAAAAATGTGTTGTGCTGCCGTTAAGTGCCTGACAAGTCAGGCCCAGCGCATCCAACTTCAGCATGGGAGAGATTTATTGTCTTTTAAGCCTTTCTGGAAAAGAGGCTGGAGAATGGACCAAGAAGGCAGAAAATAGACAAGAAGAAGGTGACAGAAAGAAAAAGAACAAGGCAGAAACAAAGAGAGTGATCGAAAAGAGGGAATTCCTAGCAGAGAATTTCCAGAAGGTGGGAATGGCATTTATACAGAAAGGCACTCAGAAACCCCATGGGGGAGGTTTTGTTAGTTTTGTTGTTGTTGGTTTTTTAAATTTCATTTGAGTCTTAGAAATGGGCAAAATGTGGCGAAAAGATGGGGAGAAAACTCACCAGGTTAAGTGAAATTAAAATTGTACAAATTCCCAGTTATGTTATGTTATAAACTGAAGGGAAAGCGTAACCAGTCGTTCTTGAGTGACAGGGGTGTGTCTGTGTTTTGCGTGTGTGTGTCAGAAATCCCATTGGCAGAACGGGAGTGACCGGCAGAGGTCGGCTGGGTCGATGGGGACCGAACCACGCAGCAGACCCCATTGTTACCAGGTGAGTAGAGACGTACACGTATACCTCCCTCTCTCCCTTCGTCAAAATCCATCACATGACACTTTCAAATCTAGCTTAGCGGCACACTTATTTCATGCTTAGGATCATCCATTGTGTGTCCGTGAGAACAGATGACAAAATTTACAAAACCACATACACACAGAGACTGGATGTAAATAATAATAATAATGTATGGAATTTATATAGCGCTGAATCTTGTAAAGCAACAAATCAAAGCGCTCAGATTTTATTTCATACCACTTTAAGTCACGGCAGATTTCTCTCCGTGAAATTCGGGCTGCTCTCCCCGGGGAGAGCGGGAGAACGCGTCGCCACTTAGCGCTGCGCCACCCTTTCACCCTTTTTTTTTTTTTTTTTTTTTTCTGCAGCTGTATTTGTTTCCCTATCAGAGTGGCTTTTTTCTAAGAATTTTGCCAGGGACAACTCTCTTGTTGCCGTGGGTTTTTTTACGTGCGCTAAATAATTACGTGTAACACACGGGACCTCGGTTTATCGTCTCATCCGAAAGACTAGCGCCCAGACCACCACTCATGGTCTAATGGAATGGATGGGGGAAAAATTTCCGGTCCAAACGGGGTACGAACCGCCGCACACTTCAGACCCGGACTTTTCGCTTTCTAGACAGGCGCGTTACCTCTAGACCACCGATCCATACAGGCATATGAGTGCTTATTCCATTATCTTTGATATTAAAAACAAAAAAATTCACCTCACATCTGTCCCTACTTTCAATCAGCCTCTTCCATCTCCATCACTTTGCCTTAGTGCGTTGTCCTCTGTGTGTGTGTGTGTGTGTGTGTGTGTGTGTGTGTGTGTGTGTGTGTGTGTGTGTGTGTAAAAATGTAGAATCTGTTAATCTTATTATTGAACAGCCGCAAACACATGAATGATTTGAATGCAAGCGCTTTGATTTACTTGCTTTAACTAGTTCAGCGCTATGAAAATTCCATTTATTATTATTATTATCATTATTATTACCATTACTGAGTTCGGTGTTACTATTAGCCGCTGCTCCCTAATGATAGTGACATCATGATCCTCCTTCTCCATTTGCTCCTGTCTTTGCTGGTAATTTTTTTATGTGTACCACCCCAAAATACAGAAAATTCCTCGAACTGGTCGTAAATGTGTGTGCAAGATGGTCTGCATGCATTCGCGCTCAGGGCCTCGGGTTATCATCTCATTCGAAGAACTTTGACATTCAGTTCAATTTTGTTTCTGTCAAACTGGGAAGAACGGGCAAGGCTGGGAAATCAAACCCAGAACCTCACGGTGTACTGGTTAGGCAGGTGAGCGACTTAACGGGGACGGGATAGCCTAGTGGTTAGAACATTGCGCTCGCAATCTGACGACCCAGGTTCGATTCCCGTTCAAGGGGATATTTTCCCCTGGAGTTCACATCAGTGCAGACTCCACTCTCCCCAAAAAGTCCTTCGGATGAGACTATAAACCGAGGCCCCGTGTGCGAACGCATGCAGAACATCTTACGCACACATTAAATCCTGTTCCGCTTTTTGTAAGAGTAGGCCATTGTGTGCCGGTGGGAACAGATGACAGAATTTACAAAACCGCATACAGACGGGGACTGGATGTAAAAAAGCACAGAAGTGCTTATTCCATTATCCTCGATGTAAAAGAATTAGAAAAATTTTTTAAACCGTCCTACCACCTTTCTTCTTTGACTGCTGTCAGCATACAGTGGATTGGTGATCTGTGGGCTCAAAGTGTGTAGTAGTTCAATCCCCATTAGTGCCTGAAACTTGTCCCCCATCCACTTGACCCTGAGTGGTAGTCTGGGTGCTAGTCTTTCGGATGAGACGCTAAACCGAGGTCCGGTGTGTGTAACATGCATTTAGCACGCACTTAAGAACCCATGTCAACAAGAAGAGAGTTGTCCTTGGCGAAATTCTATAGAAAAAAGCCACTCTGGTAGGGAAAACAAAATACACATGCAGACAGGAAAAAAAAAATTTTTAAAGTAAGGGGTGGCGCTGCTCTTGTGGCGACACGCTTTCTCTGGGGAGAGCAGCTTGAATTTCATGCAGAGAAATCTGCTGTGACTTTTTATTTTATTTTATTTATTTTATTTTATTATTTTATATCGAGGTTAATGGAATAAGCACTTATGTGCTTTTTTTACATCCAGTCCCCGTGTTTATGCGGTTTTTTCAATTCTGTCATCTGTTCCCACCGGCACACAACAGCCTACTCTTACGAAAAGCGGAACAGGATCTAACATGTGCGCAAGGTGTTCTGTGTGCGTTCGCACACGGGGACCTTGGTTTATAGTCTCATCCGAAGGACTTTTGGGGAAAGTGGAGTCTGCACTGATGTTAACTCCAGGGAAAAATATCCCCTTGAACGGGAATCGAACCCAGGTTGTCAGATTGTGAGCGCAATGTTCTAACCGCTAGGCTATCCTGTCCCCTAGTGGTATACAATACCAGCAGAGTTCCCTGTCTGTAATTTGAGCTGCTCTCCCTGGAGAGAGAGAGAGCGTGTCCCTAAAGTGGAGGTATACAGTACTTCCCCACTGGGATGCCGCGGTCCTGTCAGTATAAATAGCATCCCCACCTTCTGGAAATTCTGTGCTTGGAATTCCCTCTTTCCTATCCCTCTCTGTGTTTCTGCCTTGTTCCTTTTCTTCCTGTCATCACCTCCTTCTCGTCTATTTTCTGCCTGCTTGGTCCATTCTCCTGCCTTTTTTCCTAGAAAGAAACTAAAAGATAACAATTCTCTCTCATGCTGAAGTCGGATGTGCTGGGCCTGACTTGTCAGGCGCTTAACGGCAGCGCAGCGCATTTTTTGCTCATATGACAGGTTAACAATAGTTGCTGTCTGAGCGTTCGACGAAGAAGTATACAGCACAAACAACACAGCAGTACAGTTTTGTTATCTCTCGGTCGTATCGCTCTGAATGTTTCAGGTGGAAGCGCTATGAAGACGGGCAGATCGTGGAGAAAGGGGGACAACCTGTGGCCCAGTTTGTGGCGATTCAGAGAAAAGACTCCAAGGAATGGGCGATACCTGGGGTATGGTGACTCTGAGTGTGTGTGTGTGTGTGTGTGTGTGTGTGTGTGTGTGTGTGTGTGTGTGTGTGTGTGTGTGTGTGTTGTGTGCGTGTGTGTGTGTTGTGTGTGTGTGTGTGTGTGTTGTGTGTGTGTGTGTGTTGTGTGTGTGTTGTGTGTGTGTGTGTGTGTGTGAAGGAGGGGGAAGTGTAAGTGTGTGTGTGTGTGCGTGTGTGTGTGTGTGTGTGTGTGTGTGTTGTGTGTGTGTGTGTTGCGTGTGTGTGTGTTGTGTGTGCGTGTGTGAGTTTGTGTGTGCGTGTGTGAGTGTGTGTGTGTGTGTGTGTGTGTGTGTGTGTGTGTGTGTGAAGGAGGGGGAAGTGTAAGTGGGTAGCGTGTGTGTGTGTGTAAAGGAGGAGGTGTGTGTTTGTGTGTGTGTAAAGGAGGAGGTGGTGTGTGGTGTGTGTAAAGGAGGGGGGGTGAGTGTAAGTGGGTAGCGTGTGTGTGTGTGTGTAAAGGAGGAGGTGTGTGTTTGTGTGTGTGTGTGTGAAGGAGGGGGAGTGTAAGTGGTAGTGTGTGGTGTGTGTTGTGTGTGTGTGTGTGTGTGTTGTGTGTTAAGGAGGAGGGATGTGTATGTGTGTATTAAGCAGGACACTCACACACACACACACACACACGAGTCATCATGACATTTTGTATAAATAAAAAAATCTACAATAAAGCACATAAAAAATATATTTTAAAAAGATAAATAAAAATAACAGATAAATAAAACAGAAACAAAATTTGATTATAAAAAGAAGAACCAAACCAAACTTCTCCTTCTTCCTTTTTTGTCATGTTTCTCCCAGGGGAGGTTTGACATTGATGAGCCTTCTCCATCTCTCTCTGTTTTGAGCTTCCTCCTTATTTATGCACCCTTTCTCTAAGATCATCCGCAATACAGGCAGCCCAGGTTTTGCTAGGTCTTCCCTTTGGTCTCTTTCCATCCACTACGAAGTTTATTGCTCTTTCTATGATGTGGTGGTCTGCTTTCCGTCGAACGTGCCCAAACCAGCGCAGTCTATTGGTACTACTAGCTACAGACTTCAGATCATCAACTTCCCAAACCAAACCAAACACACCAACACACAAAAACAGCCTCAGATATTTTTTTCCTTTTTTTGGCAGGGGATGGTGGAGGCAGGAGAGCAAGTTTCAGCCACCCTGAAACGAGAATTCGGGGAAGAGGCGCTGAACACGCTTCAGGTGGCGCCAAAGAACCGAGAAAACATCGACGCCCTCTTCAAACATGGCACCGAGGTCAGCGGATCAACATCGTTGTTTTTGTTTTGGGTTGTTGTTTGAATTTACACGTCTTGAGTTAATATTTATCGAGTGACAGCCCTGATATGGCCTCGTGTGGGTCGGGGGGCTTCAAACGACAGGATTGGATTGGTTAACGCCTGGGGGGTCACCAGAATGGTTATATATGATAAGATTTGACGGAAATGGCACGCTGAACTCTTGTGCAGCATTTTAAAAACCCGTTCCGCTTTTTCGGAAGAGTAGGCCATTGTTGTGCAGTGGGAACGGATGACAGAATTGACGCGCTTTTGATTTGTTGCTTTACAGATCAGCGTTTTTATTCCATAATTATTATTATGATTAATTGACAAAACTGCATCCATGGGGGGACCTGGATGGGAAAAAAGCACACGAGCGCTTGATTGTCTGTTTATCCTCGAAACAAAAGAATATATAAGGTATAACACACGCCAGTATACACACATACACACACACACACACACAGACATCTCAATACAGTAGCTGATATTTATGGTGCGTATGCCTCCCCTCCCCCCCCCACCCCACCCCCTCCCCCTCCATAGGTAGCTGCATTCGGACTTCAGAAATGGTCAAAGTCAAACTTTTATTTTCAGATGGTACATTGAATAAGCAGTGCATTTGCTTTTTTTCATCAAGCCATCTATCTAAAGAAAAAAAAAAAAGCGAGAAAACAAGATAATGTATATGCAGACATAGAATAAAAAACCTAATCTATGGTAAACTATACATATCAAACAAGAAAAGACAATAACATATGCATATATGGAATTAAAAACAAAACAAAAAAACCCAGAAAAATATTCAACCATACAATTCAAATAATTCAAAAATGCTGAAAAAATATCCGTCATAATGCAAACAAACAAGCAACAAAGAAAAAACCAAACAAACAAACAAGACAAAAAAAATAAAAATAATTTTTAAAAAACACACCAACTGCTTCCCCCCCCCACCCCCCCTCACACACACATACACACACAAACCTTCAACCATACAAACAACTGAATAAAACAACAAAAAAAGATGAATGGTGTGTTGTGTGTGTATTTCAGATCTATCGTGGCTATGTAGACGACCCACGTAACACGGACAATGCGTGGATGGAGACAGTGGCCATGAATTTCCACGATGAAAATGGTCAGAGTGTGGGATCTATCCAATTGGAAGCAGGTAGTGTGTGCGTGTGTGTGTGTGTCATGGGTGTGTGTGCGTGTTTGTGTGTGTGTGTGTGATGGGTGTGTGTGTGTGTGTTGGTGTGGTGTGTGTGTGTATGTGTGTGTGATGGGTGTGTGTGTGTGTGTGTGTGTGTTCTTTTGTCCTTTATCCCTTTTCTTCTTCTTTGTTTTCATCTTCCATCATCATCTTCTTCTTTTTTCTTTTTTACCTCCTCTCTACTTCTTCTGCTTCTTCCACCTTCTTTCTTCCCCCACCTCTTCCTTATCTCTCCTCCTCCTCCTCCTCCTGCTTTCCTCCTCCTCCTTCTTCTTCTTCTTTGCATTCTTCTTCTTTGCATTCTTCTTCACAATTTGCAGTCTCCTCCTCCTTCTTTGCATTCTTCTTCTTCTTTGCATTCTTCTCCACAATTTGCAGTCTCTTCCTCTCCTCCTCCTCCTCTCCTCCTCCTCCTCCTCCCTCCTCATTCTTCTTCTTCTTCTTTGCATTCTTTGCATTCTTCTTCTCAATTTTCATTCTTCTTCACAATTTGCAGTCTCCTCCTCCTCCTCCTCATTCTTCTTCTTCTTTTTCTTCTTCTTCTTCTTCTTCTTCTTCTTCTTCTTCCTTCGTCTCCTCCTCCTCTTTTCCCTCCTCCTTCCCCTCCTCCTCCTTCCCCTCCTCCTTCCTCTTCCTCCTCCTCCTTCCCCTCCTCCTCCTCTTCCTCCCCTCTTCCTCCTTCTCCTCTTCTTCCTCCCCTCTTCTAAAAACCACAACACACACACACACAAAACCCCAAACACACACAACAAATAACCCCTGTAACTATAATCCCCCAGGGGACGATGCCCAAGACGTCCAGTGGATGGACATTGACGGCAGCCTCAACCTCTTCGCCAGCCACTGCGACTTCCTCCAGGCCACTGCCCTCAGGCTCCACGCCAGCTGGTAACCACTCACCAGGGGGCGCCACACGGCCGATCGTCCCGGCCTCTTTCTCTCTTCGAGCACGAGACCGCTTCGATTCTTGGCCTCTCGCCGCGTCTGGTAGGAGTAAAGTTGGGTTGTGGAGGTGGAGAAATTTGGACGTTTTTTGGCTGCTTTTTTATTTTTTAAATTTTTTTTAAGCTCTGAGGTTTACAGAAGTTGAGGTTTTGTGTCAGCGACTGCTTTTCCTCACTGTAAAGGTAGCCACATTCTGACTTCTGGAAAGTTCAGGTTGTAATTTTTGAATGATTTTTTTTTTTTTTCTCATGAATATGACAGAGAGGAATGGAAGGCCATGATCGCCGATGTCTGCAACAGACCTGGCACATGAAGAAGAAGATGAGGCCAAAGTTCCGAAAAATGAAGAAGGGTGGACCGCTGTATGTATCCGTGGACAAATTGGTATCGAGGGTATCGTGTCATTTGTAGATAAAGAAACGGTTGTGGGATAGAGATAGATGTAGAAAGATTTGAAATTGGCTGGCATTGTTATATATGTGAATGTTTCGGTTTACTTCTGAACACAAAGATAGAGATAGATGTAGAAAGATTTGAAATTGGCTGGCATTGTTATATATGTGAATGTTTCGGTTTACTTCTGAACAAAAATACACAGGGTGCAAATCCAGTCGAGAGTGCTAAAGTTTAGTGCACACTTTCCTTTTTACCAAGTCCAAGTGTGGACAGTTCCTGCTATAATCAGCACCAGCTGGGATGGGATGGATAGCAGCTGAGAGTAGCTGAAAGTAGGAGAAAACTGACCACAGCTGTGAATATAGTGTGTAGTCATAACGTCAATGTTTTGCTTAATGTTTTCCTGCCAAAAAGAAAAGGTTATTTCTTGAAAACTTCTGAACCAACCATACAGAATAGAGTGTGTTTTTATATTGGTTTAAGAATCAGGTTCAGGTGACTATAGTGTGTTTTCATAATGTGAATATTTAGCTTTTTTTTTTCCCTGCCAAAAAAAAAAGGTTATTTCTTGAAAACTTCTGAACAACCATACAGATTAGAGCGTGTTTTTATACTGATTCAGAATCGTAGTGGTACATAAGGTATTAAATGAGAAACACAACTTCATACTGGCTGCAGTATCAAAATGATGCACAAGCAGATTCAGCTCTTTTATCTAGGATTTCAGTTTCTGTTAGCAACTTCTTTTTTTGGGGGGGGGAGGGGGGGTGGCTGGGGAGCCGAGACGGGGGGGTGGTGTTTCACTGAAATTTGTTAACTTGGAAAAAAACTGTTGAAAAATTGGTTTTCTTATCCGGATTTTAAAGCAAGTATGTCAGAGGTTTCTTTTGGGTTGATTTTCGTTTTTTGGTTTCGCGTCTTTGTCGAACGCTCAGAGTACAACCGCTGTTGTCTGACGAATGAGCGAAAAGTTGGTTGTATTAGAGTCCCTGTGGAGTTATCCAATTTAGGGACTGTACCTTCAACCAGCCATCTCCGCATACCAATAGAAGGTTTTTGCTTTTGTTGTTTTCGTTTTTGTCTTTTTTTTTAAGTATCACAGGCCATAGTCATTTGACTGAATGAAGTGCCATTGGTTTTGCTGACCCAAAAGATTGATCTGTTTTATTTATTTATTTATTTATTTATTCTTTTATATCGAGGATAATGGAATAAGCACTCATGTGCTTTTTTACATCCAGTCCCCGTGTGTATGCGGTTTTGTCAATTTTGTCATGTTTCCACCGGCACACAATGGCCTACTCTTCCGAAAAGCGGAACAGGATTTAACGTGTGCGCAAGATGTTCTGCATGCGTTCGAACACGGGGCCTCGGTTTATAGTCTCATCTGTCAGAATATATGCTTTATTAATTAAAGATAAAGGTGTTCCCATAACCTATTCAGTCCTTGGGGAGTGAGATGCCAGAGACCTCAACTTCTCTAGGGGCCAGCATTTTAAGGGCGGCACCCAACTCCTCTCCCTCGCTGCTTTACCTTCCCTGACCCTAAAGAGGGCAGGTACCCATCTACAGCTGGGGGAACTGTACTGAAGCCAAGGCACACGAAAACGGTCACCCATCCACTCGGTAACCGCGCTCAATGCTGCTTAAACCTTAGCTCTGGAACAAAGCAAGGGCTCTGACCACAGAGCTATCCTGTATAGATTGGTTAAGTTAAAAAAAACAAACATTGGTTACGTCTAAAAACTTTAAAGTGGCTCCCCTAAGTTTGTGTTTTGGAAAACCAGCTAGTGAAACAGAAACATAACAGAAACCGCGGCGAAGAAAATGTCGGGGGGGGAAGACTTTCCAGCAAAGTGGTCTTGTGTGTGGTCATCAGAAACGCGCGACAGCCTTCACACCCCCTGCCCGTTTGACAGAAGACTAAGCAAAGGCGTTGGGGCGCAAGAGATACATGTATGTATGTGTATATATACATACACAGGCACGATGCTATGGGTGAGGTTTCGTTCCAGACTGCGTTGGTGTTTCTGAATCGTGTGGCCTCGAGGGAAGGTTGTGGGAAAAAAAAAGGACTGTGTTCATGCTATAGATGCGCTGTATCTACGCTTCGTTTGAGTTAGGTTTTATTGTGTGTGTGTGTATGTATGTTTTGTGTATATGCTATGCCTGTGTTTTGTGTTGGGGTTTTATTATGTTTGTACGTATGCTGTGTCTGTGTTTTGGGGTTTATTATGTTATGTCTGAGTTTGTTATGTTTGTTTGTACATATGCTATGTCTGTGTTTTTTATGTTTGTTTGTACGTATGCTATGTCTGAGTTTGTTATGTTTGTTTTGTACATATGCTATGTCTGAGTTTGTTTTGTACGTATGCTATGTCTGTGTTTGTTATGTTTGTACGTACGCGATGTCTGTGTGAGGTGTTTTTTTAATATGTTTGTTTGTACATAAGCTATGTCTGTGGGGTTGTTTTTTTTTTCATGTTTGTACACATGCTGTGTTTGGGTTTTTTTTTATATGTATGTTTATGCAATCATATGCTATGTCTAAGTTATGCTGTACCGATTTCGTTGTAGAGTTACCATATTCAAACCACTATGTGAGAACCAAAATTCAAGAAATGAGGTGGGGAGTTGATTTTTTTCGTTTAGCATTATGTATTCGTTTTTCTTGTTTGGTTTGTTTGTTTTTCTTCCGCTAGAGCTCTGACCTTCATTCATAGCGAGATTTTTCGTGTATGCGACCGTTTTTGCCCACCATGAAGGTAGCCGCATTCGACTTCAGGGATGATGTTTAAGCAAGACACCAGTGTGCATGGAGTTTTGTTTGGTTTTGTTTTCTGTTCTTACCAGCATGCAATGGCCTACTCTTCCGAAAAGCAGAACAGGTTTTTTACCACGTGCGCAAGATTTTTGCGTGTGCTCGCACACAAGGCTTTAGTTTAGAGTCTCATCTGAAGGACTTTTTTTTTGGGGGGGGGGGGGGAGTGGAGTCGGTACTGATGTTAACTCCAGAGGGAAAAAATCCCCTTGAATGGGAGTCTCGGTGGTGGCTTGAACCCTGGGCCATCAAACGGCGAGTGATAAGTTCTAACCACCTTGCTACCCCCCCCCCCCCCCTTTTGTGTTATATAATAGTAATAATGATAATAAATGGAATTTATATAGCGCTGTATCTTGCACAGACAAATCAAAACGCTTGCACTCAACTCATTCTTACACAGTCATGCAACCAATAGCAAGTAATAGTTCTAACTATATACTTTGTCGAAGCAGTGTGCATTTAGTTACTGTGTTCTCGTTTTGTTGAAAACGATTGTAATGTTAGTATTGGACTTTTGGAGGGGGGAGGGGGGGGGGCTAAAATATGCTGACTGTGTGTTGTGGTAGTAACAAATGAGTTTTTTTGTTTGTGACGATGAAATATGTGTGTAATCCATGATAACCAATATGTAATTTGCTATATATTCTTATTGTTTGTAGGTGGAAACAGGAATAATTTGATCGATAGGTGCTTTGAATAATAATAATGATGACGATGATGTTGAAACATATCATGGTTTGCAAAAAAAGAAATGGGTGAATTTTTTTTGAAAACAGTGAAAATCGTGATTTGCATTAGCCAGTTTTGCTGTAACATATTTATTTTATCTTTTGTTTCATATCTTTTGCTTGTAGAAGATTTTTCTTTTGGTCTTGTGTGTCAGTCTTCACGTAAATATAATCGGTACTTATTTAGTTGGGGTTTTTTGTGCTTTTTTAAAGATTTTATTTGACTTTTGTTTTGTTTTATTCTGTTGTATCATTTATTTTGTTTTTATTGTACTTAAATTTTCTGTTATCTTATTTGATTTCATGTTTATTTTATTGTACTCTTTCTTATTTTATTTCATTTTATCTTATTTTCTTTCTTTCTTCTTTTTGTTTTGTTTTGTTTAGTTTTATCTTCTCGCATTTTATCATGTTTTGTTTTCATTTTATCTTATTGTATTTCATTTTATTGTATTCTATCTTATTTTATTTCATTGTACTTCATAACTTTTATCTTATTCTACTCACAAGTTATAACGCTCTATAAATTTCCTTGAATTATTATCACTATTGCATTTAATTTTGTTTTTATTTCATTTCATCTTATTTTATAGTCTATTTTTTTATCTATTCGTTTCTTTGTTTGTATGGTTTATCTCTGTAGCCAGAAGGAATATAAAAAGGAATTGAATGAAATTATGAACGACATTATTTGTCAGCGTGTTTCTTGGCTTGTAAATTACTTATTTTTCTCTGAACAAAGAGTTGGAACACTATCCATATATCTGAAGCCGTCCTTTTATTATATATTGTGTTATGTAACACACATGGAGAAGAAAAGCTTTGTTGTTGTTGTTCATTTTATTGTGTCATCTTTGCAAACTCTTTGATATGAATTGACATACATGTCTGTCATGATTTTTGTTGTGTGTGTATAATCATTAATGTTTGTTATATGAAACTATATTGGCTTGAAGACTTCTTGTGACTGTGTTAGATTTATTTATTTATATATATATATATATTTTTTTTTAAATTATCTTTGATTTTTTTAAGCTGTATTTACATCAAATGACTGCTATTGTTGATTTTTTTAAATCTTTTTTTTTTTTTTACCTCTGAAAATTTATTTGTATGAGGGGTTTTTCTGAGATTGTTGAATTATTTCTTTTATAATTATTATGACTGGTTTTTGTTCTGAAAACCTTTATGGATGTGGAGTGTGGGTTTTTTTTCCAGTATGTGTGGAATTATTACATTTTGTAATTATTGAGTTTTGTTATAAGGAAACTTTACTCATAATGAAGACAATTTTCTCTGTATGTTGAATTATTAGTATTTATTTATTTATTTAATTTTTTTTTAAATTGTTGATGCTCAGAGAAACTTTACTTATATGAAGACTCGTTTTGCGTTGGTTGAGATATTCCTATATTTTGTTAATAATCAATTTTTTACAAAACTGCTATTTACACACCCCCCTCCTCCCAAAATCCACCCTTATTTGATAAATTATCTATTTAATTGGTGTAGTTTAGTTTATATTTAATCACAACAGTGGACGAATTGTTGAAAATTTTTTCGTTTTGGATTTCCTGTGTTTAATTCATTTTTTTTCATTTTCGATTATTCCATTTTTGTATTGCATTTATTTATTTATTTATTTATTTATTCTTTTATATCAAGGATAATGGAATAAGCACTCATGTGCTTTTTTACATCCAGTCCCTGTGTGTATGCGGTTTTGTCAATTTTGTCATCTGTTTCCACCGGCACACAATGGCCTACTCTTACGAAAAGCGGAACAGGATTTAATTGAATTTTGCTGGGTTGTATCATCGTAACGAGGTTTCTTCTGTTGTTTCCTGATCATTTCTGTCGTGTCGTGTAATGAATGTTGGTGACAACTGATACTGTTTCATGACGTTGAGGTAATGACGTATTCGATTTTAGCTGCCGTAGTTGACAGAGGGTGGTCAGTACCTAAAGAAGTCACGAAAATTGCTTTTAAAATTTTTTTTTTTTTTTTACAGTTTTTGCTTTTTTGTTGTGTTTGTTAAGTGCATTTTTGTTTTGTTTCGCTTTTTGCATGGGGGGGCGGGGAGGGTGGGGGGGGGGGAACATCCCACTGGGGGTAGGTGAGGTGGGGGGGTGTCCCATTTTTGATCGCGATTTCCCGTTTAATAGGCAGCAGACTAGAGGGCATATAGCTGGGATGGTGATAGCGTTTGCACTTATCTGTTTCATATCACAACTATCCCACCTTCACTAACCCATGTCCTATTACCTTGCTAAAGTATACGACCTGCGTGAGTGTGTGTGTGTGTGTGTGCTTTTGAAAAACATTTGACTCTTGAAATTTTATTTCATAGATTTTGTCTGCAGCGCACCGTGTTTGTAATAATATCTGTTTGTTTAAAACTATTGATTATTTATCATTGATTGCATGACTGTGTCAGATTAGGTTGAATGCATGCGCTTTGATTTGTCTTTGCAAGATATAGCGCTGTATAAGTTCCATTTATTATTATTATTATTATTATCTCTTTTCTGTTGCGTCGTGTACGCCACTCATGGTGTTTTCCATTTTTTATTATTATTATTATTATTATTATTATTATCTCTTTTCTGTTGCGTCGTGTACACCACTCATGTTTTATTTATTATTTTCTTAAAATCCGTTTCTTCTGTTTCTTTGGCTAAGAGCTTCAAGGTTCAGCAACGGTGAAGAGGTTGGGTTTTTTTTTGCGTATTTGACCGTTTTTTAACTCGCTGTTGAGGTAGCTTCATCACACCTTCTAGGGAGGGTGTGTAATACGACACCAGTGTGCGTACAGGTTTTTTTGTTTTTTCATTTTTATCTGTTTCTACTGGCACACAGGGGACGGGATAGCTCAGTGGTCGGAGCACTCGCTTTCCCTCCAGCCAAGGTTAAGCAGCGTCGAGCGTGGTTACCAGTTAGATGGGTGACCGTTTGCACGCCTTGGCTTCAGTACAGTTCCCCCAGTTCACCCAGCTGTAAATGGGTACCTGCCCTCTTTAGGGTCAGGGAAGGTAAAGCAGTGAGGGAGAGGAGATGGGCGCCGCCGCCCTCAATATGCTGGCCCCTAGAGAAGTTGAGGTCTCTGAAGCCTCGCTCCCCTGCGACGTTATAGGTTATGGGACTCCTTTACCTTTACCTTTGTTACTGGCACACAATGGCTGACTCTCCCCAAAGGGTGATTTACCTTTTTTTTTCTTGCTGCCTCATCTTCTGTGATGTTCCTGTCCTGCTGTTCCCACGCCGCTCATCTCAATCTCTCCATCCCAGCCATTCCCAGATTCGTTATGTCACGTCCCCAGGGTCGTAAGTCCACATGGAGCCCATCAATATCAGGCCGCCGTAGGGCCACCAGCCAGAGGGGCCCTGCACTGCTGCTGGGTCACTTTGGTGGTGTTCAGTGGTGCCTGTTCTGAGCTAGCAATCGCTGAACACCACCTACTAAGCCCCCTACTAACGGCAGTTGCTTGTGTGTGTGTGTGTGTGTGTGTGTGTGTGTGTGTGTGTGTGTGTGTGTGTGTGTGTGTGTGTGAGTTTGTTATTGTTTTATTATGCTATTGGTTGATTTTTTTAAAGTAGGTATTTATGATTTTTTTAAAAAATGTATTGCTTTGGTTTTTGTTTTATCATATACAATTTGTTGGTTTGAAAGTGAAGATACTTGGGATTTTTTTTTAAATCTTTATTTTTGGTGGGAGTTTCTTGTTGTTGTTTTATTATACAATCAATATGTTGATATGAAATAGTGGATACGTGGGATTTTTTTTGGATTTTTTATTTTTGTGTGAGTTTGTTGTTTCATATTAACAATTTGTTGATATGAAATAGTACAGTCATGGGACTTTCTTTTCGTTATGTGTGTGTGAGCTTCTTGTTGGGTACAGTTTGCTGATTTGAAAAAGTAGATATTTGTGATTTTTCGTGTCTTTATTGCAATGGTTTTTGTGTGAGTTTGTTGTTGTTTTATTATACAGTTTGGTCATATGAAATAATACATATAATTTTGTTTTGTATGTACTGAAGACTTGTGAGTTTGTTGTTGTTGTTTATACTATACAGTTTGTTAATTTGAAATAATATATATAATTTTGTTTTTTATATGTACTGAAGACTTCTTGCAGAATTGAAGAAAAATGAGAAAAACAGTAACATCTGCGTGTTTAATATTTGTTTTCCATATCTTTCATCATTTGTTCTTTATCTTGTTGAATGTGTTATGGATATTCATACATGTCTGTTAGTGATATGATGATATTACAAATATATAAAGCACAAAAAAACCTCAGAAACTCTAGTTAACACTTTGTAAACTCTGCCATTGTGCTGTTAATATGATTTGTTGTTAATTGTTAAGTTTGAGAAAAAGAATATCGTGTTGGTTTTGTTTTTTAAGCATGTACTTCAGCAAGTGGTTTGTGTTTTTTGTTCTGGAATAATTTATGGAGTTTGACTAGTAACAGATACTGCCAGATCGTATACTTCCTCCAATTGTGTAATGATGTGTGTGTGTGTGTGTAAGAGAATGTGTTTTTATTTTATCATCTTTTTCTTTTAAAATATTTGTATTCTTTTATTGCAGGATAATGGAATAAGCAAACATGAGCATCATGTGCTTTTTCACATCCAGTCACCGTGTGTATGCGGGTTTTTTGTAAATTTTGTCATCCGTTCCCACCGGCACACAATGGCCAACTCTTCTGAAAAGCGGAACAGGTTTTAACGTGTTCACAAGATATTTTGTGTCCGTTTCTGCACAGAACCTCAGTTTACAGTCTCCTCAGGATTTTTAGGGGGAGCGGAATCAGCACGGGTGTTAAGTCCAGGGAGGAAAAAAATCCCCTTGAACGGGATTTGAACCAGAGTCCACAAACCACAAGCGCAGTGTGCAACGCTCTAACCACCAGGCTATCCCATGTGTGTACATGTGTGCGTGCAAGCGTGCGTGTGTGTGAGCACATGTGGAAGTGCTAGCATGCATGAGAATTGTTGTTCTTATCTAGAAAATACCATTATTTTTGTCACATGGAGTGTACGATTATTCCACATCGCAAAGACCAACCTTATATATCATCGATTGAAGCCTTTACATTCAGATTTATTCATGAAGAAAACTTGCTTTCTTAGTTGAAATCCATGATCTGTGATTTGATTTACACAGATTTTTTTTTTCCGGGGGGGGGCGGGGTTGGGGGGGGGGGGGGGGGGGGGGATGGGAGTTGGTTCTTTCAGCTAGAGCTCCGAGGTTCACCAATGGTGAGATTTTTTGTGTATGCGACTGTTTTTACCCACCTTGAAGGTAGCTGCATTCCGACTTCAGAGTTGATTGATTCTGTCTGTGTTTTACTGTAGAGGTTTTATTGTTTTTATGCTTTTTTGGGTGTGTTTTTTATAAAGTGGGATTTTGCTTCTTTTTTTTTTCCCCTTTCTTTCAATTTTTTTGTTTTGTTTTGTGTTTTTTTGGATAGTATCTTTGGGCTTTGGGCTTTATTTCAATAACCGGTGACAGAGCTCAAAATCTCAGATAGATAAGTTATTAGTCATCTGATGTGTGTATCATATTGTATAATGTCATCACCAGTGGTTGTGTGTGCACACAAATTTGTCATGAACGGTTTGAGCGTAGCAGTTGATTTCAGGACAAAAGTGCACCCTGAGCAGGAAAATGTTAATAGAGAGGGAGAGAAGAGGGGGGGAGAGAGAGAGAGAGAGAGAGAGAGATGAGAGAGAGAGAGAGAGAGAGAGAGTTAGAAGAAAAAAACAAAAAGAGAAAAACTAACAATACTGACTTGAATTGTCGCAGGAAAGTTGAATATTTTTGTTTTTGGTTTGTTTGTTTGTTGTTGTGTTGTTTGGGTTGTTGTTTTTTTTGTTTTTTTGGGGGGGTGTCTTTTTTCGTGTATGTTTTGGGCAGAAGTTTTTTGTTTTTATCCTTTAAAAAAGTTTTTATTTATTTTCCTGTTGCTTTTTGGGGGGTTTCTTTCTTATGGTGGGTGGGGTTGTTTGGGTTTGTTTGTGGGTTTGGTTTTTTTTTGGGGGGGGGGGAAGGTAGTTGGGTGGAGAGGTTTCTCCAATTTTTTTTTCATTGTTTAACTTTGTGGATAACTTGAAGAAATGAGAACACTTATACATTCTGTTTGCTGCTTTAAAAAAAACAACAACAACAACAACCCAAAAACGATAAAGTAAAGGTCAAATTCTGTTAATACTTTTTTCTTGTTGAATTTGTTTTTTCAAGTGAAATTTGAATAAAAAAGAAAGACAATGTATTTGTGCCATAGACTAGAGGGAGAAAAAGATTTGTTTGGTTGTTGGTTTGTTTTTTTCTCATTTTTGTGTGTATGTATATTGTTTCGATATGTTTTATATAGTGAAATGTTTCATGCTTTAACGTTCATTTTTCACAGCATCTTTTGGTTGTAGGAGGTGGTGGTGATGTGTGTGCGTGTGCGTTTGTGAGTGTGTGTGTGTGTGTATGTAGCTGTGTGTGTATGTAAACATTTGTGCTTTGTGTGTGTGTTTACTTATAAATCTCATTTTCCTTTGTGTGTGTGTGTGTGTGTGTGGATACATAAGACATTAAAAAAAACAAAAACCTAAATTTTAAAAAGTAACAACAAAAAGCCAAAATTCAAAGGGTTGGGGGGGGGGATCTATATGTTCTAAGATTGAACACAATGCGATGTAGTGTTTTTTTTCTTTTACATGGAAAAGGGGAGGGGGGGGGGGGGGGGGGGGGGGGGGGGGGGGGGGAATGAACAGTGTGTGTCATAAGGGAGGGGGGGTAAACATGAGGGGAGGGGGGGGGCTGTGTGGGGGTGTGATAGGGGGATGTGAGGTGGGGGGAGGGTTGAGGGGGGTTTAGGGGAAAGGAGGGAAAGGAAGAGGAATAATGGAGAGGATGAACTTTATTAACTATAGAGTTTGAGGAATGCATGGAATTCTTTCTTTCTTTTTTTTGGAGGGGGAGGGGAACATAACAAGGAAAAATGCATCCATCAGGCTCTTAGGCAAAAAATGAGGTTGATGCTAACATCTTTAAAAAAAATCAATCTTCCCCCCCACCCCCACCCCACCCCCAGGGGAAAAAAAAAGTTAAATACAAAAAGACAACTGCTTGCTTTCCTTCATGGAAGGGAAATATTGTGGGTGGTAGCAAAGTTAAAATCAGTCGTCTTTTTAGGAAAAAAAAAAATTCTGCTTCTAGTTCATTATTGAACATACTTCCTATGTTTCGAATTATTGTCTGCCTTCCGCCGTCTTTTAACCCCACCATAAAGGTAGCCATATTCCGACGTAAGGGATAAGTTATTATCAATTTGGGTCAGATTTTTTGTATGTTCCTTGGCTAGAGCTCCAAAGTTTACCAATGGTGGAATATTTGCATATGCAAGTGCTTTTTTCCCACTGTTCAGCTAGCCACATTCCAACTTAGGGAATTTGGATAAGTGATATAAGGCACAGGATTTAATGTTTCGTTGTTGTACCTTTTAATATGCATAATAGCGATTCGAGCGTCTGTCTCTTGTTCTAGAATTATCTCCACAGTGACTGTGTGTATAACCTTTGTTATGCTGTCGTTTTGTGCAGCGTTTTGTATAGTTAAAATCAGTTCTTTCGTGTAAGATTTTTGGGGTAAACAATTTATACGATTTATTCATATAATGGATTGTTTCCTATAGCCTCAGTGTGTGTGTGTGTGAGTGTGAATGTGTGTGCCCCATGTAAATGTAGAGTACAGATGTGTGTTTTCATTTTGGTTATGGTAAAGTTTTGCAGATTGTTTTTGTTATGTTTTTGTTTATTCACTTTTTTTGGTTTTACATCATTCAGGTCTTCATACTGTTGTAATATCTGTAAAAACATACAAGTCTGAATATATCAAAAAAAGAGTTCCATTTTTGTTGTTGAAAATTGTAGACTTGATTTATTGATTTGTCAATCTATTTTCATGAGTTGATTTTAAACTGTATATTTTATACCGAGAAATTAAATAAATAGTCCATGAGTAGTCAGTGACTTGTGTTTGTGTAACTTATTTTTGTGGATTTTGTTTTTGGGTTGTTTTTTGTGTGCCTGCCTCATCTTATGTTTAATGCTTGTCCTACTGTTCCCACAGGGAGCTTTTCAAAGTTAGGCTGCCGTAGGGCCACCAGTCACAATGGCCCTGCACTGCTGCTAATTCTTGTCCTACTGTTCCCATTGCTGCTCATTTCAATCTCTCTGTCCCAGCCGAGCCAAGGGTTGTCATGTAGTTGTATCCACAAGGTTGGAAGTCCACAGGGAGTTTCTCAATGTTAGGCTGCAGTGGGGCCACCAGCCAGAATGGCCCTGCAGTGCTGCTGGGTCCCTTTAGTAGTAGTTTGGTGTTGAGTGGTGCCCGTTCTGAGTCTTGTTGTTGGCAATAATCTATCTTGTAAGAAATGGATCAAGTGTTGAGGAGGTGTGTGTGTGTTGTGGGGGTGGTGGGTGGTGGAGAGGGGGCAATAAAGCAAGTTTATCATTTTTTCTAATTTTTATTTTCCTTTTCTTGTTTTATTTCATTTTTGGGGTGGGGTGTGGTGGGGTGGGGTTAAGGTAGCATGGTAGATTTGTGGTCTGACAGGTAAGACACCTATCTAGAAAGTTAAAGGTTCTATGTTCAAATCCAGTCTGAAGCAGGATGTTTTGTTGTTGGGTTGTTTGTTTTTTTTTTTTGGGGGGGGGGTTGTTTGTTTTTTTTACATCCACCACAAGCCCATGAGTGGATGGTACGGGTTTGAATCTTTCAGATGCGACAACATACAAAAATCCTATGGAAGAACACATATTCAATGCGTGTAAAAGAACCCAGGGAGTAGAAGCTGCAGAATTGGGCTACACAAGGTGAAGTAGAATCCTCCCCCCCTCCCCGCCCCCCCCCCCTCCCAAAAAAAAACCCCAAACAACCCAACAAACAAACAAAAACCCACCAACCAACCAAACACCAACCTACAAAAAAACACAACCCCCCCCAAATCACCCCTCCCACCCCCAACCCCTCCAAAAAAAAAAAAAAAATCAACAAAAATAAAATAACCATACAAACAGACAATAATCATCCCCACCCCAGCTAAGAGAAAGAAAATCCCAAACATCAGTCCCGTCCCTCAAAAAAGCAAAACAAATACAAAAAAACCCCAACAAAACCTGGAATTAAGAACATATGATAATCACACACACACAAACAAAATTTAATGCGCGTGCAGAACAAACACTTCCTTTCTTTCAATATTGGAATTACACCTTAAAAAAACAACAACCAAAAAGCAATCTTCAACATCAAACAGTTCTTACGTACGCACGCATACAAACAAACATAACCCAAAGAAAACCTGATGGGAATATTTTCAGTACATGGGTGTTTATTCCTTTCAGATATAATGCTTCAAACCATATATAAAAAAAAAAACCATCACACAGAACTGAGAGAGAAAGAAAGAGACAGAGAGAGGTTATCATTACACAAGTACATAGGACGGTGCGTCTAATATCACTTAAGAGTGAACAGACGTTAAATTGAAGACAACAACAACAACAAAAGGACGGTGAATTTCACATTATTTTCAAAACATCAACTACATAAAAATGTCAAAGATTTTTTTTTTTTTAATGTACAAGATAACGGGTACAATATCTATACCAGCCCATCCCTGTTAATTAAAAAAAAAGAAGTTTACAATACATATTAAAGAAATCATCACTATCATTATAATAATAACTCCTATTATATAACACAAAATCATCATAATAACTGCTATATCCACAGCTGCGGTCAGTTTCCCCCACGTTCAGCTCCTCTCAGCTGCTATCCATCCCATCCCAGCTGGTGCTAATTATAGCAGAAACTGACCACACTTGGACTTGGTAAAAGGAAGGGGCACACTAATCTTAGCACTGGGCCCTGGACCCTTGACTGAGTTATGCTGGATTTGTGCATGGCAGCTGAGTAGGTAAAGGCGTCCCATAACCCATGTGGTCGTAAGGGAGCGAGGCGTCAGAGACCTCAACTTCTCCAGGAACCAGCATATTGAGGGCGGTGGCGGCGCCCATCTCCTCTCTCCCTCGCTGCTTTACCTTCCCTGACCCTAAAGAAGGCCAGGTACCCATTTACAGCTAGGGGGGGGACTGTACTGAAGCCAAGACGCACAAACAGTCACCCATCCAAGTGGTAACCACGCTCGACGCTGCTTAACCTTAGCTTGGGGGAAAAGCGAGTGCTCTGACCAACTGAGCTATCCCGTCCCCAGATATCGTGTAGTTAAGGATTCACAATTCTTTCAGATATAATTTTTTTGTTGATACTAACAAATGTTTGTCATCAATACTTTTTACAAAAAACTAATGGGGGGTGGGACAAGCTTAGCGGTTTGAACATTGCGCTCATGACCTGACAGCCCGGGTTCGAGCCACCACCGAGACGCCCGTTCAAGGGAGAGTTTTTTCCCCCTGGAGTTAACATCAGTACTGACTCCACTCCCCCGAAAGTCCTTCGGACGAGACTATAAACTGAGGGGCCGTGTGTGAACGCACGCAGAACATCTTGAACACAAAACCTGTTCCGCCTTGTGGAAGAGCAGGCCATGGCATTGTGTGCTGCTAGGAACACATGATAATTTTTTCTTTTTTTTAACGCAGGAGCACTGGTGGTGTGTTGAGACATCATCCATGAAGTCGGAATGCGGCTACCATTAAAAGGCGGGGTAAAAGCAGTCGCACACACACACACAAGAATCTCACCACTCTTGATCCTCAGAGTTCTAGTCCAGCAAGACAACAATAAATTAAACAAAACAAAAGCCTGTTAACCAACCAAACAAGCAGGGAAAAAACCCAACAACAAAATCAACAACAACAACAAAGCAAAGAGAGCCAAACTTGACAAAATCCAAATAATCAACAAAACAAAATCAGTCTCTAAGCCAACAAAAAAAAATCTACGCCGATTATGGTCTCAACACCCCCCCCCCCCCCCCTCACCACAATAATTTAGATATGTATTACAGTGCTGGGCCTGACTTGTCAGGCGCTTAACAGCAGCGCAACATATTTTCGCTTATATGATGGACCACAATAGTTGCTGTCTGAGCTTTCGACAAAGAAGAAGAAGATATGTATTCGTCATTGTCCTTTCATTTTCTGGCTTTCACTTCTAATTCAAAGAACTTCATTTATTTATTTTATTCTTTTATATTGAGGATAATGGAATAAGCACTTATGTGCTTTTTTACATCCAGTCCCCGTGTGTATGCGGTTTTGTAAATTTTGTCATCTGTTCTGGTCTACTACACATTGCCTATATGAGAATGGAGATTTCTTCTTCTATGTACTAAAGTTAACACTTTGTTCACAGTTCACTTGGACTGGCCCTGGGGCAGCTGACGACACAACACACCAAAAAATAGGAAAGAAGAAGAAAATTAACCTGCTAACCCTTCTGCCCCAAACAACCCTACCAAAAAAATATCTCTAAAAAAGCAATGTTGTTCTGTACATCTCCTCAGTCAGGCTAAACCTTTTTTTTTCTTTCTCACCATTTGGGAGGTTGATGATTTCACTGCTGACGATGTCACTAGACGCTGGGGGCAACAACAGCAAAGTGAGAGGCTGTATGACCAGTGGCTTTCTTTCCCACTCATGGAATTCCACTTTCCAGCTTAGTCTTTAGTGATCGACTATGACTCTCTGACTAGGAGGCTTGACTCGCACAGTCCTTATGTGCTGATGCAGCCCTGGGGGCTGGTTGGCCTTTGGAGAACATCTCCAACACTGACTGTCCTTATGCCCACTTGGCCGAGAGAGTGGGGATGTACTGTGGGCAAGGCATCTCCACTATAATCAAATTTCTGCCCAGTTTTCTAAACAGCAGCTGCCTCCTCTGCTGTTTTGGAGGTCATCGTCGGACACGACGGACAAACATACACACATAGGAGTGAATCACATGTGACATCCCAAAGACAAAGAGCCACTGGGGACAACTAATAGCAGAAAAAAACCCAACCCCAACAACACACACACAGATGTATGTCATACAGTTTCATCTCATATTTATCTGTCCTTGCCTCCAATGGCCTAAGTTCCCATCACCCTGCTGAAGCATATAACCTGTGTGTGTGTGTGTGTGTGTGTGTGCGCACATGCGTTTGTGTGTGTGTGCGCATGCATTTGTGTGTGTGCGCGCGTGCGTTTGTGCGTATTTGAATTTGTTAAACTGTTAATCATTGTTGGTTGCATGTGTGGGAGTGGAATGGATGCAAGCGCTTTGATTTGGGTTTTTTTACAAGACACAGCGCTATATAAATTTCCATTTTTTATTATTATAAAACCCCATCACACTGCCGGAGTGTACAACCTTTATGTGCGTGTGTGAGTGTGTGTGCGTGCGCGCAAGCATGCGCGTATATATTTGACTTTGTAACAAAAAAACTATTTATTGTAAACTAGCTGCATGTGAATGAGTAGGATGAATGCAAGCGCTTTGATTTGTTTTTTTGTGCAAGATATAGCGCTATATAAATTCCATGTATTATTTATTATTAGTAGTAGTATAAAAAATGCCTACCAAACCACGTAAAAAAATGTAAAGATACTGCGCCCCTCCCAGGGTTAATAACGTTGCTTATAATAATGCTAAATATAAGAAGGAAGGTGGCAGGATGATTAAGACGTTCACCTCCCTGACAAGTAAAGCATTAGATTCTGGGTTCAATTCCCAGCCTTGCATAACTATAAACAATGCTGGAAAAATTAGTCTTGATAAAAAATTACACAAAAATGAAAAACCGCACTTCAAAAAGAAATAAGTGCCCCCAAAATTAATTAATAAAAAAAATAAACGAAAAATAACAAAAAAACAAAAAACTACACAAAAATGAATTTGTATCTAAAGAAAAAGTAAAATCAGATAAAAGAAAAAACAAAACAAACAAGTATTTAAAATCATATTATCTTGCCTATTTTTAAACAATATTCTGTCACCATTTTTTTTAAAACAACAATATAAGATAAAGTTCATTATAATCATATATGTAAATATTCAAGGATAACAAAATAGAAAACAACAGACATGTACAAGAAAAGCTGCCAAAAGACAAAGGACATTTCTCGAGTAATGATGAATTAGAAATCAGTACAAATTATCGTTTTAAAAAAAAAAAAAAGAACTCACACACACTGATACTCACACACACACACACACGCTCACACACTCATGCACACACACTCAAAACACACACACACATACATACATACACACACACACAAACACACTCTCTCTCTTTCTCAAACAGACTACAATCTTCTTCTTCTTCCTTTTTTTGTTATGTTTCTCCCAGGGGAGGTTGGACATTGACTACAACATCTGCCACAAATAAAAATGCTCAAAAAAAAGAGAATTGAAGGACTGAAACAAACCAAAAAAAATAATAATAATACCCCCCCCCAAAAAAACCCCCAGAAAACCATCACAACAAAACCCCAACAACCAAAAAAAATTAAAAAACCAAAAACAGAACACACACACTTAAAACCCAAACATTACTGAACACACACATTTAAAACCCCTAAAATTACTGAACACACACACACACTTAAACCCCCTAAAATTACTGAAAACACACATATAAAAATCCAAAAAATTACTGAAAACACACACAAATTTAAAACCCAAATTTACTGAAAACACACACTTAAAACCAAAAAATTACTGAACACACACACATTTCAAACCCAAAAATTACTGAACACACACACATTTCAAACCCAAAAATTACTGAAAACACACACACACTTACCCCCCCCCCCCAAATTACTGAAAACACACATTTAAAACTCAAAAATTACTGAAAACACACACACACACACACTTAAAACCCCAAAATTACTGAAAACACACCACACACACACACACGCATGCACGCACTCGCTCACACAAAAACAAAATATTCAAAACAACAAT
Organism: Rapana venosa; assembly: GCA_028751875.1. Taxonomy (NCBI): domain Eukaryota; kingdom Metazoa; phylum Mollusca; class Gastropoda; order Neogastropoda; family Muricidae; genus Rapana; species Rapana venosa. The sequence continues at coordinate 46,062,161 of CM054157.1, read as the reverse complement.
ATTTGTTATTTGTGTATTATTACAACAACAACTATCTAAGACAGAACAGAAAGCAAAGGAGGTTGGGGGGTGTGTTTGGGGGGGGAAGAGTGATGGAGATGAGTCTATACGATTCTGTATGCTTAAAAAAAGTAAAAGAGAAAATGTCTGCATGGCACACACCTCAACACTTCAAGCAGCAAGTTGTAACAAAAATCATATACGGGGATTATGACGATGTACATATATACATCATTACAGCATCGCACAAACTAAAGCAACAATGTCAACATAAAATTCATGTTAACAAAGTTAACTTTAAAAAGTTACTCGTCGATTTCAAACCACAGCTTTTAATCAACACACGCCATATAATACTCACACAAAAATTTAGAGTAAAACGATACAAATTAAAAAAAATTACTAGTCGACTTAAACAACAGTTCTTAAAATCCCATCAAATGCATCATGCGGCACTTTCAAGCCTGCGTGAACCCAGCACTGTTGCTTATTAGAACTGTACTGTTTTCAGGATGGACCTCAAATGGGATGGCTTGTGACCCACAGTCCCTAAATCGGAAATATTTCCACTGGGACTGTAAGACAACTTTCAAATCAAATCAACCTCACCAAAGGCCAACTTTATAAACAGAAACTTTTCTGGAACACAAATCGCATCAAAAACCAAACTTTTAAACGGAAGATTCCTTTGTATACTCCTTAATCAAAGCATATCTTTGAATGCAACGATTATTGTGGTTTTTTGTTTTTTTTTAAACATTTCTTTTTTTCTTGTTCACGTCTTTTCTGTGACCAACCCTCGAACGAAAGTCAGCCAGGAGACAGACTGTGCAGAAAGGTCTCTCCAAGTTCGAAGAGACACTTACTTGCTCAGCAGCACGAGGCACAGAGAATGAATGAATGAATGTTTATGTTTCAAAGGGTAACAGAATAAGCATGCGCATACTTTTTTCATCCGGCCCTTGCCCTGATTTGGGATTAGAAGAAAGGCTGCAGCCCAGGCAGACAGACAGACCGGCATTGTCAGACTTCAACTGTGCCCTCTCTCTGCCATAGGGGACTGCCTGTCATTCCCGTGTGGGACTAGCCAGCCACAACCGACGCTGTACCAGAATGAATAACACCTAGAGCGAAGCAATTCCATAGTCTTCCGAGACTGAAGGCTGCCTGCTTGCATCTTTATTATTATTATTATCTTTTCTGTAATGCTTTTCTTTCGTTCTACTGTTTCATTCTTATTCTGGTTGCCAAGTTATTTTTATCATTTTACAGTCTAATATCACTACTAGTGAATAGACGTTTGAATTACTATATATATACAAATTTAATGAAATTTTAAAATATTTTTTTTAAATGCAACAAAAAGTACAAATAAATAATAATAAATGGAATTTATACAGCGCTATATCTTGCAAAGACAAATCAAAGCGCTTAGTTAAAAGACAAAGCAAAACACTAAATCAATAAATATAATTTTTTTAAATACCTAAAATAAATTAATTAATTAATTAATTAAATCTCAAAAAACAGCAAAGAGTAACAAAATCTCACATCTTTAACAAAATAACTACAAGCCAAAAGAAAATGGCGTGATATACAAATAAAACCTGCGAAAGCAGATTTTAAAAACCCCAAAATCACTCAACACACTCAAACCCACCTCAATACCAAACAAATCTGCTACAAAACACAAAAATCTCCACACACACAGAAATGACGATAATAATACAGACATTCAATCATGACATCCAAACACACCACACTCATGAGATTCCAATCAGACATTGTTCAAAATACGAGATTCTGCATACAAATTCAACGTTTAGTGCAAATAATGTCACTTCATGAATAAAACCACACATACCACCACCACCACCCCACTAAAGAAGGAAAAAAACCCTTAGAGATTTTCTCCAATACTTTTTTTTTATTTCATTCCTCAGCTAGAGCTCTGAGGTTCACCAATGGTGAGATTTTTACGTACACGACAGTTTTTCCCCCACGGTTAATAAGGCAGCCACATTGTGACTTCGGAGATGGATATTTTTTATTTTGAGGATTTCACAAGAAACCTCTACCTCATGAGAGTGAAAAAACATCGGAACACACCATCCAAGAGTTTGGCAGAATCAATTCTTGGTTTCTTGGGGGCGGGATAGCCTAGTGGTTAGAGCGTTGAGCTTGCGATCCGACGGCCTGGGTTCGAGCCACCACTGAAACGCCCGTTCTAGGGGATTTTTTCCACCTGTAGTTAACATCAGTGCCGACTCCACTCCCACCAAAAGTTGTTTGGGTGAGACTATAAACCGAGGTCCCGTGTGCGCATGCATGCACAACATCTTGCGCATGTGATAAAACCTGTTCCGTCTTACGGAAGAGTAGACCATTGCGTGCTGGTAAGAGCAGATGGCAAGAAATATATATATATATATATATATATATATATATATATATATATATATATATATATATAAACCTATACACACAGTTTGTTTAGACATCATCTCTGAAGTTGAAATGCAGCTACCTTAATGGTGGGTAAAAACCGTCGCATTCGCAAAAACCTCACCACTGGTGAACCTCTGACTTCAATTCAAGAAACAAAAAAAAGGTAATATTTGTGAATATAACTATGATAAAAGAAACCTATGATAAGCCCTCAGCGCCTGGGCTTCATCCCAGTTCTCGAGTAAACCACTGACGCTGGGGGGCAACAACAGCAAAGTGAGAGGCTGTAGTATGACCAGTGGCTTTCTTTCCCACTCATGGAATCCCAACTTAAGTCTTTAGTGCTCGACTTTGACTTGCTGACTAGGAGGCTTGACTTGCTACAGTCCTTATGTGCTGCAACCCTGGGGGCTAGTTAGCCTTTGGAGAGCATCTCCAACGCTGACTGTCCTTATGCCCACTTGGCCGAGAAAGTGGGGATGTACTGTGGGCAAGGCATCTTCATTATAATTAAATTTCTGCCCAGTTTTCTAAACAGCTGCTGCCTCCTCTGCTGTTTCAGATATCATCAAACACTCAGACACACATATATATGATAACCACTGATATATATTTACTTTTTACATTGCAGTGCATTACAGCACTGTCCTTACCACAATATGGATAAACCTCAAGCATTTTTATCAAATAAAAAAATAACCCAAACAAACAAATGAAACAAACAGACCCCCCTCCCCAAAAAACCACAAAAAACCCACCATAAAACCAACAAAAAACAAAACCCAACCTCCCCACCCCCAAAAAAAACAAACCACAACCCCAACAACCCCCCACCCCCCCCCCCCCCCCCAACTATCCAAGCAACAAACACAACACACACTGATATCACAAACTAAGAATTTTTAAAAAAAACAAAGAAACTCAACAACTCCACCCCCCACCCCCACCAATTAAAATGGTCATATGTGCATCATGCAAAAATTGACGCACTCAACAATAATAACAACGACAATAACAGAGCGATATCACACAGGTCAGAGTGCATTGTCCGCTAGCTACCTCAAAAGGAAGAAACAAGCCGTTACAATCTGTACATGTGATTGTGATCATGGCGTTTGAAAGGAAGACTGAAGCAAGCTATCTTCAAATTAATGATACAACAAGCAGTGTGTGTGTGTGTGTGTGCATGTGTGTGTGTGTGTGTGGTGTGTGTAGTGTGTGTAGTGAGTGTGGTGGTGTGTGTGTGTGTGTGTGTAGTGTGTGTGTGTGTGTGGTGTGCGTGTGTGGTGTGTGTGTGTGTGTGTGTGTGTAAGTGTGTGAGCACATCGTTAAAGTGTGAGTGCACACATACATATATTATGTACATGTATGCACGCACACATGCAAACATGTTCATGCACACAAATAATGTCTCTTCTTTCTATCTCCCTTACACTCACAATACAACACACACACTAAAAAACAAAAAATAATAAAAACTATTCTACAACAAAACATTTACAGGATTGTACAGAATTTTTGTTTTTCTGAACACGTCTGCTTTTCCACAATCTGAGATTCAAACATTCACAGTTTAAGAATCAACAGTATACAGATTTGAACAGTTTGAGACTCAACAGTGTACAGATTTGAACAGTTAGAGAATCAACAGTGTACAGATTTGAACAGGTAGAGAATCAACAGTGTACAGATTTGAACAGTTTGAGAATCAACAGTGTACAGATTTGAACAGTTAGAAAATCAACCATGTATTGTATTGTATTGTATTGTATTTATCCAAGTGAAGAAAACAACCTGGTAGTCTTTCTCTTAATAATATGAAACCCCTTTTTGCCAAAAAGGAATTTTAGCTTCACAAGAAACTATTTTTGGCAGATTTTTTCTGATGGGGACAAACAAACAAACACACAAGCAAGCAAGCAAGCAAGCAAGCAAGAAAGCACACAAACAAGCTAAGCAATCAAGGAGTATTAAGATCAGTCTTTTTAGACTGGTTATGTTCTATAAGTATACACATGTTGAGCAATAACAATTGTTGTAAGCACAATGTAGGAAAAAAAAAAAAAAACTGTATTTTTGCTTTTTTTAATATTTTATGTCACACTTTGCATACGATATGCATGTGTATGTGTGTGCGTGCATGCACGTGCGTGCGTGTGAAAAACATAAGTCTTGCATTTCCTAAAGCTACTTTTACCTTTAAATCAAACTCTGCACAACTATAAACAAAAAATTTATACCCAACAAATGGTGAGAGACAAAAATATTATGAACAAAAATCACGCCATATTTGGCTAATGCGCTTAACCTGAGGAAATAAGTCTGAATCTCACACAGAAAAATGTATTCTTACAACTACAAGATAACACAAAAGCCATTCACACTACGTTTGATCAACAACAAAATGCATCACAAACGTACATACAAACAAACAACAACAAAAGAAGAAAAAAAGCATAGCAAACAAAATTCCCATCACATTAAACTATTATTCCTGTTTTTCTTTTCTTTCTTCCTTTAAACTCAATTTTTTTCTAAAGAGATATGTAATCCTTTGCTTGTAACCTGAATGAATTTCTGTTTTTGAGATAATAAAATATCTGGAAATGGAGTGAGTGAGTGAGAGAGAAGTTTTTTTTTTAACCAAGGGAAACTACTCAGGAGTTTTCATAAATCATATTTCCTATCAAGAGTCGTTTCCCTTTGACCATGAACCCATGAAGATTGTACTAAAGCACATGTGTTCTCTGACAAACAGAAAGTCCGACTCTATCCAATGCTACGATGATTTTTCTTTGGTTATGCAATGAGTAGACTAACACATGACTACAAACAAATTTACAAGAAGGAAGGTGGCAGGACGGTTAAGTCGTTCACCTGCCTAACAAGTAAACCGTGAGGTTCTGGGTTCAATTCCCAGCCTCGCCCTTTCTTCCCAGTTTGACGAGAAAAATCAAACTGAATGTCAAACACTCCTTGGGATGAGACTATAAACCGAGGCCCTGAGTGCGAATGCACGCAGAACATCATGTGTACACGTTAAAAACCTTTTCTGCCTTTTTGAAAGTGTAGGCCATTTTGTGCAGGAAGGAAGAAGGAATGGATGCAAACATTTTTTTTAAAATGCAAGCACACAGGTGCCGTGTTTAGATACAATCCTGAAGTCAGAATGCACCTACCTTAAGTAGGGGGGGGGGGGGGGGGGGGGGGGGGGAAGGGGGGGGAGGGAACAATGGTTGCATACACAAAAATCTCACCATTGGTGATTTTCAAATATCTAGCCAGTTTTTTTAAAAATCCATAAAAAGCAACAACAAAATAACAAGACGTATCATTTATCATCAATTTTGTAGGTAAAATTGTTCCCATAACCTATGCAGTCATTGGAAAGCGAGATATCAGAGACCTCAGCTTCTCTAAGGGGCCAGCATATTGAGGGCGGCGCCTATCTCCTCTCCCTCGCTGCTTTACCTTCCCTGACCCTAAAGACGGCAGGTAACCATTTACAGTTGGGTGAACTGGGAGACTGTATAGAAGCCAAGGTGCATGAATGGTCACCCATCCAAGAGGTAACCACACTCAACACTGCTTAGCTTGGGGAAGAGCGAGTGCTTCGACCACTGAGCTTTCCAGTCCCCATGTAAAAATTTTGTCAAAAAAATGGTTAGATAAGAGATTCCATTCCACTGTTCCAATATATTCAATCTGGGCAATATACTTTGGGGATAAAGAAGTCCAGAAGATTGTGCTCTACTTCTTTCGGAAAAAAAAAAGAAAAAAAGTTTATACGTCGTTTATAAAGATTTTTGTTCCTCGGCTAGAGCTCTGAGGTTCACCGGTGGTGTATGCGACCCTTTTTTGCCCACCATGAAGGTAGCTGCATTCTGGCTTCGGGGTCAAAGATCTGAACTCAATATTACTGATCAAACTGTACAAGCTTGGGAAACCGGCTCATAGATAATGGGGAGTTTTGTCACGCAATACTCAGGTGTGGGGTGAAATGTATTAGTTTTTTTTTTTTTTTTAAGTTTATGACTTCATATAAATCATACTGAGAGGGTGTGGGGTGAAATGTATTAACTTTTTTTGTTTTTTTTAAGCTTATGTCTTCATATAAATCATACTGAGCAATCGAGACAAATGGAAAAAAGATAAGCATTTCAAAGTCCCTTTTTGTTTCCAAGCTTTAGAATTCAGCTCTACAAAATATTCCTCTTCTTAAAAACACCAAACACACAAACAAACTAGCAAATGTATAAAACATACAAATGATATTTTGGGAAAAGGGCGTCACATCTTTTCATCAGATCTATTCCATAAACAAGGGCTGCTTTTCCCGAATTCAAGATCGTTTCTCTGTGATCCGTTTTTTTCAAAACTAATCTACAAAACGTGTGCTTTTCCCCGAGATTGCATCTCTATGATCTGATTTTTTCAAAACTAAATTACAAACGGTGTACTTATGTCAAGATCATTAATCTTCTATCTTTTTTACTTTTCTGGTTTGTTTAATACATCAACCTCTCACAGATTTACTTAACTCAAGATCACACAATCTACAACCTTCTTTTTTTAATACACCAATCTCTTAAAAGATGTCCTTACTTCAAGATCACATATCTTCAACCTTTTTTTGTTTAAAACACTACTCTGAAAGTGACAATCTCAATTCACAATCACAAATCTACGAATTTTTTCCAACCAAACACCAATCCACGACCCAGTTCAGTCGTAAAACAATCCGGTCCGTCACAGAAAACCCTGAATCATGCATGTTCTCCATTCTCCTCCATGGCCATGCCCGAATCGTTCGAGGTAGTGCATTCCTCCTTGAGGGAGAGGTTGAACATGGAGAAGGACGGGTCGCCGGTGACCTCCTTGGCGACGGTGATGAAGGTTGGCAGCATGACCTTGTCCGGTTCCTTGGTGCTGAAGGTCTCCAGGAGCATCAGACCGTGACACCTGCAACACACACGGCACTTTAGTAAACAGAAAGTCCGGCTCTGTCCAACCCTATGATGATTTTTGTTCTTTGGTCATGCAGCGAGTAGACTAACGCATGACTTCAAACAAATTTACGATAAGGAGGGTGGTGGCAGGACGGTTCGGACGATCACCTGCCTGACAAGTCAATCGTGAGATTCTGGGTTCGATTCCGCGCGCTGCCCTTTCTTCCCAGTTTGACGAGACAAAAAATCAAACTGGACGTCAAAGTCTTTCGGATTAGACTATAAACCGAGGCTCTGTATGTTAACACGCACACACAACATCTTCTACTTCCTTTTTTGTCATGTTTTTCCCAGGGGAGGTTTGACATTGATGAGCCTTCTCCATCTCTCTCTGTTTTGAGCTTCCTCCTTATTTATGCCCCTTTCTCTTAAGATCATCTGCAATACAGGCAGCCCAGGTCTTGCTAGGTCTTTCTTCCCTTTGGTCTCTTTCCATCCACTACGAAGTTCATTGCTCTTTTTATGATGTGGTGGTCTGCTTTCCGTTGAACACAACATCTTGCGCACACGTTAGAAACCCGTTCCACCTTTCACAAGAGTAGGCCATTATGTGCTGGTAGGAACGGATGACAGAAAAAAATAACCCCAGCATCACATACAGGTGTCATGTGTAGACACCATCCCCAAAAGTTGGAATCCGGATGCCTAAATAGTTGTGGCAGGGGGGGTCAAAAACGCATAAATCTCACAATCAGTGAACCTCAGAGCTCTAGCTGAGGAAAAAACAAACCCCCCAAACACCTGCCTGTGATTACAAAGGGGGCAGGGGGATAGCCTAGTGGTTAGAGCGTTCAGCTCGTGACCTGATGGCCCGGGTTCGAGCCACCACAGGGAGGGGATTTTTTCCCCCTGGAGTTAATAATAATAATAATAATGTATGGAATTTTATATAGCGCTGAATCTTGTAAAGCAACAAATCAAAGCGCTCAGATGACTTTTTTTTTTTTTTTTTAATATCGAGGACAATGGAACAAGCACTCATGTGCTTTTTTACATCGAGTCCCCGTGTGTATGCAGTTTTGTCAATTCTGTCATCTGTTCCCACCGGCACACAATGGCCTACTCTTTCGAAAAGCAGAAGAGGATTAACGTGTGCACAAGATGTTCTGCATGCGTTTGTACACGGGGCCTCGGTTTATAGTCTCATCCGAAGGACTTAACTCCGAAGGAGTTAACATCAGTACCGACTTCACTCCCCAAAAAAGTCTTTCGGCTGAGACTATGAACAAAGATCTCACTGCCAACACATGCAGAACATCTTGCGCATGACAAAATCGTTTCTGCCCTTTTTGGAAGATTACGCCATTGCTTGCCAATAAAAACAAATTAAAACCATAAATTAAAAAAACCCATACCTCATGCAAACTGGTGTTATGATAAAAACATTATCGATGAAGTCGGAATGGGCAACTTGAACCTGATGGAGCCCATCCATTTTCAGGCACGGGATGCATACTGGGTATTCATGTGTTTCCACAACCCTCTGACTGCTGACATAATGGCAGGATCGTTAAGGTGCATATTTAATCTTCTGCATGGGTATACATAAACATGAAGGGAATTAAGGCACTGGCAAGTCTGCACTGAAAACTTGACCCGGGGAGATTGTAAAACTTCCCACTCTTAATTCACCAGATGCTGCTGCCAAGATTTACATATTCACGACCCTCAGGATTGAAGTCAAATGCTTTCATCCACTCAGCTAAATGTCCATCATAAATTAAATACATAAAAAAGATAACAGTGTTCCCATAACTTATTCCACGGTAGAGGAGCGAGGCATCACAGACCTCAACTTCTCTAGGGGCCAGCATATTGAGGGCGGTGCCCATCTCCTCTCCCTCGCTGCTTTACCTTCCCTGACCCTAAAGAGTGCAGGTTCCCATTTACTGCTGGGTGAACTGGGAGACTGTACTGAAGCCAAAGTGCATGGACAGCCATCCATCCACTTGGTAACCCCGCTCAACGCTGCTTTACCTTAGTTTGGGGGGAGTGAGTGCTCTGACCACTGAGCTCTCCCTGAGCTGTCTGAATTATACACATGACGACGGACACTATAGCCGAGTGGTTAAGACCATTCGACTTCAATCCTACGGGTCCATGAAGTCGTGGGTTTGAATCTCAGCGGTATCTGGTGAATCAAGGGTGGGGATTTTTAACCATCTCCCATGTCAACTTCAAATACAGACCTGCCAGTGCCTCTTCATGTATATACACACGCAGACGATCAAACATGCACTTCAAAGATCCTGTAAGTCATGTCGGCATTCAGATCAAATATGCATGTTAAAGATCCCGTAACTCATGTCAGCGTTCAGTGAATTGCAGCAACACAAACATACCCAGCAGACATCTCCGAAGTCGGAATGCAGCTACCTTCATGGTGGGCAAAAACTGTCGCAGACGCAACAATCTCACCATTGGTGAACCTCAGAGCTCTAGCCAAGGAACAAGAAAAAAAAAGATTAAATAAAAACACACATGATGACAGAAAGAACTTGCTCTTCTTCTACTTCAAACGCTCAGACAGCAACTATTGTTGTCCGTTATATGAGCGAAAATGCGTCATGCTGCCGTTAAGCGCCTGACAAGTCAGGCCCAGCGTATCCGACTTCAGCATACAAGAACTGTTATCTTCTAAGTCTTTCTTGGTGGAAAAAAAAGGCAGGAGAATGGACCCAAGAAGGCAGAAAAGAGACAAGAAGGAGGTGACAGGAAGAAAAAGGACCAAGGCAGAAACAAAGAGAGGGATAGAAGAGAGGGAATTCCTAGCACAGAATTTCCAGAAGGTGGGGGATGCTATTTTATACTGACAGGCCCCTGGAATCCCCACGGGGGACAGGGGGGGATGGGGGGGGAGGGGGATGGAAGGATAGTACGACCAGAAATCACACTGACCTGTCGGGGCAGGGGGTTTGGTAGGTGTCCAGTTGAAAGTAGTGGTTGTGCCAGAGAAAGCAGCGTCGAACCTTGTACACCGTGTGGTGCTTCTCGTCTTTCTGGGCCAACAGAATCTGAGAAACAACACACACAAAAAAAACAAATAAAAATGTTCAGACTTGTCATTCTTTTTTTCCATAAACTACGGGATAGCTCGGTGGTCGGAGCACTCGCTTTCCCCCAGCCAAGTTAAGCAGCGTCGAGCGTGGTTACCACTTGGATGGGTGACCGTTTGCGCGCCTTGGCTTCAGTACAGTTCCCCCAGTTCACCCAGCTGTAAATGGGTACCTGGCCTTCTTTAGGTAAAGCAGCAAGGGAGAGGAGATGGGCGCCGCCCTCAATATGCTGGCCCTAGAGAAGTGAGGTCTCTGACGCCTCGCTCCCCTACGACCTTATAGGTTATGGGAACACCACCACCACCACCACCTACAAACCAAAAAACCCAACCCTGAAACAAACGCAAAATGTTTTACACTGTAGCGTAACTTTCATTTCCGAACTGGCAAAAGACTTGAGCGAATGTGACGCTCCATTACATAATGAGTCGCATTGCACCAGAGGTTACTTTTTGAGTTGTCGACATGTTGTTAATCTGCGATAAAAAGGGCTGTTCGATACAGAAAACAGATTGAAAATCGGACAATTCTCGGAAAAGTTGTTACAAACTGAAATGATACGACTGCAGGAAGTGACAAAATGAGAAATTGACAAGTTTAGCATTGTAGTAGGTGGTCAGAATGAAGGCTTGGGTGTTTTCAAACATGTTTTAAAGCAAAAGGAAACAAACTTACGCCTTAACATTTCAGTACAAGGTAAAATAATGGCTGTAGTTTTCAAATCAATCAAAATCTCAAAATCGACAACCTGACCCCCACCTGCCTAAAATGGCTCCTAGCGGAAAAAGTGGGTCAGGTGCAGAGTGACTCATTTCATGGTGGAGTGTCACAACTAATCATGTAATACAAAAATTAATGTACCCAACCAAACCAAACCCAAAAAACCCCAAACAAATCCAAAACAAAACATACACAAAAACCAAGAAGAAAAAGCAGCAAAAAAAACCCCCAAAACAAAAAAAGATTGTCAAAATATCTGGAAATAGTTGATTCTTTTTCCTCCAGCACTCAAGACAGCAACTACTGTCTATCACATTTATAAAACAAAAATGCGTTGAGCTGCCATTAAGCACCTGACAAGTCAGGCCCAGCGCATCCTGCTTCGCCATGGGAAAAAAAATGATCTTTCAAGTCTTTCTGGAAAAAAAACAAAGGCAGGAGAATGGACCAAGAAGGCAGAAAATGGACAAGAAGAAGGAGGAGGTGCCAGGAAGAAAAAGGAACAAGGCAGAAATCAAAGAGAGACGAAAAGAAAACAAGGAATTCCTAACACAAAATTTCCAGAGATGCTATTAATAGTAACAGGCCCCTCACCCCAGCATCCCCACAGGGGAGGTGATTCTGTACTACTCCCATCATACTCCTTCTCCATCACAGGCATTTTCACAGTTCCACAACTATGTGTTCGATCTCCAGCCAAGGTTGTTGAACAGCTTGAACATTTCTGAACTTGGTCCCTTTTTTTTTTTAAAACCCATTCCCCACTTGAGTTGTTCCTGGAGGGTGGGCTGGTGAGGGGTAGGAGTGGTGGGGAGTGGGGGGAGGGATAGCCCATCGGTTTATAGTGTTTAAAATTGCGGTCTGATGTCAATGGGTTTGAGAAACCATGGAGACACCTGTTCAATGGGAGTCTTCCCCTCAAGTTAACACCAGTATCAACTCCTCTCCCCAAAAGTCACCACATTAATAATAATAATAATGTATGGAATTTATATAGCGCTGAATCTTGTAAAGCAACAAATCAAAGCGCTCAGATTTTATTTCATACCACTTTAAGTCACGGCAGATTTCTCTCCGTGAAATTCGGTCTGCTCACCCCGGGGAGAGCAGGAGAACGCGTCGCCACTTAGCGCTGCGCCACCCTTTCACCCTTTTTTTTTTCACATTACAACTTCAGACGGCAGCTCACTAAAGAGTTAATAAGGAAAAAAAATCAAGATTTTGCTACAAAAAAAAAAAAATTTAAAAGGCAGGAGATTGAGCCAGGTAGACAGATAATACGCATAAAGAATTGAGAGAGGACAGAGAGGTGAGAAAAAAGATTTTAAAAAACAACAAAAGGGAGTGACAGAAAAGAGGAAATTTCTAGCACAGATTTCCCCAGAAAGCTGGGGAGATGCTATTTCATACTGAAAGAGCCCTCGACACCCCGCAAAGAAGGTAACAAACAACACAACAAAACAAAACAAAGTCCTTCGGATGAGACTATAAACTGAGGCCCTGTGTTTGAATGCACGCAGAACATCTTGCGCACACGTTAAATCCTGTTCCACTTTTCGGAAGCATAGGCCATTGTGTGCCGGTGGAAACAGATGACAAAATTTACAAAACCGCATACACACGGGGACTGGATGTAAAAAAGCACATGAGTGCTTATTCCATTATCCTGGATAAAAAAGAATAAATAAATAAAAATGAGGACAAGAGATATTTTTGTTTTTCTCTCTTTCTTCATAAACATCAGGGAGTAGCACTCGACTCTCTCTCCGACGACTCACCTCATAATCCTTCTCCGATACGGGCATACGCACTTCCACCACCTCGTGTTCGATCTCCGGCCGTCGTATAGTGTGGGTGTAGGTCCATTTCCCTGTAAAAAAAAACACCACACCGTGACCCCTGGATCTATATGACCCCCATGACCTGGATCTATATGACCCCTGTGACCTGGATCTATATGACCCTGTGACCTGGATCTATATGACCCCATGACCTGGATCTATATGACCCCATGACCTGGATCTATATGACCCCATGTGACTTGGATCTATATGACCCCCTGTGACCTGGATCTATATGACCCCTTGTGACCTGGATCTATATGACCCAGATCTACATGACCCCCGTGACCTGGATCTATATTAACCCGTGACCTGGATCTACATTAGCCCATGACCTGGACCTATATTACTGTGACCTATATTACCATTACCTGGATCTATATTACTGTGTGACCTGGATCTATATTACCTCATGACCCGGATCATGCTACCATGACCCGGATCTATATTACCATGACCCAGATCTATATTACCATGACCCTGACCTATATTACCATGACCTGGATCTATAGTACCAGGATCTATACTACCGTGACCCAGATCTATATTACCATGACCCTGACCTATATTACCATGACAACCTATTACTGTGACCCTGACCTATATTACCATGACATGAATCTATTGCCATGACCCTGACCTATATTACCGTGACCTATATTACCGTGACCCTGACCTATATTACAGTGACTGACCTACTATCATGACCCTGACCTATATTACCTTGCTGGCCACGTCGCCGCAGCCGTGCCTGCATCTTCCTGTTGGGCGTGACCAGGTAATCATGCACCACGGTGAACTCCTGGAAATGCGGGAATTCCTGCAACCACATCATCACATACATCACCCACATCGTTAACCACATCACCACATACACCATCCACATCGCTAAGCGCACACATCATCCACATTTGCCAATTGTGCAACCACATCACCACCCACATCATGCCGTTCCTGCAACCATATCACTACATACACACTCCGTCATTCCAGCAACCACATACACATCATCTGTCATTCCCGCAACCACATCCACAATCTGTCATTCCTGCAACCACATCATCTGTCATCCCCACAAACACATCACCACATACACATCATGTCATTCCTGCAACCACATACACATCATGTCATTCCTGCAACCACATCACCACATACACAACCTGTCATTCCTGCAACCACATACACATCATGTCATTCCTGCAACCACATACACATCATGTCATTCCTGCAACCACATCACCACATACACAACCTGTCATTCCCACAACCTGTCATTCCCGCAACCACATACACAACCTGTCATTCCTGCAACCACATCACCACATACACAACCTGTCATTCCCACAACCTGTCATTCCCGCAACCACATACACAACCTGTCATTCCCTCAACCACATACACAACCTGTCATTCCCACAACCTGTCATTCCCACAACCTGTCATTCCCGCAACCACATACCCAACCTGTCATTCCTGCAACCACATCACCACATACACAACCTGTCATTCCCACAACCTGTCATTCCCGCAACCACATACACAACCTGTCATTCCCTCAACACACATACACAACCTGTCATTCCCACAACCTGTCATTCCCACAACCACATACCCAACCTGTCATTCCTGCAACCACATACACAACCTGTCATTCCCACAACCTGTCATTCCCACAACCTGTCATTCCCGCAACCACATACCCAACCTGTCATTCCTGCAACCACATCACCACATACACAACCTGTCATTCCCCCAACCACAACATACACAACCTGTCATTCCCAAAACCACATCACATCACCTGTCAAAGTGTTAACTACCCCCTCCCCCACCCACCCTTGTTCCTCATCTTAGAGTGCTGCAGTTCACCTATGGGGAGATTTGGGGTATACAACCGTTTTTTTGTACCCACCATTAAGGTAGTTCCAACTTCGGGGATGATGTCAAAACAAGACACCTGTGTGCATGCTGGGATAGCCTAGTGGTCAGAACATAGCGCTCGCAATCTGACGACCCGGGTTTGATTCCCGCTCAAGGGGATATTTTCCCCTGGAGTTAACATCAGTGCAGACTCCACTCTCCCCAAAAAGTCCTTCGGATGAGACTGTCAACCGAGGCCCCGTGTGCAAACGCACGCAGAACATCTTGCGCACACGTTAAATCCTGTTCCGCTTTTCGTAAGAGTAGGCCATCTTCCAAAAAGCAGAATGGGATTTTAACGTACGCCCAAGACGTTCTGCGTGCAACTCACGCACGAGGCTTAGGTTTATAGCCTCATCCGAAGGATTTTCGGGGTGGGGGGGGGGTGGAAGTGGAGTCAGCACTGAAGCCGACTCCAAGAAAAAAAAACAGCCTTTCCTTAAACAGGTATCTCAGGGGTGGCTCGAACATAGGCTTGATCCTGGTCCGTCAAATTGCAAGCACAAAGCTTTTTAAATTTTTTATTTTTTTTTATTTTCTTTTATATCGAGGATAACGGGATAAGCACTTATGTGCTTTTTTTAACATCCAGTCCCCGTGTGTACGCGGATTTGTAAAATTATCATCTGTTCCCACCGGCACACGATAGCCTACTCTTACAAAAAGCGGAACAGGATTTAACGTGTGCGCAAGACGTTCTGCGTGCGTTCGCACACGGGGGCCTCGGTTTACAGTCTCATCCGAAGGACTTCTGGGTAGAGTGGAGTCTGCACTGACGTTAACTCCAAGGGGGGAAAATATCCCCTTGGAACGGGAATCGAACCCGGGTTGTCAGATTGCAAGCGCAATGCTCTAACCACCAGGCTAACACCCCAACCCCCACCCCCCCGAAATAACAAAAGCGTTTAAAAAAACAACTTACGGAGTCGGGGGGAACATAGGTGACGAGGTATTTTCTCTTCATACTGTTGGGGGCCAGTCTGTCGCCAAGCTCGATGCCGATGCGAGAGCAGACGGTCTGAAAAACAGACTTCCATTTTTCCTCAATGTCATCTAACCCAATCCTGCTGTTTGTAGTCCCTCTGCTGCCCACAGAGGCCATCTAATAATAATAATAATAAAAATTAAAATAATAATAACAATACTAATAAAAATGATGATGATGATGATGATAATTATGGTTTCCTTGTTGGCAGGCGAGCGTCTTAACCATCCTTCCACTCTGTGATAGTGATAATAATGAAAATGATAATGATAATAATGAAAATGATAATGATAATAATGAACATGATAATAATGGAGATAGAAGTAGCGATGGCAAAAAGAAAAATAGAAGAAACCGATAAGTCTACACATGATATACGTGAGTAGGTATAAAAATGATATACAAGTATATAAATATCCATGTATAAACAGCATGTAAGCTTTTTGGCCTTGCGCTGGTGCAATTCATAATCACAATATGAACTTGTTGATTTTGTTTATTTGCTTACAAAAAGTATACATTGTACATTATAAAGGGTGTCAAGATCAAAATTAAACCAGCAGCAACAAAAGCCATGAACATGCACGCACCCACACACACACATACAAGCACACAAGTATACGTGCACAAAATGCGCAGCACACACAAGTACATACACACACACACACTCACATACCCACACTTACCCACACATACACTCACACACACACTCTGGTCTCTCACACAAACACACACTCATACACCTTATTTCGAAACTCTGTAATTACGTCTACAAAGCATATCTAATCAGGACAGATGCACTTGAATGTGGAACTGTGGAACTGTATGTGCATGTTATGCGGATGTGAACAACTCCATTTGTATGGGTCCGTGGCCTAACAAAAAAATCATTTGACTTTGACTTGACTTTGACACACTCATACACACACCCCCACACACACACTCACCCCCCACACCCACTCACCCACCCACTCACACACAAGCAGCCCCAACCCACCCATACCCTCTCACACACCCACCCACACACACACACAAACAAAAAACCAAAATCACCCTCCACTCACATGCCTTACAAGAGTATCCAACAGCTGAACTCACCGAAATCATCCTGGAAATCTTGCCTTCAAAGCCAGTGGCGTTGTCCACAACATCAAAATACGGATGACCCACCCAAGCCTGCCAGACACAAACATCCATCATGAAGAAAACAATCTTCTTCTTCTTTCTTCTTCTTCCTTTTTTGTTGGACGATCACCTGCCTAACAAGTAAATCGTGAGATTCTGGGTTCGATTCTCATTCTTGCCCCCTTTCTTCCCAGTTTGACCAGAAAAAAAATCAAACTGATCATCAAAGTCCTTTAAAGGTAAAAAAGGTAAAGGAGTCCCATAACCTATAAGGTCGTAGGGGAGCGAGCCATCAGAGACCTCAACTTCTCCAGGGGCCAGCATATTGAGGGCGGCGCCCATCTCCTCTCCCTCGCTGCTTTACCTTCCCTGACCCTAAAGAGGGCAGGTACCCATTTACAGCTGGGTGAAATGGGGGAACTGTACTGAAGCCAAGGCGCGCAAACGGTCACCCATCCAACTGGTAACCACGCTCGACGCTGCTTAACTTGGCTGGGGGAAAGTCCTTTAGATGAGACTATAAACCGAGGCTCTGTATGTTAACACACACACATCTTCTTCTTCTTCCTGTTTTGTCATGTTTCTCCCAGGGGAGGTTTGACATTGATGAGCCTTCTCCATCTCTCTCTGTTTTGAGCTTCCTCCTTATCTATGCCCCTTTCTCTAAGATCATCTGCAATACAGGCAGCCCAGGTCTTGCTAGGTCTTCCCTTTGGTCTCTTTCCATCCACTACAAAGTTCATTGCTCTTTTTATGATGGGGTGGTCTGCTTTCCGTTGAATGTGCCCAAACCAGTGCAGTCTATTGGTACTAGCTACAGACTTCAGATCATCAACTTTGCACATTCTCCATAGTTCTTCATTCGTGATCCTGTCTTCCCGTTTGATCTTTGTCATGAAGCGTAGCATTCGGTTTTCACAGTTCTTCAACAAACGTTCGACGGTTTTTGTGAAAACCCACGTCTCCGAACCATACAGGAGAACAGGTCTAATGCAGGCCTTGTAGTATATCAGACAGCGTCTCTCCAGTGGGATTTTCTGATTTCCAAGCAGACTTATTAAGAAAATAATAACAATAATCATAATCATTATCATCATACATCTTCACAAGGGTGAGGTCAGGATAGCCTTGTGGTTTTTCTTCTTTGTCATCGTCAAATTCTCAGACAGCAACAATTTGCTGTCTGTCATATGCGAGAAAATGCGTCACGCTGCCGTTAAGCGACTGACAAGTCAGGCCCAGCGCATCCAACTTCAGCGTGGGAGAGAATTGTTATCTTTTAAATCTTTCTGGAGAATTTTCACACGTACGACAAGACAACAATAGTTGCTGTCTGAGCGCTTCAACAAAAAGAAGATTACCACACACGCAAAATCATCATCATCGTCATCACAAAACTAACATTGGCGGTGATGTCAAAATCATCATCATCATCATCATCACAAAACTAACATTGGCGGTGATGTCAACATCATCATCATCATCATCATCACAAAACTAACATTGGCGGTGAAGTCAAAATCATCATCATCATCGTGATCACAAAACTAACATTGGCGGTGATGTCAAAATCATCATCATCATCGTGATCACAAAACTAACATTGGCGGTGATGTCAAAATCATCATCATCATCATCGTGATCACAAAACTAACATTGGCGGTGATGTCAAAATCATCATCATCATCATCGTGATCACAAAACTAACATTGGCGGTGATGTCAAAATCATCATCATCATCATCGTGATCACAAAACTAACATTGGCGGTGATGTCAAAATCATCATCATCATCACAAAACTAACATTGGCGGTAATGTCAAAATCATCACAAATGTTATCAAAATCATCATCACAAATATACCATAAGTGGTAATGTCAAAATCATCATCATCATCATCACAAAACTAACAATGGTGGTAATGTCAAAATCATCATCATCACAAATATAACATTGGCAGTAATGTAAAAATCATCATCACCATCGTCGTCGTCATCACAAAACTAACATTAGCGGTGATGTCAAAATCATCATCATCACAAAACTAACATTAGCAGTAATGTCAAAATCATCATCATCACAAAACTAACATTAGCGGTAATGTCAAAATCATCATCACCATTGTCGTTATCATCACACAACTAACATTGGTGGTAATGTCAAAATCATCATCACCATTGTCGTCATCATCACAAAACAAACATTAGCGGTAATGTCAAAATCATCATCGTCATCGCAAAACTAACATTAGCGGTAATGTCAAAATCATCATCATCACAAAACTAACATTAGCGGTAATGTCAAAATCATCATCATCACAAAACTAACATTGGCGGTAATGTCAAAATCATCATCATCACAAAACTAACATTAGTGGTAATGTCAAAATCATCATCATCACAAAACTAACATTAGTGGTAATGTCAAAATCATCATCATCACAAAACTAACATTGGCGGTAATGTCAAAATCATCATCACCATCGTTGTCATCATCACAAAACTAACACTAGCAGTAATGTCAAAATCATCACCATCATCGTCGTCATCATCACAAAACTAACATTAGTGGTAATGTCAAAATCATCACCATCATCGTCGTCATCATCACAAAACTAACATTAGCGGTAATGTCAAAATCATCATCATCACAAAACTAACATTAGTGGTAATGTCTAAATCATCATCACCATCGTCGTCATCATCACAAAACTAACATTAGCGGTAATGTCAAAACCATCACCATCGTCGTCATCATCACAAAACCAACATTAGCAGTAATGTCAAAATCATCATCACCATCGTCGTCATCATCACAAAACTAACATTAGCGGTAATGTCAAAATCATCACCATCATCGTCGTCATCATCACAAAACTAACATTAGCGGTAATGTCAAAATCATCATCACCATCGCCGTCATCATCACAAAACTAACATTAGCGGTAATGTCAAAATCATCATCACCATCGCCGTCATCATCACAAAACTAACATTAGTGGTAATGTCAAAATCATCATCACCATCGCCGTCATCATCACAAAACTAACATTAGCGGTAATGTCAAAACCATCACCATCGTGGTCATCATCACAAAACTAACATTAGCAGTAATGTCAAAATCATCATCACCATCGTCGTCATCATCACAAAACTAACATTAGCAGAAATGTCAATATCATCATCACCATCATCACAAATATAACATTAGCGGTAATGTCAAAATCATCATCACCATCATCACAAAACTAACATTAGCAGTAATGTCAAAATCATCATCATCGCCATCATCGTCGTCGTCATCATCACAAAAAAACTAACATTAGCGGTAATGTCAAAACCATCATCATCACCATCGTCACCATCATCACAAAAAAACTAACATTAGCAGTAATGTCAGAATCATCATCATCACAAAACTAACATTAGCGGTAATGTCAAAATCATCATCATCATCATCATCATCATCATCATCATCATCATCGTGATCCCAAAACTAACATTAGCAGTAATGGCAAAATCATCATCATCACAAAACTAACATTAGTGGTAATGTCAAAATCATCATCATCACCATCGTCGTCATCATCACACACAAAAACTAACATTGGCGGTGATGTCAAAATCATCATCACCATCATCACAAATATAACATGGGCGGTAATGTCAAAATCATCATCACCATCATCACAAATATAACATTGATGATAATGTCAAAATCATCATCATCATCATGATCACAAAACTGACATTGGCGGTAATGTCAAAATCATCATCACAAATATAACATTAGCAGTAATGTCAAAATCATCATCATTGTCATCATCATCACAAAACTAACATTAGCGGTAATGTCAAAATCATCATCATCACAAAATTAACATTAGCGGTGATGGCAAAATCATCACAAAACTAACATTAGCGGTAATGTCAAAATCATCATCATCACAAAGATAACATTAGCGGTAATGTCAAAATCATCATCATCACAAAACTAACATTAGCGGTAATGTCAAAATCATCATCATCACAAAACTAACATTAGCGGTAATGTCAAAATCATCATCATCACAAAACTAACATTAGCGGTAATGTCAAAATCATCATCATCACAAAACTAACATTAGGGGTAATGTCAAAATAAATCATCATCACAAAACTAACATTAGCGGTAATGTCAAAATCACCATCACCATCATCACAAAACTAACATTGGCAGTAATATCAAAATCATCATCATCGTCATCATCACAAAACTAACATTAGCGGTAATGTCAAAATCATCACCATCATCGTCGTCATCATCACAAAACTAACATTAGCAGGAATGTCAAAATCATCATCATCACAAAACTAACATTAGCGGTAATGTCAAAATCATCATCATCGTTGTCATCATCACAAAACTAACATGAGCGGTAATGTCAAAACCATCATCATCATCACAAAAAACCTAACATTGGCGGTGATGTCAAAATCATCATCATCATCGTCGTCGTCATCATAAAACTAACATTAGTGGTAATGTCAAAATCATCATCATCACAAAATTAACATTAGCGGTGATGGCAAAATCATCACAAAACTAACATTAGCGGTAATGTCAAAATCATCATCATCACAAAGATAACATTAGCGGTAATGTCAAAATCATCATCATCACAAAACTAACATTAGCGGTAATGTCAAAATCATCATCATCACAAAACTAACATTAGCGGTAATGTCAAAATCATCATCATCACAAAACTAACATTAGCGGTAATGTCAAAATCACCATCACCATCATCACAAAACTAACATTGGCAGTAATATCAAAATCATCATCATCGTCATCATCACAAAACTAACATTAGCGGTAATGTCAAAATCATCACCATCATCGTCGTCATCATCACAAAACTAACATTAGCAGGAATGTCAAAATCATCATCATCACAAAACTAACATTAGCGGTAATGTCAAAATCATCATCATCGTTGTCATCATCACAAAACTAACATGAGCGGTAATGTCAAAACCATCATCATCATCACAAAAAACCTAACATTGGCGGTGATGTCAAAATCATCATCATCATCGTCGTCGTCATCATAAAACTAACATTAGTGGTAATGTCAAAATCATCATCATCACAAAACTAACATTAGCGGTAACGTCAAAATCACCATCATCACCACCATCATCACACACAAAAAACTAACATTGGCGGTGATGTTGTCGATGGCTCGGGCCGCCTCCAGCCCCTCGTGGCGAGTCTGGTGGCCCTGCAGTGTGTAGAACGGCTCGGCGCCGTGTGCGGCAGAGACCATGTGGATGATCTGGTTGTAGCGCTGGTCCCTCAGGTCCACGTCGTTCCAGCCGTTCTGCTTCTTCATCCGCTCCCAGTCCTCGCGCTTCAGGTCTGAGGATTATATAAAGCGACGCGCGTTGGGAGATTCGCTTTTTCTTTCTTTCTTTTTTTTTGATATATTTTTATTTTTCATTTTTTTATATCTTATATATCTTATCTCGATATCTTATATCGAGGATAATGGAATAAGCACTCGTGTGCTTTTTTTTTTTTTTACATCCAGTCCCCCGTGTGTATGCAGGGTTTTTTCAATTCTGTCATCTGGGTTTTTTTTCAATTCTGTCATCTGTTCCCACCGGCACACAATGGTTTACTCTTACGACAAGCGGAACAGGAGTTAATGGGGTGTGCGCAAGATGTTCTGCGTGCGTTCGCACGCGGGGGCCTCGGTTTATAGTCTCATCTGAAGGACTTTTGGGGAGAGTGGAGTTGGCACTGATGTTAACTCCAGGGGAAAATATCTCCTTGAATGGAAATCGAACCCGGGTCGTCAGATTGCGAGCGCAATGTTCTAACCACTAGGCCATCCCTGCTTTGAATCAGGTGGGTTTTTTCCCCCCATGCAACAGAATCGTTTTAAACAACAACAAAAAGCAAGCAAAGTTAACATGGCCTAGTGGTTTAGTGTTGAGCTACTGATCTGACGGCTCAGGTTCAAGCCTCCACAAAGGCACCCTTTGTTTTGTTTGTTTGCTTGTTTTTTAGATAAGATTTTCACGTTTTCCATTGTGCAACAACGAACTGATAGAATCACATCCGTAGGCTAAGGACTAGGCTCCTGTTTGAGGGCTTTTTTTTTTTTTTAACCTGGAGTTAACATCAGTACTGACTGAGATCTTCCCCCGTTATATGTTCCTACTTCTCAATAGCTGCCTTCACCTCCACCACCCCCACCTACGTGTGTTGTGTGTATAAATTTGATATTTGTTTATCTTGATATTTGTGGACGGTTGCATGCTGTGTGAATGATTTGAATGCAAGCGCTTTGATTTGTTTACTTTACAAGATTCAGCGATACATAAATCCCATACATTATTATTATTATTATTACTCCTCCAAAAGTCCTTCAGATAAGACTATTAAGTAAGGTCTTGTGTGCAGACCCCGCATAGAACATTTTGCACAAACTTTAAAACTGGTTCCACCTTTTTGAAAAGTAGGCCATTGCTTGCTGGTAGAAATGGACAATTTTTTTTTTTTTAACACACGCACGATCCCCTAATTCAAAGGAGGGTGGCAGGATGGTTAAGACGTTCGCCTGCCAACAAGAAAGCAGTGAGGTTGTGGGTTCGATTCCCTGCCTCGCCCTTTATTTCCAGTTTGACGGGGAAAAAATGAACTGAAAGTCAACGGCCTTTGGATGAGAATACAAACTAAGGCCCCGTGTGCAAACACACGCAGAACATCTTGTGCACACATTAAAAACCCATTCCACCTTTCAGAAGAGTAGGCCATTGTATGCCAGTAGGAGCAAATGGTAAAAAGGTAAAGGAGTTCCCATAACCTATAAGGTCATAGGGGAGCAAGGCGTCAGAGACCTCAACTTCTCCAGGGGACATCACATTGAAGGCGGCGCCCATCTCCTCTCCCTCGCTGCTTTACCTTCCCTGACCCTAAAGAGGGCAGGTACCCATTTACAGCTGGGTGAACTGGGGGAACTGTACTGAAGCCAAGGCGTGGCGCAAACAGGTCACCCACCCAAGTGGTAACCACGCTCAACGCTGCTTAACTTAACCTTGGCTGGGGGGAAAAAGCGAGTGCTCCGACCACTGAGCTATCCTGTCCCCAGAAGCAGATTACAGACCCAAAAAAAAAAGGGCGGATGACAGCACACACACCCAAAAAAAACGCTAGTATACACACAGGTGTTAAGTTTTCAACACCATCCCTTAAGTTGGAATGTGGCAACCTAGATGGTGGTGGTGGTGGTGGTGGTGGTGTTGGTGTTGGTGGTGTTGGTGGTGGTTGTGGTGGTGGTGGTGGTGGTTGTGGTGGTGGTGGTGGTTGTGGTGGTGGTGGTGGTGGTGTTGGTGGGTTGTGGTGGTGTTGGTGTTGGTGGTGGTGGTGGTGGTGGTGTTGGTGTTGGTGGTGGTTGGTGGTGGTTGTGGTGGTGGTGATGGTGGTGGTTGTGGTGGTGGTGGTGTTGGTGTTGGTGGTGGCGGTGGTGGTGGTGTTGGTTGTGGTGGTGGTGGCGGTGGTGGTGTTGGTGGTGGTTGTGGTGGTGGTGGTGTTGGTGGTGGTTGTGGTGGTGGTGGTAGTGGTGGTGGTGGGGGGTGTTGGTGGTGGTTTGTGTGGTGGTGGTGGTGTTGGTGTGGTGGTGGTGTTGGTGGTGGTGTTGGTGGTGGTTGTGGTGTTGGTGGTGGTGTTGGTGGTGGTGTTGGTGTGGTGTTGGTGGTGGTGGTGTTGGTGGTGGTGGTGGTGGTTGTGGTGGTGGTGGTTGTGGTGGTGATGGTGGGTGGTGTGGTTGGGGTGGTGTTGGTTGGTGTTGGTGTTGGTGTTGGTGGTGGTGTTGGTGGTGGTGTTGGTGTGGTGGTGGTGTTGTTGTTGGTGGTGGTGGTGGTGTGGTGTTGGTGGTGGGTAGTGGTGGTGGTGGTGTGTTGGTGGTGGTTGTGTGGTGTGGTGGTGGTGGTGGTGGTGGTGGTGGTGTTGGTTGTGGTGGTGGTGGTGGTGGCGGTGGTGGTGGTGTTGGTGGTGGTTGTGGTGGTGGTTTGTGGTGGTGGTGGTAGTGGTGGTGGTGGTGGTGGTTGTTGGTGGTGGTGGTGTTGTGGTGGTGTTGGTGTTGGTGGTGGTTGTGGTGGTGTTGGTGGTGGTGTTGGTGGTGGTGTTGGTGGTTGGTGTTGGTGGTGGTGTTGGTGGTGGTGGTGTTGGTGGTGGTGTTGGTGTGTGGTGGTGGTGGTGTTGGTGGTTGTGGTGGTGGTGGTGTTGGTGGTGGTGTTGGTGGTGGTGTTGGTGGTGGTGGTGGTCTTGGTGGTGGTGGTCTTGGTGGTGGTGGTGGTGGTGGTGGTGGTCTTGGTGGTGGTGGTGGTCTTGGTGGTGGTGGTGGTGGTGGTGGTGGTGGTGTTGGTGGTCTTGGTGGTGTGGTGGTGGTGGTGGTGGTGTGGTGGGGGTGGTGGTGGTGGTGGTGTTGGGGGAAGGAAAGAAACGGTCCCATATGAATAACTCTCACCACTGGTGAACCTCAGAAGGCTGTGGGGGGATGGGGGGGAGGGGGGAGGATGTGAAATTCCCGAAGTCAGAATGCAGATACCTTAATGCTGAGGCCAAAAACGGGGGTCGCATACACAAAAAATCTCACCACAGGTGAACCTCGGCCCTCTAGCTATAAAAAAACAACAACAAAAACCGTCAACAACAACAAAAAATAAAAAATAATTTTTTTTTTTTTAAACCCAGAAAAAAAAAATAAAGCAGCGTCTCTGCAAGACTTACAGGCCGACCCATCCATGATGCCTCGGTCGCAGATGAGCAGGACGTTCTGCTGGCGCTGTTCGGCCAGGTGATGAAAGGTGTTCTCTACCTGGGCCATCGTCTTGATCACGTTTTCTTGGAACTGAAACACTGACCACACACGCGCATCTTCAGATTCAATTCCTTTCATAATAGATAAAAGGTAAAGGAGTCCCATAACCTATAAGGTCGTAGGGGAGCGAGGCGTCAGAGACCTCACTTCTCTAGGGGCCAGCACATTGAGGGCGGCGCCCATCTCCTCTCCCTCGCTGCTTTACCTTCCCTGACCTTAAAGAGGGCAGGTACCCATTTACAGCTGGGTGAACTGGGGGAACTGTACTGAAGCCAAGGCGCGCAAATGGTCACCCATCCAAGTGGTAACCACGCTTGACGCTCCTTTAATAATAATGTATGGAATTTATATAGCGCTGAATATTGTAAAGCAACAAATCAAAGCGCTCAGATGGCTTTTTTTTAAAAATAAAAATATCAAGGATAATGGAATAAGCACTCATGTGCTTTTTTACATCCAGTCCCTGTGTGTATGCGGTTTTGTAAATTTTGTCATCTGTTCCCACCGGCACACAATGGCCTACTCTTTCGAAAAGCGGAACAGGATTTAACGTGTGCGCAAGATGTTCTGCATGCGTTCGCACACAGGGCCTCGGTTTATAGTCTCATCCGAAGGATTGGGGGTATGGAGGATTACAAACAAATTGAACAGGAGAATAACACACACACACACGTGACGTTATGCACGTGGGAGTACATTGCAGGCAGGAATATGATTATGCATGCACATATCTACGTGTGCACGCATGCACACGCATACATATACGGAGGCACACGTGTGTGCGAACGTGCGCACATACTCATTCTAACACACACACAAATATGCGCATAAGCACACACACACAAAGGCAAATATTTGTGCATGAGGGTGTGTGCGTGCAAGCACACACACACACAGTGACACACATATGCACAAAAGCATATGCACACACATCATATATATGCACACAACACACACACTCTCTTTTTTTGTTGTTGCTTTTCTGGGGGCAGACAGGCTTTCTTGGTTTTTTGGGGGGGTCTCTCATATCACATTTTGGTAATCAGACCCCTTAAACATGAAGAATGACAACAACACACACACACACACATTTTGTGTTGATAGATAAATTACAGATATAAAACACAAAAAAACAACAGCAACAATAATAATGATATCATCTTACATTCACACCCCCCCCCCCCCCACCCCACCCCCCCACAGCTCTAGCCAAGAGACAAACCAACAACAAAAAACCATTAAAAAAATCTTTGAAATAAAAGGAAAAACACCTGCCACCATCCCCCAACTCCATTCCCCCCCCCCCCCCCCCCCCCCCCCCTCAAAAAAGGAAACCCAACCACAATAAAAAAAAAAACCTCTGACAAAAGCTTTTGGCCTGGTCACAAGGAAATCTTTCTTACTCACCTTCTCAGGGTCAGTTCAGTGAAGCGTACACCACCCCTGTGAGAGAACACACACGCGCGCGCGCACACACACACACACACACATACATACCACACACACACATACACATATACATACACACATACATACACACATACACACACACACATACATACATACACACACACGCACACACACACATACACACACATACACACACACACACAGATGATAGATGGCTTGATGAAAAAAAGCAAATGCACTGCTTATTCAATGTACCTTCTGAAAATAAAAGTTTGACTTTGACTTTGACACACATATTTTGTACATTTTCTCTGACAGACACTATATAGCCGAGTGGTTAAGACCATCTTGACTTCAATACCATAAGTCCATGAAGTCCTGGGTTCGAATCTCAGCAACCACATCCGGTAAATTACAAAAAGTAAAGGTGTCCCATAACCTATAAGGTTGTAAGGGAGTAAGGCATCACAGACCTCAACTTCTCCAGGGGCCAGCAAATTGAGGGCGGCGCCCATCTCCTCTCCCTCGCTGCTTTACCTTCCCTGACCCTAAAAGATAGCAGGTACCCATTTTACAGCTGGGTAAACTGGGGGGAACTGTACTGAAGCCAAGGCGAGCAAACGGTCACCCATCCAACTGGTAACCACGCTCGATGCTGCTTAACCTTGGCTGGGGGGAAAGCGAGTGCTCCAACCACTGAGTTATACTGTCCCCGCTCTGGTGAATAAGCAGTGGCAATTTTCTTTTTCTTTTTTTTCTTCTTTTTTTTATCTCTCAGGTCAACTTCAAGTACAGACCTCCCAGAGCCTTAATTCCTTCACATGCCTGTAGGCGGAATATGGCTACCTTAATGGTTGGGCGGGAAAATTGGTTGCATATGCCCCCAAAATTTTTTAATCTCACTATTGGTGACCCTCGTACCTGTAGCCTAGGAAAGAAAAACAAATTTCTTTGCAAGTATGTGTGCGCGTGCAGAAGATCTGAAATATGCGTGTTAAAAGATCCCGTGATTCATGTCAGCGTTCGGTGGGTTAGGGAAACACGAACATACCCAGCATGCAACCTGTACAATGAAAATGAGCTGCTCTGAAGTGGGAACGTGTCGGCTGAGACCAGCAGGCAGACCTCCTGCATACAGAGTAACAAGCGCAGGAGAAGGAAGACCAGAAACTATGAACAACTCCCGCCCCCCCCCCCCTCCCCCCCCCCCCTCCATCCCCCCAAACTACAAGAGAGAAGAGAGAAGAAAGTGTTAATGCCATGTAATTGACTTTGCATGAATAAGCAACATCACACACTGAGTACATTATTTTCGCTTCACACTCCGAACGAGAACTAAAAATAGAAAACGTGGACATGTTAAACAAATTTTTATTTTTTTTTAAAAAGGACAAAAACAAAAACAAAACAAAAACAAAATGAAAAATAAAAATCCGCGTCCTGTTCTCTGATGATATGCTTTGTTTTTGTTTTGTTTTTGTGGTGGGTTTGGTTGTTTTTTTCGCAAGTCTGGTTGTGTGTGTGTGTGTGTGAGGAGTTAGGGGTGGGGGGGTGGGGGGGGGGGGGAAGGGGGGTGCTGTGTGTGTGGGTGGGGGGGAAGGGGGGGAGGGGGTGTTGCATGTGTGTTGTGTTGTGTTTTGTGTGTGTTGTGTGTATGAAAGAGTGTGTGTGTGTGAGAGAGAGAGAGTGTGTGTGTGTGTGTGTGTTTGTGTGTATGAGTGTGTGTGTTGTGTGTTGTGTGTGCATGTGTACGTGCATGCGTGCGCACGTATGTATGTGTGTGTATGCCATTTGTCTAATGCATGTGTTTCTATGTTTACAATACATAAATTTGCATATATAAATTATGTGCAGCAGTGTTTATATTATACTTCACAAAAAAATCTTTATTTTGTCTTCAAAATTGTGAAATTAGCGTGAATATACAAAACTTCTTTTTTTTTTAACACATTATTTAGCAGCAATATATATGCAAATAGCATTATCATTCATGAATAATTGAGCAGTAATATATTATGCAAATGGCATTATCATTCACGAAGGATAAAAACTACTCAGCATATAGAGTATCACTATGCATATAAATTATTTGGAACCATTACTTATGAAATTGAAAAGTGTGCGTGGGAGTGTGTGCATGCGTGAGTGCGAGCGTGTGTTCAAGCACATATGCATTAGCATGCACATGCGAGTGTTTTTGCATGTGCTGTTAGCATGCGTGTGTTTGCATGCATGTGTGCATGGGTGTACGTGTGTGTTTGCAAGCATGTGTGGGGTTTTTTTTGCATGCACATGTGTGTGTGTGCGTGTGTGCATGCATGCGTGCATGACACAGAGGGAAAGAGAGTGTGCGCACATGCGCATGCATGTGCATGTATGTGTGTGGGAAATGCAACATACCCCATGAAAATGTGGGCAGATTCAGGAGCTCTGAAAACCTGTAACAGAATAAAACAGAAAACTCTGAAGAAAAACAAAAATCAACATTTTCCTTCTTCTATATAGGGGTGAGTTTATTCTCACATACACACACACGCACGCACGCACGCACACACACACTCAAAGACACACACTAGCCTAGTGGTTAGAACATTGCGCTCGCAATCTGACAACCCGGGTTCGATTCCCGTTCAAGGGGATATCTTCCCCTGGAGTTAACATCAGTGCAGACTCCACTCTCCCCAAAAGTCCTTCGGATGAGACTATAAACCGAGGCCCCGTGTGTGAACGCACGCAGAACATCTTGCGCACACGTTAAATCCTGTTCCGCTTTTCGCAAGAGTATGCCATTGTGTGCCAGTGGGAACAGATGACATTTACAAAACTGCATACACACGGGGACTGGATGTAAATAAAGCACATAAGTGCTTATTCCATTATCCTCAATATAAAAGAATATAAAAGAATAAAATAAAAAAATAAACACACACTCGTTTATATATATATATATTATATTCACACACACATGCAACACACATACACACGCAAACACACACATCCACCCACCACACACACACACTCAGACCTCTTTCTCTTACTCATCCTAACCCCCCCCACCCAACCCTCCTCTCTCTCCTTATTGATACAGTATACACAAACAAAATAACAAACACCGTTTGTCTCCAACAGCTTGTTGCGACATCTTTATTATCATTCTCATTATTATAAATTTTTTATTAATAAGATTATTATTATCATTATTATTATGAGGTCTGTAGCTAGTAGCAATAAACAGCGCTGGTTTGGGCACGTTCAACGGAAAGCAGACCACCACATCATAAAAAGAGCAATGAACTTCGTAGTGGATGGAAAGAGACCAAAGGGAAGACCTAGCAAAACCTGGGCTGCCTGTATTGCAGATGATCTTAGAGAAAGGGGCATAAATAAGGAGGAAACTCAAAACAGAGAGAGATGGAGAAGGCTCATCAATGTCAAACCTCCCCTGGGAGAAACATGACAAAAAAGGAAGAAGATTATTATTATCATTATTATTATGAATTCATCACACATCCTCTTAAGTCTTATCAGCATAATCATTATTGCTTTATCGTGTTCATTTCCCAATCAGTCTCATTCCTATACAGAATATCTGTCGCTAATGGCCTTATCTGTGTGTTTGTCTGGAGAAATAAATAAATAAATAAATATAATTATAAATATGTCTGTGTTGGTCTGGTTGGTCGGTTGGTTAGCTGGTTGGTTGGCTGGCTAGCTGGCTGGTTAGTTGGTTGGTTAGCTGGTTAGTTGGTTGGTTGGCTGGCTGGTTGGTTGGTTGGTTGATTTGTTTGGTTGGTTGGTTGGTTGGTTGGTTGGTTGGTTGGTTGATTGATAGGCTGGCTGGTTGGTTGGCTGGCTCATTGGTTGGTTGATTGGTTGGTTGGTTTGTTGGTTGGTTGGATGGTTGGTTTGTTGGTTGGTGGTTGGCTGGTTGGTTGGTTGGTTGGTGGTTGGCCGGTTGGTTTGTCGGTTGGTGGTTGGCTGGTTGGTTGGTTGGTTGGATGGGTGGTTGGTGGTTGGCTGGTTGGATTGTTGGTTGGCTGGGTGGTTGGCTGGGTGGTGGGTTGGCTTGATGGCTGGTTGGTAGGATGGTTGGTTAGTTGGTTGGATGGTTAGCTGGTTGGTTGGTTAGCTGGCTGGTGGTTGGTTGGTTGGTTGGTTGGTTGATTTGTCTGGTTGGTTGGTTGGTTGGTTAGTTGGTTGGCTGGCTGGATGGTTAGTTGGCTGGCTGGCTGGTTGGTTAGTTTGTTGGTTGGCTGGCTGGTTGGTTGGTTGGCTGGTGGTTGGTAGCTGGTTGGTTGGTTGGTTGGTTGGTCGGTTGGCTGGTGGTTGGTTTGTTGGTTGGTTTTGTTTGTTCGGTTCGCTGGCTGGCTAGTCGGCTGGTTAGTTGGCTGGTTAATTGGTTGGTAGGTTGGTTGGCTGGTTTACTGTTTTATTCTGGCTTGGTGTGATGTGATGTGGTGTAGTGTCAAGTGGCATGATGTGATGTGAAGCAATGTGATACGATGTGGGTGGTGTGATGTGGTGTCAAGTGGTGTAATGTGATGTAGTGTGAAATGATGTGAAGCGGTGTGATGTGATGAGGTATGGTGTACTTTTTACTGATCTATTCCGTTTTAAAAAATTCTATTTCGAGGATAATGAACAAGCAATCTGGCTTTTTCACATCCAGTCCCTGTGTGCATGTAGTTTTGTAAATGACATCATCCACTAGCACACAAAGGCCTACTCTTACAGAAGGCAGAAAAGGGTTTTATCATGTGCGCAAGATGTTCTGCACGCGTTCGCACACAAGGCATCAGGTTACAGTCTCATCCAAAAGACTTTTGGGATCAGTGAGACAGAGTGCATATTCTGGGTGACCCCCAAGGTGTTAAGCTGAAGAGCCTAACAAAAGCATACGTTGTCAAAAATTCCTTTGATTTTTTTTGGAAAACAGGAGCATGCAATGCAAACACAAACACAGTACCTTGTACTGAAGTAGCAAGGCATGAATTTGCTTTCTTTTGCTTCAAAAATGCATTTAAAAAAACAAACCACTCAAGCTCTCATTCTGACCACCTATTACAGTGCAAAACTCATCAATTTCTCACTTTCTGTAGTCTCTCATTTCAATTTGCAATACCTTTTCATAGAATCGTCCGATTTTCAATCCGTTTTCTGTAGTGAATAGCCGTTTTATTGCAGATTAATAACACATATGAACAACTAAACGTTGACCTCCGGTGCAAGTTTCCCCATACACTTCTGTGCCTGCGGTGAGTTTGTGTCAAAGCCTTTGGGGTTGGAGGTTAACAGGGGACGGTTGTTGGAGGGACGTTGTGGTGGTTGCCACCTCAGGTGAGCAACTCACTCAGTCTGGCTCTGCGACTGACCTAATACTGTCGTTAGCAGGGGGCTTAGTAGGAGGTGTCCTGCGTATGTTAGCTCAGAACAGGCACCACTGAACACCACCAAAGTGACCCAGCAGCAGTGCAGGGCCCCTCTGGCTGGTGGCCCCACGGCGGCCTGATATCGACGGGTTCCCTGTAGACTTCCGACCCTAAAGATGTGACATAACAAATCTGGGCATGGCTGTGGCGAAGAGATTGGGATGAGCAGCGTGGGAACAGCAGGACAGGGACATTACAGAAGATCTTCTTCCTTTTTTGTCATGTTTCTCCCAGGAGAGGTTTGACATTGATGAGCCTTCTCCATCTCTCTCTGTTTTGAGCTTCCCTCCTTGTTTATGCCCCTTTCTCTAAGATCATCTGCAATACAGGCAGCCCAGGTCTTGCTAGGTCTTTAGGGGACATTACAGAAAATGCGGCAGCAAAAAAATAAAAACCCAACAAAACAAAACAAAGACTCCCCCGAGGAGATGCCGGGGGCCTATCAGTATAAACAGCATCCCCACATTCTGGAAATTCTGTGCTAGAAATTTCCTCTTTTCTATCACTCTCTTTGTTTCTGCCCTGTTCCTTTTCTTCCTGTCACCTCCTTCTTGTCTATTTTCTGCCCTCTTGGTCCATTCTCCTGCCTTTTTTCCAGAAAGAACTTAAAAGGTAACTATTCTCTCTTGTGCCCAAGTCGGATGCGCTGGGCCTGATTTGTCAGGCGCTTAACGGCAGCGTGACGCATTTTCGCTCATATGACAGACAACAACAGTTGCTGTCTGAGCGTTCGACGACGAAGAAGAAGAAAACAAAAGATCATTCCCCACTCTTACCTTCCACCCCAAGTTCTCAAAGAAGGTGCTCAGTCGAGCCTGTCCCGTCGTCTTCCCTCCACACGGACCTGTAACCAGACAAGACAAGACGTCGTCCTCATTATCACACAGCTCCCTGAAGTCAGAATGCGGCTACCTTAGGTAAAGGAGTAGGAGGCACCGTGGTCGAGTGGTTTAGGCGGTCAACTTGTGATCCAGAGGTCGCGGGTTCGATCCCCGCTCGGCTCGGTGTTGTGTCCTTGGGAAAGACACTTTACTCCTATTTTCCTCACTCCACCCAGGTGTACAAGTGGGTACCAGCTCTGCTGGGGAAGTATCTGGCGACAGACTAGCGTCCTGTCGCAGGGGTGGTGAAAAACCATCAGTTCGCTTAACGCTACAGAAACCGGGATAAGCTCCGGCTCTATGGGCCTTCTGGCTCGAAAGAACATACTTTTTTAGGTAAAGGAAAAAGGTAAAGGAGTCCCACAACCTATAAGGTCGTAGGGGAGCGAGGCGTCACAGACCTCACTTCACTAGGGGCCAGCATATTGAGGGCGGCTTCTCCCTCGCTGCTTTACCTTCCCTGACCCTAAAGAGGGCAGGTACCCACTGACAGCTGGGTGAACTGAGGGGAACTGTACTGAAGCCAAGGCGTGGCGCAAACGGTCACCCATCCAAGTGGTAACCACGCTCGACGCTGCTTAACTTTGGCTTGGGGGAAGAAAGCGAGTGCTCCGACCACTGAGCTATCCCGTCCGGCTACCTTAATGGTGCGCAAAAAAATCGGTCGCATTTAATCATACAAAATTCTCGCCATCTGGTCAACCTCGGAGCTCTAGCCGAGAAATAAAAACACACCAACAAAAATTCCCCCGAAGGCGGATTGTGGCTGCCTTGATGGAGGGGTTAAAAACGGTCGCGTACGCATAATCTCACCCATTGGTGAACCTCGGAGCTCTAGCTGTGGAACAAACAAAAACACAACACACACACAAAAACAAAAACACAACACACCCCCCCCCCCCCCCCCCACCACCAGCATCATTAACACATTCAGAATTTTTTTTTTTTTATTATTATTATAATGGAATAAGCACTCGTGCGCTGGGTTTTTTTCTGTTTTTTTACATCCAATCCCTGTGTGTATGCAGTTTTGTACATTTTGTCACCTGTTCCCTCCAGCACACAATGGCCTACTCTTTCGAAAAGCGGGGAACAGGATTTAACACGTGTGCGCAAAAGATGTTCTGCGTGCGTTCGCATACACAGGGACCTCAGTTTATAGTCTTGTCTGAAAGACTTTTGGGGAGAGTGGAGTCTGCACTGATGTTAACTCCAGAGGGGGAAAAATCCCCTTGAACGGGATTAGAACCATTTCATACTATGTGTTACATAAAATGGCAGAGGGGGGAGGAAGGGGAGGAGGGGGGGGGGGTGGCAAGGGGAGATTAGCCTCCTGGTTAGAGCGTTGAGCTTGCAAGCTGATGGTCCGTTATTCAAGCCAGTATCGTTATTCCAGCCAGTATCAAGACTTGTGCCTGTTCGAGGGGATTTTCCCCCAGGAGTTAACAACATCAGTACCGACTCCACTCACCCCCCCCGCCAAAAAAATCCCTCCGCCCTGGAAACTCAAAACTGAGATCCCCTGTACAAACACAAGCACGGAGAACATCTCGTGGCACACACACACGTTAAAAACCTGATCTGCCTTTCAAAAGAGTAGGCCAGGCGCCCACAGCGGCAAGCTGATAAAAGAACGGATGACGAAATTTTAACGAATACATGCAGGCACTAGGAGTTATTGTTTAAACATCATCCCTGAAGTCAGAATGTGGCTACCTTAATAGATGGGCAAAAGGTCGTACACACACAACAACAAAAAATTTTTACCATTTGCTGAAATTTCAGGGCTCTAGCTATTATGTCAGTTTTAATTAAACCTGCTATTTTTGCCCAAGAGATGACAGGCTTGAGGAATTTTATATTAATGATCTCATGAGCGAAAATGACACAAGGAAATTTTTCATTAACCTCAACAGATGTTGTATATTCATCATCATCATTAACCATTACACCCAGTGGTGTGTAGGGCAGCAACAAAGCGCTTCCACTCCTGCCTATCCTGGGCCAACCTAGTCACTGATCCCCAAGAGTGCTGC
>CM054157.1:46011426-46013926 GCA_028751875.1 Rapana venosa | reverse complement strand
CCGCATACTCACGGGGACTGGATGTAAAAAAACACATAAGTGCTTATTCCATTATCCTCAATATAAAAGAATAAATAAATAATTTTTTAAAACATAAATATACACACACACACAAGATGTTTTGCATGCATTCGCTCACGGGACCTCAGTTTATTCATCCGAAGGACTTTCGGGGAAGTGGAGGAGTCAGTACTGATGTTAACTCCAGGGGGAAAAATCTCCCTTGAACGGATGTCTCAGTGGAGGCTCGAACCCTGGCCGTCAGATCACGAGCTCAACGCTCTAACCACTAGGCTAACCCACCACCTTCCCTCCCCTCCTCATAGCATCGTTTAATGACCCGTTCTGAACATGATAAACCACTGGATCTCTATGGTCAACACAACTTTTCTTCTTCTCCTCACACTTCTTCTACTTCTGCAGTTTCTTTTAGAGTCTTCTTCTTCTTCTTCTTCTTCTTCTTCTTCTTCTTTATCTCCCTCTTTGCCTTCTTCTTTGCCTTCTTTTTCTTCTTCTACTCCTTCTCCAAAATCTTCATCTTCTCGGCCTTCTTCTCCTCCTCCTTCTTCTTCTCCTCCTCCTTCTTCTTCTCCTCCTCCTTCTTCTTCTCCTCCTCCTTCTTCTTCTCCTCCTCCTCCTTCTTCTCCTCCTCCTTTTTCTTCTTCTTCTTCTCCTCCTCCTCCTTCTCCTTCTTCTTCTCCTCCTCCTCCTCCTCCTTCTTCTCCTCCTCCTTTTTCTTACTCTTCTTCTACAAGTTTTCTTTTCCTTCTTCGCCTTCTTTTCCTCCTTCTACTCAGAACTCCGTCTTTAGCTTCTTCCTCTTCTTTATTCTCCTTCTTCTTCTCCTCACACTTCTTCTTCTACTTCTTCTCACACTTCTCCCACCCACCCCACCCCCACAAAAACCACCTCTGCCTCCTTGAAAATGTAGAATGGGTGCCTTTAGGGCCAAATTTTAAACACTTTTTTTTTTAAAGCAAAATATGCAAAACAATTTGTTAATCCACATTTCCTCTTCTTCGTCGTCGAACGCTCAGACAGCAACTCCTGAGGCCCTGACAAATGATGCCGTGGTACGCTGAAGGCCCTCCCTCCAGGGGTCCGAAGAGTTTGTCCCTCATCGGCAGGTTGGTCAGTAGGCCAGATATCGGCCAGTCCTCAAGGTTTTGGTGTGTTGGATGGCCAGGTCTGGAGGAGGAAGTGGTCTTCCACTGTCATGGGAGAAGTGCACACACACACACACAGGGGCAGGCCTCAGAATCACTGACAATGTGGAACTTGGTTAAACGTGTGATGTCTTGAGTCTGCAGTGTCCACATTTGAGATATATACTAATATAGACGCAAGTTTGTTGGAAGGTGGGGGGGAATGGTTCGGGCTCAAACATGAGATCAAACCTACGCTTGTGGCTTTCTAGGTAGGTGCCTTAATTACCTCTAGACCACCGATACATCAGATGAGACTGTAAACCGAGGTCCCGTGTGCAAACACACAGAGAATTCAATTCAATTCAATTCAATTCTTTTATTGTCCTCTGTTTAAAGGAAATTTGTTTTGCAGTGATTAAAACACATCTAAGAAGTAATAGAATACAGACATATATAGAAAAGAATAAACGTGATAAAACACTTCTTAAACGCTCACTTACACTCACACTCACAGACACGCTCGCGCACACACACACACACACTCATTCACACACAACTCTTTTAAAAGAAATATGTTTTACACTAATTAAAACATATTTAAACGACTAATAGTATATATTAACAAATATATATTTGAACACACGTGATAAAAGGTAACATGTTAAACACACACACACACTCTCACGCGCAATCACACACACATATGCGTGTGCGATTGTGCACACACATGCACACACGCACACATATACCCAAACACACACGCATGCACACAAACACATATACATACGCACGCGCACAAACACACACACACACGCACGCACGCTCGCATGAGCACACACACACCAAGCTAAAAAGAATAAAACAATATTATAAAGATAGCAGTTGAACGTTAAGATGAAAATGATGTTCAAACATATCCAAATAAGAGATACAAGGAAGCGCTAACATCTTCACTGACTTCAGCGAGAACATCTTGTGCACACGTTAAAACCCGTTCTGCTTTTCAAAAGAGTAGGCCATTGCGTACCAGTGGGAACGGATGATAAAATTGACAAAACTGCATACATACACACAGGGACTGGATGGGGAAAAAAGCACATGACTGCTTATTCCATTATCCTCTTCTTCCTTTTTTCGTCACGTTTCTCCCAGGGGAGGTTTGACATTGACGAGCCTTCTCCAACTCTCTGTTTTTGAGCTTCCTCCTTATTGATGCCCCTTTCTCTTAAGATCAGATCATCTGCAATACAGGTAGCCCAGGTTTTGCTTGGTCTTTCTAGGTCTATCCTTGAAATAAAATAAAGAAATAATACATCAGATATGAAATCTCAGACTGTGTGCATAGGGAAAGG
>CM054157.1:45998926-46001426 GCA_028751875.1 Rapana venosa | reverse complement strand
GTCTAAACACCACCACACCTGTGCACATGCATTTTTTTTCCAAATTTCATCATCCGCCCTAGCTGGCATGCAATGGTCTACTCTTCCAAATTGTGGAACAGGTGCTTGCATATGGGACCTCAGTTTATTGAAGGACTTTCAGTCAGGAGAGGGAGGCACCGTGGTCGAGTGGTTTAGGCGGTCGACTTGTGATCCAGAGGTCGCGGGTTCAATCCCCGCTCGGCTCGGTGTTGTGTCCTTGGGAAAGACACTTTACTCCTATTTTCCTCACTCCACCCAGATGTACAAGTGGGTACCAGCTCTGCTGGGGAAGTATCTGGCGACAGACTAGCGTCCTGTCACAGGGGTGGTGAAAAACCATCAGTTCGCTTAACGCTAAAGAAACCGGGATAAGCTCCGGCTCTATGGTCCTTCTGGATCGAAAGAACATACTACTTTTTACTTTTCAGTCAGGAGGGAGTTGAGGTTGGCACTGATGTTAAACTCCAGGGGTAAATCCCCCTTGAATGAGTACCTTGGGGGTGGCTTGAACCCAGGTCATTTATTTATTTATTTTATTTTATTCTTTTATATCGATGATAAAGGAATAAGCACTTATGTGCTTTTTTACATCCAGTCCCCATGTGTATGCGATTTCGTAAATTTTGTCATCCATTCCCACCGGCACACAATGGTCTACTCTTACGAAAAGCGGAACAGGATTTAACGTGTGTGCAAGATGTTCTTCCGATCACAAGCCCAATACTCTGTGAAAGTCTAACCGCAAAGCTATTCTGCACCCCCACCCCCACCCCACCCCTCCTCTTCATCAAGTGCTTTAAATAAGGTTGTTACATACCTTATTCATGCACAGAAATAGTAAGTGGAGAAAAGCAATTGTAGGTAACCTTTTACAACTTCTCTCTCATTTTTGAAAATGATTTTCAAAGATTTAATTTTTTTAAAAGAAAAAAAATTTGCTAGAAAATAAAATCTTTCAATGACAGCATATTTATTATGTCGTTACGTATCTTGTGAGTTGGATGTATACGGGGGGGAGGGGGGGGGGGGGGGGGGCTGGGGACTCGGAGCTAGGGAGTAGGGGGAGGGGGGAGGTTATAAGTGTATACTGTATACATACATATGTCACTGGGGGGATGGGGGGGTAAGGGAGAGTGAGAGACAAGAGACAGAGAGGTCAGACACTGAGAATGAGAGAGATCAGATCTATAGTGACCTAGACAGAGAAGGACAAAGTGTGTGTGTGTGTGTGTGTGTGTGTGTGTGTGTGTGTGTGTGTGTGTGTGTGTGTGTGTGTGTGTGTGTGTGTCTTTTTGTTTGTTGTCTTTTTTTATTAATTATTCTTTTATTTCTTTTGAGGATAATGGAATAAGCACTTACGTGCATTTTTACATCCAGTCCCCGTGTGTATGCAGTTTTGTACATTTTGTCATACATTCCCACTGGCACACAATGCCTACTCTTCCGAAAAGCAGAACAGGTTTTAACGTGTGAGCAAGATGTTCTGCGTGCGTTTGCACACGGGACCTCAGTTTATAGTCTCATTGCAAAGGATTTTGGGGAGAGTGGAGTCGGCACTGATATTGAGTGATTAACTCCAGTGTGTGTGTGTGTGTGTGTGTGTGTGTGCATGCATGTGTGCATGCGTGCATGTGTGTGTACGTACATGCACACACACACACATGCTTTTGTAAGCATACATGTGTGTGAATGCATACAATATCTGAATACTTGTCTGTCTTATGTATCCAGATGTCTACATTTAACTTTCTAAGTCAAAAGTGTGTGCATGTGTGCTTTGTGCACATGCACACACACACACACACGCACGCACGCACGCACGCACGCACGCACAGAGGAACGGATGAAAAAATTGACAAAACTGCATGCACATGGGGACTGGATGTAAAAAAGTGCACACATGCTTATTCCATCATCCTCAAAATAAAACATTTCCCCCCATGGGAATGCCAGGGGCCTGTCAGTACAAAAAGCATATTACATCCATCTTCTGGAAATTCTGTGCCAAGAATTCCCTCTTTTCTGTCCCTCTATTTCTTTCTGTCTTTGTTCCTTTTCTTCCTGTTACTGTGTCAGCGTCACCTCCTTGTCTTTCTTCTGCCTTCTTGGTCCATTCTCCTGTCTTTTTCCAAAAAAAGATTTAAAAGATAAGCATTCTCTCCCATGCCGAAGTCAGGATGTGCTGGGTCTGACTTGTCAGCGCTTGACACCAGCGCCCGCACATTGTTCGCTCACATGACAGACAACAATAGTTGCTGTTTGAGCATTCAACAACGAAAAGAATCTTAAATGAAGAACATTTAAAACACACATAAGAAGGAGGGTGGCAGGATGGTTAAGACGTTCACCTGCCAACAAGTAAACCGTGAGGTTCTGGGTTCCATTCCCAGCCTTGCCCTTTCTTCCCAAGTTTGACAAAAAAAAGTCAAACTGAATGTCAAAGTCCTTTGGATGAGACTGTAAACCAAGGCCTCATGTG
>CM054157.1:45993926-45996426 GCA_028751875.1 Rapana venosa | reverse complement strand
GAATTGGATTATCAGCCATGCTGTTGTCGATATGTCGTTTGTGTACATGCACTAGCTTTGCGAGTGTAGAAGTACACCTTGGCCTTGCGTGTTTGGCTAACCGTCCTGTCCTGTCCGTGTGTAGCTTTGCCTTATATTGGTAATGTAGTGAGCACCACACTGTACGCGCGCTTCGCACACATGTGCTCGCTGGCTGAGCTTATCCGCACGAAAAGAGAGAGATTGAGTAGGTTATCCGCACGAAATCTCTCTCTCTCTCTCTCTCTCTCTCTCTCTCTCTCTCTCTCTCTCGACTTTTTTTTTAACCTTCAGATAAATCTTGAATTGTGAATGTTTCTTGACTGTATTGTTTTTTGTAGTGGGTTTTTGTGTTTTTTTGCTTCAAGATAGTTCATACTAAACCCTCATGGGGATGCCAGGGGCCTGTCAGAATAAATAGCATCTCCACCTTCTGGAAATTCTGTGCTACAAATTCCCCCTTTTCTATCCCTCTTTGTTTCTACCTTGTTCCTTTTCTTCTTGTCACCTCCTTCTTCTCTTGTGTTCTTCCTTCTTGGTCCATTATCTTGCCTTAGTCGAATGGCTGGGCCTGATCTGTCATGCGACCAGTGCAACGCATTGTTGTTCATGTGACGGAAAACAGTAGTTACTATCTGAACGTTTGACGAAGAAGAAGTTAATACTAAGAGTTTTGTAGATTGTGGGAAGTGCATGCAAATATATCTTTGTGTTTTTCGCAATGTTCACGAGGCTATCCCAATCTGCACATGACTGCAAATTGGGACAAACAAGAACATTGTCATTGATGCCTTGAAAATAAACAAGGAGTCTCTTGAAGTGACCTGCTTTTGTCATCAATATGATATATAATATTTTTTTAAAAGACAACATACTGTTGCATTCTACATTAGTGCCCCATCCTCGCAATATTGCCATGAAAATCATTTCACTGAAGAATGTCAATACTCTCCTAAATGGCTCCAAACTCACAGACGTCTTTGACAAGCCTCCTCTCGTAGCTTCTACATGATATAAAAGATAAAACATGTCCTTTCCCCGAAGATAGAAAGCAGCTACCTTAATGATGGGCAAAAACGGTCACATACGAAACAAATCTCACCGATGGTAAAGTTTGGAGTTCTTCTTCTTCGTCATCATTGTGGAATGCTCAGATATCAATGATTGTTGTCTGTCATATGAGCGAAACAGAGATAGATTGATGATCGATAGACAGACAGACAGGGGGACAAGATAGCCTAGTGGTTAGAACTTTGCGCTCGCAATCTGACGACCTGGGTTCGAATCCTGTTCAAGGAGATTTTCCCCCTGGAGTTAACATCAGTGCCCACTCCACTCTCCCCAAAAGTCCTTCAGATGAGACTACAAACTGTGGCCCCGTGTGCGAACGCATGCAGAACTTCTTGCGCACACGTTAAATCCTGTTCCGCTTTTCGAAAGAGTAGGCCATTGTGTGCCGGTGGGAACGGATGACAACATTTACAAAACTGCATACACACGGGGACTGAATATAAAAAGCACATGAGTGCTTATTCCATTATCCTCGAAATAAAAGAATACATAAATAAATAACATTTTAAAATTGATAGGTAGACGGGTCATTTGTACACTGGGTTGTTTTTGTAATGCTAGATAAACGGGTCAGAGTTTTTAACAGAATGATTGAGTACACTAGAAAAAAAAGCGTCGGTTTAGTTTAGATAAAAAATCAATGTCGCATAGTTTCGTATGTATAAATGGCCTTGACTCGTGCAGATAGGCGCTTCCAAGCAGTCCTGGTACTTGATCACTTGCAGCTGTGGGCCGAGTTACTTCCCATAGGTATTGAGCTATATGCATGTGGTTATTCCCCCTACAGAGACGTTCTTTATGTCTTTTTCTTTCTTTCTTTCTTTCTTTTCATTCATTCATGCATTCATTCTGTATATCTGTCTGTCTTTCTTTCTGTTTTTCCCCTTTCTTTCCTCCTCTTCTTCTTTTCGGTTTTGTTGTTGTTGATATTGTTGTCAGTTGTTCTAACAAGAAACAATACTGGTAATGATAATGATAATGATGATGATGGTGAAGAGAAGAAGAAGAAGAAGAAGAAGAAGAAGAAAAACTGCAAAGAAAAAATGCAAAGAAGAAGAATACAAAGAAGAAGAACGTTAAGTTGAAGAATGCAAAGAAAAAAAGATACAAGGTCGAGAGAGCAGAATGCAAAGAAGAAGAAGAAGAAGTGGAGAGAATGCAAAGGAGGAGAAAGAAGAAGAAGAAGAAGAAGAAAGAGAAGAAAGATGATTTGATGGTATGATTGCAGTAATGCAGAATGCAAAGGAAGAAGGGAGAAGCAGAGACAGAACAAGAGAAGAAAAGAGGGAAGAAGATTGTGTACAATGGGCGGGCGCAATCTTTGTTGGGGGGGGGGTGGGGGGGGGGTGGTATGTGGGGGGGGGGGGGGGGGGGATTGTGGGGGGGGGGGGGGGGGGGGGGGGGGGGGAGC
>CM054157.1:45956426-45988926 GCA_028751875.1 Rapana venosa | reverse complement strand
CAGGGAAAAAGAAAGCTGCAAACCGTTTTAAAATTGAATGGCAATATTTTTAGCTTCTTCTCACACAGTGTTTAAAAACTGAACAGCCTCCGGGGACGGGGTAGCCTAGTGGTTAGATCATTGCGCTCGCAATCTGACGACCCGGGTTCGATTCCCGTTCAAGGGGATATTTTCCCCAGGAGTTAACATCAGTGCAGACTCCACTCTCCCCAAAAGTCCTTCGGAAGAGACTATAAACCGAGGCCCCGTGTGCGAACGCACGCAGAACATCTCGCCCACACGTTAAATCCTGTTCCGTTTTTCGGAAGAGTAGGCATTGTGTGCCGGTGGGAACAGATGACAAAACTGACAAAACCGCATACACACGGGGACTGAATGTAAAAAAGCATATTAGTGCTTATTCCATTATCCTCGATATCAAAGAATTAAAAAAAATAATAATAAAATAAAGCTTATGACACACACATAATGTTTGAGAACTGAAGTAGACCCTTCAAAGCTTGTCATACCTAAATGTTCGAGTACCAGACTGACTCGTTTAAAGCTTCTGTCACACCATGTTTGAGAACTGATATGTATCATTTAAAGCTTCTGTTCCCCGTAGGGATGCCAGGGACATGTCAGTATAAAGAGCATCCACACAGGAAATTATGTGCTTGCAATTCCCTCTTTTCCATCCCTCTTTTTGTTTCTGCCTTGTTCATTTTTCCCCTGTCACTTTCTTCTTGTTTATTTTCTCCCTTCTTGGTCCATTCTCCTGGCTCCCCCCCCCCCCCCCCCCCCCCCCCCCCCCCCCCCCCCCCCCCCCCCCCCCC
Organism: Rapana venosa; assembly: GCA_028751875.1. NCBI lineage: Eukaryota > Metazoa > Mollusca > Gastropoda > Neogastropoda > Muricidae > Rapana > Rapana venosa. The sequence continues at coordinate 45,988,111 of CM054157.1, read as the reverse complement.
CCCCCTTCCCTCACCCTGAAAAATCTTAAAGATAATTCTCTCCCATGCCGAAGTCGGATGTGCTGAGCCTATCTTGTCAGGCGCTTAACGGCAGCGCAACGTATTTTCGCTCAAATGACACATAACGATAGTTGCTGTCCGAGCGTTCGACGACAACAAAGAAGAAGACTATAAATCGAGGTCTTGGGTGTGAACGCATGCATAATCTTGGGCGTACATTAAAAACCTGCTCCATGGAGAGTGCCATTTTGTGTGCTTTTTTTTTGGGGGGGGGGGGGGGGGGGGGGGGGTGCTGAGACACCATCCCCGAAGTCAGAATGTGGCTACTAAATAGTGGGGTTGGGGGGGGGGTGGGGGGGTGGGGGGTGAGAGGGGCAATTGCATATTGCAAAATCTCACCATTGGTGAACCTTGGAGCTCTAGCCGAGGAACATAACAAAACAAGCAAAACCAAGGAAAAAATCTGTATTAAAACCTTTTGACCTGGGGTAAACCTATCAGTATGATGAACAAAACAAAACAAACAAGCAAAACCAAGGAAAAAATATTTATTAAAACCTTTTGACCTGGGGTAAAACCTATCAGTATGATCATTTATTATCATTATTATTAATTTTATATCACATTTTTTTAATAGTAGTTACATACCTTGTGCCCTGTCATGCAATCTGGTTAAAATTGAATTTTTTTTTTAAAAATAGTATCTTAGTCCCGTCAGCTTCCTGTCACACACAATCTACTTGAGTGCTTCCCCTTAGCAAACACCAGCCACACAATAACTATCGTTTTCATTGGCTATCTCTTTTAAAAAAAAAAAAAAAAAAAAAAAAAAAAAAGGGCGGATGACTGTACTTAAGTGGGTAGAACCTTTGACCTCAGTCCATGAAATCGTGGATTCAAACTTCAGCAGCAGAGTCTGGTGATTAAGGGTCAGGATTTTTAACGATCTTTTTTTTTTACTCGAAGTGCAGACCTGTCAGACTGATCATTTTGTGCCTGTATGTATAAGCCTACACAGCAAGCAGAGGATCAAATACACTCATCCAAGATTTCAAAATTCATGTCGTGGGCATCTGGCGGGTTCTTTATTTCATTGTTTTATTTCAAGGATAATGGAATAAGCACTCATGTTCATTTTTTAAACATCTAGTCCCCGTGTGTATGCAGTTTTGTACATTGTCATCCGTTCCCACCGGCACACAATGGCCTACTTTTACAAAAAGCGGAACGGGTTTTTACCGTGTGCCCAAGATGTTCCGCGCGCGTTCGCACACGGGACCTCGGTTTATAGTCTCACCCGAAAGACTATGGAATCTCGAACAAACCCAGCATGCATCCTGTACCAGGAGAGGGATGGGCTCCGCCAGGTTCAAGTTGTGCCAAGAGACACGGCCTGAAAACTTCAGTGCAGTGCAGTACCCCAACGACTGACTTCTCAGGGAGTCAAGAAAGATGGAAAGATCTTTTTAAAAAAACAATCTTTCTGTTCACGTTAGTTGTTTCAGCAGCTGATTTTCTTTCTCTTCCGTTCCAGACTGGAACTGCGAGGTTCACCAATGGTGAAGTTTTTGCGTATGCGACTGTGTTAGCTCACAATTAATGTAGTCGCCTGGTGGTTAGAGCATTGGGCTCGAGATCTGACGGTCTGGGTTCGAGCCATCGCCGAGGTACCCACCCATTCAAGAGAATTTTGCTGTGGAGTTTACATCAGTACTAACTCCACTCTCCTCGAAAGTCCTTTGGGTGAGACAATTAACTGAGGCCCCGTGTGCGAACGCGCACAGAACATCTTGTGCACTCGTTAAAGTATGTTCTGCCTTTTTAGAAGAGTAGGCCATTGCTTGTCAGTGAGAATAGATGACGAAATTTCCTCCCCAACAACAACAACAACAAAACCAGCATGCACACTGGTGTTGTGTTTCGACATCACCTTCGAAATCGGTATGAGGCTACCTTTATGGCGGACACAAAAGGTCTTATCATGTTACGAATTGTCAGAATGATAATTACAATTATATACATGTTTATGAGTGTTTTTTTGGTTTGTTTAGGTTTTTCTTTCTTTTCTTTTTAATTTTAATTTTTTTTAAATTATGAATGATGCTACTGGCATATGTTTGTATGCCTATTCATTAAGTTTTCGAGTTGTGAGTTTGCTGAGGCCACCCCTCCCCTCCCTCTCTTTCTACCTCCCTCTCTCTCTCTCTCTCTCTCTCTCGGATCCCCCCTCCTCCCCTCCCGCCCCCCCCCCCCCCCTCCCCCCCCCCTCCACACATCTCTCTCTCTCTCTCTCTCTCTCTCTCTCTCTCTCTCTCTCCTCTCTCTCTCTCCTCTCTCTCTCTCTCCACACACACAACGTGGCGTAGGTTTAGCATTTACGCGTTAATGCACGCAGTACGCTATCACACATGCCCGAACGCACATACGCTGGAAGTCGCGCATAGGCGTTATGATGTTCTTTTTCCGTAGAATAAGTTTTGTAGATCAAGTATAGTCAGGAACGTCGAAGATCTCTGTATAGTTTAAACACAAGCTATTTTCTTTTTTTCCCCCAAACAATCTCATCCAACCACTCATTCATACAGTCATTATTCATCCATTCATTCACTTTTTTTTTTTTTAAACAACGTAATTTCGACTATGTCTCCGAACACCTGTGGTTGAATGGAATGCGAAGGCGGAACTGAAAGGAAACGCGCATGCGCGATCATTCTGCTTATTTTGCAGGACACCGTGCTTGTGTTGTTTGTGTGGGAGAGAGACAGAGACGAGGCATCCTCATGTCGGCTGCTACACGCTGTTGCATGTTGTGCTTGTGCAGTGGGGTTGCTCGAGCAACAGATTACACGCGTTAACAATGAGTTGACACCAGACGTTCAGTGAGAAACCGTCACGCTTTCGTCTTGTTTGTTATTATTGACATCGTCCTTTTACAATCGTGGAAAAGAGAGGAACATGTGACAACAGTTGACTTCTCTCAATGGCCACCACTGTCAACGGGCAATCGGAGGGGGAGATCGCCACCACGGAATTTTGCGAGCGACATGCCTCCAGCTCAGCTCAAGGATTTGTTCGACATTTCCTCGCCTTCGATCGCAACACTCCTCCAGTGGGAAGATCACGAGATCCTTACGAATACGCCAAGAAATTCACTGAATTTTTCCTCCGCCATTTCGACTACGAGTTGAAACGATCATCGTTCGTGGGTGAATCATTTGCGGAAGTCAATAACACCACCAACCACCGCGAAACGACCAGCTTGACCGGTTCTGAAGTCGCAAGGCTTCGCCGAGGAGCGAATAATGGAGACACCGACGATTACGCAGACCAAGAAAGTACCTCGGACAGAGGGGTCAGCCCAGGTCGTAAAAATCAGAAAGGAATTTTACGCCGGCTCTCCTTCAAAAACATTCGCAAATCGAGACTGTTCAAGCAGACGTCTGAAGACGTGGAAAGTGGAGGGGGTTGCGGCGAAAGCTCGCACCCCCCTCACCACAACAACAATCACCACAGAAAATCCTCCAAATACAAAGAGAAGAAAAACAAAGGGAAGCTGATGAACAGTCGGAATGAGGGGGGTGTGAAGAGAGAGGGGACTGTCCATGTTTTGCAACCAGGGGAGGATTCCAAAGGCAGATCCAAATGGGAAAAAACTCGTTTGGTTCTGGTGAAAGCCACTGGAGGATATCTGTTGGAATTTTACTCCCCTCCAAAGGTATGGGTTGAGTTTCTGGTAGTGTGTTACTTTATTTCTTGTGCACACATGGCCATAGAATGAGCCCTAAAATTGTTGCTTTCAGTTGTTGATTATACTTTTGTTGTGATAGTGCTTGCTTCTTTTAATTTAAGGGTGACTTATGTAACAATAATTTCAGTATACTGGTTACAGTTTGTCATATTCACAGTGACTGAAACTTGTAATTCATATTGATGGCATAATAATGCAGGAAGGGAAATTTACATAATACAACATTTTCTGTATTATCATACCTATCATTTTTATTGATATATATCGTTCTTAAGAATATGATTATTAATGATTAGTATTAGCATTATTACTAGTTATTATCAATTTTTTTTATTGTTATAATTATTATCATTATCATTTGACAACTGTGCACAGACAGAGAATGATTTAGATTTAGAATTTAGATACTAATCATGAGAAGATCAAGATGCTTCCTGTAATTATATAATAATATTTCTCAGCATAGAAATGGGGAAAGGTGGAGGGGGGGGAGGGGGTGTGTGGGTTAACCCACTTCAGCTCCCCATCCATGCACACACACACAACACACACAGTAACAGGCACACACGTGTGTTTACACACACACACACCACACAACACACACACAAGTACACACACACACACACAGAGTACACACACACACACACAGAGTACACACACAGAGTACACACACACACACACACACACACACACACACACACACACACACACACACACACACAGAGTACACACACACACACACACACACACACACACACACACACACACACACACACACACACACAGAGTACACACACACACACACACACACACACATGTTCATGTTCTGTATCAATGTCAAGGTTTAAAAACGTTTTTACCATCATTTCAAGATAAGTCTCTGCAGGAAGTTTTAACCAATCCAGAGTTATTATGTGAGATAGCCTTGTCTCTGTTGCAATCCCCAGTATTCTCTTTTTTTGTAAAGTATGGTCGTGGGAATCTACATTTTGCTTGTTTCACAACTGCCGTTACAAGTAGTTCAAAATTGTTTGTTTTCCAACATTAGAGTATTTTTCAATTGTTGTGGGTTTTTGTTAATTTTTGAAGTTCTATGCCATGTTTTTTGCAACATACTATTTATATAGATTGGAATAATCTTTTAATGTGCATTCATACCAACACGTATCTATTCTACTTAAAGCCCTTATCTCATTATGTTCCCCCCCCCCCCCCCCCCCCCCCCCCCCCCCCAATCCCCTCCCCTGCCTCCATCGTCTAATATCACTTTAAGTGAACAGACGTAAAATTGAAGACACACACACGTGTATACATGTATAATAGTTAATACACACACACGTGTATACATGTACACACACACACACACACACACGTGTATACATGTACACACAACACACACGTGCATTCATGCATGCATGGACGCACGCATGCAAGCATGCACACATGCATGTGGTGTGCACACACACATACACAGAGTGATACATGTACATACATCATCTTTCGGATGAGACTGTAAACCGAGGCCCCATGTGCGAACGCATGCAGAACATCTTGCGCACATGTTAAATCCTGTTCTGCTTTTCGAAAGAGTAGGCCATTGTGTGCCGGTAGGTAACAGATGACAAAATTTACAAAACCACATACACACGGGGACTGGATTTAAAAAAAGCACATGCGTGCTTATTCCATTGTCCTCAATATAAAAGAATAAATAAAAATAAATAAATAAATATAAATATACACTCACACACATATTGTAGTATTTGTACACGCGCACGCACTAACATACACTACTCTACAGTGATACACACACACACACACACACACCACACACACACACCACACACACACACACACTGTACTTGTATGCATACACACACACACACACACACACACACACACACACACACACACACACACACACACACACACACAGAGTGACACACTCACACACACTCATTCATTTTGATTTGAATTGTGTGAGTGTATATTATTTATATTGATTCCGTTTTTTTGTATCTGTCCTCCATAATCTATTGGTGGATTATTTTAGAGCTAAATTTGTACAACTGAATGAACATACAGAAGATGGTGGCAGTTGGTATAACTTTGTGTGTGTGTGTGTGTGTGTGTGTGTGTGTGGTGGTAGTGTGTGTGTGTGTGTGTGTGTGTGTGTGTGCATGCATGAGCACAGCTACCAAAAATTACTTAACACTTGTTGTGACTTGGTGGCTAGACTAAATTGTTATTGTAATATTTAGATAGGGATTGATAATAATAATAATAATGATAATAATAATAAAATAAGAAGAAGAAGAAGAAGAAGAAAGAAGAAGAAGAAGAAGAAGAAGAAGAAGAAGAAGAAAGAAGAAGAAGAAGAAGAAGAAGAAAACAACAACAACAACAACAACAACACAACAAACAACACAATAACAACAACAATAATACATGGAGTATTATATATCTAGATCTATAGACTATAGACTTCAGTGCTTCATAAAAATCAACACTTTGTACTGTATAGCTAGATCTCTCTCATAGTGTCTACCTGATTTGTAGAAAGTACCAAAAACAAAAGTCTTTGATACTATACTATAGTCTATAGTATATGTGGTGCAAATAAATGTACATAACACTAGTGTTCAAATAGAGTGCTCACCAAAAGCATGCAGACTGCTTTCAGTCAAACAACATGTCAACAGGCAACATTAATGAGGAGAAGAAAAAGCCCCCCCCCCCCCCCCCCCCCCACATCAAATACATTTTGACAAGAAATCACAATTGATACATATACATGTATGTTATTGTTGCACAGTAACTTGAGTTTAAGTTTAGAATGTGCAGAGTTCTTTCGAGCCAGAAGGCCCATAGAGCCGGAGCTTATCCTGGTTTCTGTAGCGTTAAGCGAACTGATGGTTTTTCACCACCCCTGTGACAGGACGCTAGTCTGTCGCCAGATACTTCCCCAGCAGAGCTGGTACCCACTTGTACACCTGGGTGGAGTGAGGAAAATAGGAGTAAAGTGTCTTTCCCAAGGGCACAACACTGAGCCGAGCGGGGGATCGAACCCGCGACCTCTGGATCACGAATTGACCGCCTAAACCACTCGACCACGGTGCCTCCTTAGAATGTGCAGAGTAGCACTACAGTTCTGCACACACACATGTATGCATACAGGATATTCAAGAACATGTAAGCTTTTGAATATGTTTAAAATATAATGTATTCATATCATGCATACAGTGTGTTTTAACTGTGTTTCAGATTTGTAACTGATAACTTGATAAGACAAGAAGGACACAATGTACACATTATGCGTCCACACACACACACATGCTTATTATAATCAGGCATGCATGTGCTCGCACACGCACGCACACACACACACACATGCACACACACACGGAGTCTGGAAATAAGCATTTGACTTTGTGTTTGACTTTGACTGTATATGATATACGCAGTGTCACACACGCACGCACGCACATACACACAACACACACACAACACACACACACACACACACACACACAACACACACACACAAACACACACAACACACACACACACATAAACACACACACTCATACACATACACACACACACTGTACACACACACAAACACAACACACACACACACACACACACACACACACACACACACACACACACACACACACACACACACACACACACTCTGTGACACTGACACTGACACGGAGACTGACAGAGGACCTCTGTTGGTGTGTCGCAAGACTTGCATACATGTACATGTACACATATTGTATATCAAATGAATTTATACAAGTATACATGTATACAGTATACCCCCCTCTCCCATTTCTTTCAATGTTTCTTCAGGCTTTTAAACTTCCTTCTTCCTTTTCTTTTGGCAGTTGCACCGGCCCTTTTCCTTCACACACACACACACACACACACAACACACACACACACACACACACACACACGGAGGATTACAAGTTTGTAAATATGAATTCATCAGGAGAATATCACACACATACACACATATGGAGGATTACAAGTTTGTAAATGAATTCATCTGGAGAATAACACACACACACACACACACACACACACACACACACACACACACACACACACACACACACACACACAGACACACACACACACAGACTTCGTCTAATATTACTGAGTGAAAGTAAACATGTAATTTATTAAAAGACAACAACCACACACACTGACAGAATCACTTACACACGCATGCACGCACACACGCATGCACGCACGCACGCACGCACGCACCACACACACACACACACACACACTCACACTCACACACACACACACAAGGGAATATTTTCCCCTGGAGTTAACATCAGTGCAGACTCCACTCTCCCCAAAAGTCATTTGGATGACACTATAAACCGAGGCCCTGTGTGCGAACGCATGCAGAACATCTTGGGCACAGATGAAATTTTGTTCCACTTTTCGTAAGAGTAGGCCATTGTGTGTGGGTTGGAACAGATGACAAAATTTACAAAACTGCCTACACACGGGGACTGGATGTAAGAAAGCACATAAGTGCTTATTCTATTATCCTCAATATAAAAGAATTTATGTTAAATAAGATAAAACAGATAGATACAATAAACATATAAACACACACACACACACACACACACACACATATAAACCACACACACACACACACACAACACACACACACACACACACACACACACACTCACACACTCACACACACACAGTCTCCCTCTTTCCTTCGCAATTGTAACAATGTCTGGTTTTGATTATCTTAAGTTCTTCGTTATCGCCAATTTCCTCCCAAAACTTAAAAATAAAATACATTTGATTTTTTTTCCCCTGTGGGGATGCTGGGGGCCTGTCAGAATAAACGCCATCCCCATCTTCTGGCAATTCTGTGCTAGGAAAAGTATTCCCTCTTTTCTATCCCTCTCTTCGTTTTTGCCTCGTTCCTTTTCTTCCTGTCACCTCTTTCTTGTCTGTTTTTTTGCCTTCTTGCTCCATTCTCCTGCCTTTTTTTTTTTCAAGAAAGACTTAACGAATAAAACAATTCATTCCCACACTGAATTTGGATATGCTGGGCCTGACTGGTCAGGTGCTTGACGGCAGTGCAATGCATTTTCACTTCCAATATTATGATTATGACAGACAAGAATAGTTGAGACTGTCTGAGCGTTTGTGGAAGAAGATTGGTTGATGATTACTTAACTGAATGATTATTTGATTGTTTTATTTTTTACCGATGGCTGAGTGAAAAAAAAAGGTAAGGGTCTAGATATAATTATAAGTGTGTATACTTTTCCCTGAGCTATACAAGAATTCATTATTTCATTCAATTTCCCTATCCTTCTAAGGTTCTTTGTCTCTGTCTATGTAGGCCTCTCTACCACCCTCTCTCTCTCTCTCTCTCTCTCTCTCTCTCTCTCTCTCTCTCTCTCTCTCTCTCTCTCTCTCTCTCTCTCTCTCTCTCTCTCTCTCACACCCATCCACTCTCTCTCACACTTCACCCCTCTCTCTTTTTCCTCCTACATCCTCTCCCCCCCCCCCCCCCAACTCTCTCTCTCTCTCTCACTCTGAGTGTCTCTCTCTGTGTCATAATCATTGATACAGTCAATACAGACACACCCTTTCGCTAAGTTCACGTTTCCTCTAAGTTCTTTTGATTAAATTTTTTTTCCTGTTTCCTTGTGGTGTGACCATTTTGAACACTCGGTAACTTAAACTTAGCAGAAGAAAGATCTTGTGTATCGTAAATTATGGTCTGGTTTTGACATAGTTTGTTGTTGAAGTTCATTGATTCTTTGTTCGGTAGCTTGCTTCCTTTTGGTGGGGCACAAGAAATGTCTTGTTAATCTTTTTTTCTTCTAGTTCTTCCCCTTTTGATGAGCCACAAGAGATGTCATGTTTTCTGCATTTCTAACTAAAAAAAAAGTATTATCATAAAATCTTCTCTGTGGGGATGCTGGGGACCTGTCAATATAAATTACAAGTTAAAACAGCACCCCCACCTTCTGGAAATTCTGTGAGCTAGGAATTCCCTCTTTTCTATCCCTCTCTTTGTTTCTGCCTTGCTTCTTTTTCTTCCTGCTGCCTCCTTCTTGTCTAGTTTCTGCCTTCTTGGTCCATTCTCCTGCGTTTTTTTCTTTTCTTCCAGAATTAGTTAAAAGAAAACAATTCTCTCCCATGCCAGAGTTGTCAGGTGCTCAACAGCAGTGCAGCCAGCGCATTTTTACTCACATGACAGACAACAATACTCAATAATTGATGTCTGAGTGTTCAAAGAAGAATTTATAGTATACTCATAAAAGGTGAATACATGTATCAATAGTGAAACTTGAAAGAAAGTTTGTAAGGACTAGCATACAACAACCGTGTTTAAATAGCAAACTTGTGTTAATCATAATTATATGTGACACTCCACCATGAAATGAGTCGCTTTGCACCTGACCCACTTTTCTGCTAGGAGCCATTTTAGGCAGGTGGGGGTCAGGTTGTCGATTTTGAGATTTTGATGGATTAAAAAACTATAGCCATCATTCTACCTTGTACCACTCTCCCCTGGTGGATCCGGTGGTCTAGAGGTAACGCGCCTGTCTAGAAAGCGAAAAGTCCGGGTCTGAAGTGTGCGGCGGTTCGTACCCCGTTTGGACCGGAAATTTTTCCCCCATCCATTAGACCATGAGTGGTGGTCTGGGCGCTAGTCTTTCGGATGAGACGATAAACCGAGGTCCCGTGTGTTACACGTAATTATTTAGCGCACGTAAAAAAACCCACGGCAACAAGAGAGTTGTCCCTGGCAAAATTCTTAGAAAAAAGCCACTCTGATAGGGAAACAAATACAGCTGCAGAAAAAAAAAAAAAAAAAAAGGGTGAAAGGGTGGCGCAGCGCTAAGTGGCGACGCGTTCTCCCGCTCTCCCCGGGGAGAGCAGCCCGAATTTCTACTTAAAGTGGTATGAAATAAAATCTGAGCGCTTTGATTTGTTGCTTTACAAGATTCAGTGCTATATAAATTCCATACATTATTATTATTATTGTAGTGAAGTATCAAGAGGTAACTTTGTTTCCCTTTGCTTAAAAACGCATTTAAAAATACCCAAGCCCTCATTCTTGACCACTCATTACGCCTTACGGTGCTAAACTTGTCAATTTATCATTTTCTCACTTCCCACAATCGATCATTTCAATTTGTAATAGCTTTTCATAGAATTGTCTGATTTTTCAATCTTTGTGTGTGTGTGTGTGTATGTGTTGAATACTGAATAGCCTTTTCGTTTTCATTGCAGATTAATTTCATGTCAATAATTAAAAATGGACCTCTGGTGGAATGTGACTGATGTGGTGGAGCATCACATGAATATATATTTATTTGCTTAAGAAGGAAGGTGGCAGGACGGTTAAGACGTTCATCTGCCTAACAAGTGAACATTGAGGTTCTGAGTTTGATTCCCAGCCTTGCCTTTTCTTACTCGGTTTTACGAGAAAATCAAGCTGTAAAGGATAAAGGTAAAGGAGTCCCATAACCTATAAGGTCGTAGGGGAGTGAGGCATCAGAGACCTCACTTATCTAGGGCCAGCATATTGAGGGCGGCGCCCATCTCTTCTCCCTCGCTGCTTTACCTTCCCTGACCCTAAAGAGGGCAGGTACCCATTTACAGCTGGGTGAACTGGGGGAACTGTACTGAAGCCAAGGCGCGCAAATGGTCACCCATCCAACTGGTAACCACGCTCGACGCTGCTTAACTTGGCTGGGGGAAAGCGAGTGCTCCGACCACTGAGCTATCCCGTCCCCAAGCTGTATTATGTCAAAAAGTCTTTTGGATGAGACTGCAAACTGAGACCCCCGTGTGCGAATGCACTTGGAACATCTTGCGTACATGTTAAAAACCTGTTCCGCCTTTTGGAAGAGTAGTCCATTTCATGCCAGTAGGGATGGATGACAAAATTTTAAGAAAAGAAAGTGCCACACACAGAGGTGTCATGTTCTGACACTATTCCCAGTCAGAACATGGCTATCTAAATGGTGGTGACGGGATAGCCTAGTGGTCAGAACATTGCGCTCGCAATCTGACGACCCGGGTTCGATTCCTGTTCAAGGAGGATATTTTCCCCTGGAGTTAACATCAGTGCAGACTCCACTCTCCCCAAAAGTCCTTCAGATGAGACTATAAGTATAAACTGAGGTCCCGTGTGCGAACGCACGCAGAACATCTTGCGCACACGTTAAATCCTGTTCCGCTTTTCGGAAGAGTAGGCCATTGTGTGCCTGTGGGAACAGATGGCAGAATTTACAAAAACCGCATACACACAGGGATTGGATGTAAAAAAAAAGCACATAAGTGCTTATTCCATTATCCTTGATGTAACAGAATTTTTTTAAAGTGGTGATGGTAGGGGGGTGGGGATAACTGGTGTATACAGATGTACAAAAAAATTACCACCATTGGTAAACCTAAGAACTTTGAGGAACCAAAACCAAAAAAAAAGACATTAAAACTTTGATATAACATTCATGGTCTCGAGACATCCCTTGTTCCATCTCAATCGATACATTCCTTAGAACTAAATGTATTGTAAGCAAAAACTAGACACATTATTAAGTTATGATCAATCTGAGTTCGTCGCCAATCGCCCGTAGTCATAAATTCAGTTATAAATCTTTAAAACTGGGCAATAGCTTTAACCGGTAACTGTCACATTTGCGTATATATATAAAGTAATTGGATTTATAATGCCACTTATCCCATAGTTAGAAAGTGACTGCTTTAACCAAATGGTTGCTTAAAAGAATCTCACCATTGGTGAGTCTTGGAGCTTTAGCTGAGGAACAACCCCCCCCCCTCTGCCCCCTCCCCCCTCTGCCCCCTCCCCCCCTCTGCCCCCCCTCAAACCCCCCCCCCCCCCCCCCAACAAAAGAAAAAAAAAAGAACCCCCTCCCCCCAAAAAAACCCCAAACCCCAAACAAAACAAAACAAACCAACAACCCCCCCCCCCCCCTCCTCAACCCCCCCCCCCCTCCTCCTCAAGCCCCCTTCCCCTCCTCACACCCCCCCCCCCCCCCCCAATCCCTCTTGATGTGCCAAAACTGAACAGTTTAAGCGAATTTCTTGTCATTTTCAGGGAATAAAATTATTGTAAAATTGTTTGTGAATATAATACATGACGTATGGATATGAAAAATTGTAAATCGTATATGATGCACAAGATAAATCTAGAAATAGCTATAGATTTCTCAAGAGGTTGGTTTTTTGTGTGTGGTTATGGTTCATCTTAAAAGCTCACACACACACACACACACACACACACACACACACACACACACACACACACACACACACACACATGCAAAAACTGAATAAAAATTATTGTTATTGTTATTGTTGACACACACACGCATGCGCTGGTTTGTGAAGTGTTTTCCTGGTGTGTGGAGATTGTATCCTTGTTATATATTTCTATTACTATCATATCTTTGTGTTCATATGCCTGTGGTTAGCAGATAAGCTCGCTGAACATGACCAGTGTTATTATCAGTATTATTACTCAGTCATCAGGGTGCGGTTTATAAATGAATATATTCATGAAAGACTTGGAAAGGTACTTGAAACTGCAAAGTGGAAATTATAAATAAATTACAAATTCCCTCGTGACTTGATCACTTTATATATATATATATAGGATTTTCAGATATATAACACATCATAGTTCTGATTAACACTTATTACAAAGCTTTACGACGATTTTGCTATAAGGATTTTCCTTACTGCGTAAAAACAAGAAATGGACAAGGAAATGACGGTTTTGAATCTTGACCAAGCCTTGTGTAAAAGTTACTTGGATATGTTAGGAATGAGTCATAAGCTTGGGTCGTTCGTTAGTAAAACTAGGATGGAAACTAATTGTTTGAATCAAAACCAAGGAAAATGAAGAAAAGGGTAAACAAAACCACAACCGGCCCCCCCCCCCCCCCCCCACCCCCCCTTACTTCATAAGAATGTGAAGTGGGCATTTTCTAACCCAAAGGCGTTGACCTCTGAACTCTCTCAAACGTCCTATTGTCCCGAATTGGGTCATGTCGAGTTAGTCGTTCGAAGGCGGTAGAATTCAATTGGTTGCTTGGATGGTTGGTTTTTCCGGTGGTGCAGTCTTGTCCATTGTTAACTGTAGCAGACATTCACAGAGCATGCTGTACAGAAGTGTGCTGTTTGTATTATGTCAGTTTGTGTGAGTGTGTGTGTGTGTGTGTGTGTTTCAAACAGACTGAAACGAAAGGCATTGACAATCTAAAACTGAAAAATAAAACAAATACATGCAAAATGATACATCTAATTAAAAAAAAAAAAATGATTGCAAGGAGTTAAATAGATAGATCTGTAAAAATGAGTTTTTAAAGTGTGAAATTGATGAAATTACGAACAAATCCCTAAGTGATAAGAATTTTGGAGTATTTGGGTTATTATTTTTTGTTGTTGTCACATTACAAGTACAAACCGTATTGCTTTTTATGATATAATTTTAATAATTATAGATTGTATTGTCAGGTTGAATTGATTATAAATATAATGCTAGGTTTTCAATGTTATAATGTTTTGCATTCTTTTATGTTCTGATGATTATGTCTGCTCATAAACTTAGTCATAAATTCAGAATTCTATTATCCATGTGTGTGTGTTTATTTTAATTTAATTTTATTTTATTCTTTCATCTCAAGGATAATGGAATAAGCGTTTAATATGTGCTTTTTTAACATACAGTCCCCGTGTGTATGCGGTTTTGTAAATTCTGTCATCTGTTCCCACCAGCACACAATGGCCTACTCACAAAAAGCAGAACAGGATTTAACTTGTGCGCAAGATGTTCTGCGTGTGTTCGCACACTGGACCTTGGTTTATAGTCTCATCTTAAGGACTTTGGGGAGAGTGGAGTCTGCACTGATGCTAACTCCAGGGGAAAATATCCCCTTGAACGGGAATCGAACCCGGTGTGTGTGTGCATGTGCATGTACATGTGTGTGCATATAATATGCGTGTATAGGACCTTCAGGGACGGGATAGCTCAGTGGTCGGAGCACTCGCTTTCCCCCAGCCAAGTTAAGCAGCGTCGAGCGTGGTTACCACTTGGATGGGTGACCGTTTGTGCGCCTTGGCTTCAGTACAGTTCCCCCAGTTCACCCAGCTGTAAATGGGTACCTGCCCTCTTTAGGGTCAGGGAAGGTAAAGCAGCGAGGGAGAGGAGATGGGCGCCGCCCTCAATATGCTGGCCCTAGAGAAGTGAGGTCTCTGACGCCCGCTCCCCTACGACCTTATAGGTTATGGGACTCCTTTACCTTTACCTATAGGACCTTCTGGAGAGGGGGGTGGGTTTTTACTTGAAGGACTAAAACACTATAATAGGCCTTGGAAACATTTTCTGAACTGACTCACAGCACTCGCAACTTGTGTGGAAAAAGTTAAACAATGAGGAAAAATAAAGACCTTCAGGTTTTTTTGCTTTTTCAGTTTCTTATCTGAAGGACTTTAACAATATGATAGGCAGTTCTGGCAACACTTGCAACTTTGGGAGGAGAAGGTTATTAAACAATGAGGAAAAAGTAGGACCTCAGTGCTTTTTTTACCTACAGATGTGATTTTATCACACGGTAGAACTTTGCACAATGGTAAAACTGAAAATCTGATCCTTAACCCCCACGCCGAAAAGCCCCAACTTTCTTCTTCTTCTTCGTCCTTTTTTGTCATGTTTCTCCCAGGGGAGGTTTGACATTGATGAGCCTTCTCCATCTCTCTCTGTTTTGAGCTTCCTCCTTATTTATGCCCCTTTCTCTAAGATCATCTGCAATACAGGCAGCCCAGGTTTTGCTAGGTCTTCCCTTTGGTCTCTTTCCATCCCCTACGAGTTCATTGCTCTTTTTAGGATGTGGTGGTCTGCTTTCTGTTGAACGTGCCCAAACCAGTGCAGTCTATTGGTACTACTACTAGCTACAGACTTCAGATCATCAACTTTGCACATTCTCCATAGTTCTTCACTTGTGATCCTGTCATCCCATTTGATCTTTGTCATGTAGCGTAGCATTCGTTTTTCACAGCTCTTCAACAAACGTTCAACGATTTTTGTGAAAATCCACGTCTCCGAACCATACAGGAGAACAGGTCTAATGCAGGCCTTCTATATCAGACAGCGTCTCTCCAGTGGGATTTTCTGATTTCCGAGCAGACTTGCCAATTCTTTCCATTTCTTCCAAGCACTCGCAGTCCTGGTTCTGACAGTTAACTCAGATTTTGCTTTGCAGCTCATCATCTCTGCCAGGTAGCAGAATTTGTCCAACCGAACAGAAAAAAAATCCTCAGTGTTTTTTCCCCCCTCATCCTAAGGACTGAAACAATACGATAAGTCGAAACACTTTCTGAACTAACTAACAACACAATACTTAATTTTAAAAAATTGTTTCAAAATCCACTTTATCCAAAGAGGAAAGAAAGAACTTGAAGTCCTCAGCATTATCAAGCATTGTCAGAAGGGAAAGTTCTGATAACAGTCAAGAGGGCACTGGCATCGCACAGTCACAGGATATTTGGGCGAATGCCACTTAAAATTTTTTGTCATGGGTGTATTTGCAATGTTACACAGTTATTAACTGAAGTTATGTAGCACTGGTTGCGGATGTGTGTGTAGAGTGGAGTGGGGTCTGAGTGAGTTAAAACTTTAAGCACTAGGAACATTTCCTGGATATTATATCTATTCCCTGCCAGGCCCATGGTTTCAATCCAATGCCATGGCGACTGAGTGTTTCACTGTTTCAGTGTTTGTGGAGTGGTGGTGGTAGGGAGGGGGTGGGGTGGGGCTGTTTTAAATGTTGTTGTGGGTTGTTCTGGCTTTTGTGTGTGTTTGTTTTTTTAAAGGGGAAGGGGGGTCTGTTTTTGGAGGTGACGTATAGATTTACATTGGCAGTTAAATCAAGCCTACACTAGATCGATTTACAATGAATTTCCTATCCTTTACATGACTTTGTAACATTCCCAACACTGAAACTATTCCTTCATTTAAAAACCAAAATGAACACAGTTTTTCAACAAGTCAGAACAACCACGAACATAATGATAGTGCCAATTACTTTATAAATCATCTGTTCTCCAACCACTTCCACTTTCTAACACTGCTAGTTCCTCTCACTCCAATTGGTTTGGTGATATTTTGCATTACTTGCGTGTACTATATATGTGACTGCCGTTCACCCACCATTAAGGTAGCCACATTCCGACTTCGGGGAGGATGGGGGGGGGGTGGAATATAAGTACATCAATTTGCTAGTAACACTGTCAGTTCCTCTCATTCTAGTCGGTTCGGTGAGATTTTGCAGGCACGCGAACGTTTCCCCACCATGTTAAAGGTAATAATAATAATAATATATGGAATTTATATAGCGCTGAATCTTGTAAAGCAACAAATCAAAGCGCTCAGATGACAATTTAAAAAAAAAATATATATATATATATATATATATATATATCGAGGATAATAGAATAAGCACTCATGTGCTTTTTTACATCCAGTCCCCTTGTGTACGCGGTTTTGTCAATTTTGTCATCTGTTCCCACTGGCACACAATGGCCTACTCTTTCGAAAAGCGGAACAGGATTTAACATGTGCGCAAGATGTTCTGCATGCGTTCGAACACTTCGATTTGCTAGTAACTTAGTAAGAGTAAGACTGTCAGTTCCTCTCATTCCTGTCAGTTCGGTGAGACTTTGCATGCACGCGACGTTTCCCCACCATGTTAAGGTAGCCGCATCACTTCGGAGAGTTGGGGGGGGGGGGGGGGGGGGAGGTGACGGAGGGGGGGGGGGGGGGGTGCAGGGGGGGGAGAGGGGACTTCAGTTTTCTAGTAACGCTGTTGTTTCGTCTCGTTGCAGTAGGTAAACTTTCACATGGGGCATTCACTCGCCATGAAGGTAGCTTTGCATTCCGACTTGAGGGGAAAACTACATTTTCTAACCCTGTTGATTCCTCTCATCCCAGCAAGTGGAGTGAGATTTTTTTGTATACATGTACGTCACGTGTATGCGACCGATCACCCACCATCAAGCTAGCCACATTCTGTCTTCCAGGGGGGGGGGGGGGGGGGCAGTAATAAATTCAAATTTCCTAAAATTGTTGGTTCCTTTCATCCCAGTCGGTTGGTGATGAGATTTTGCATACAATGCAGCCCTGTTCACCCACCATCAAACTAGCCCGCATTCTGAATTCAGAGTGGAAGGGATGGGGGTGTATAAATTAAAAATTCCTTGTAACACTGTCGGTTCCTCTGGTTGACCAAGCCTTGCATCGGGTGTTTCACCCACTATCAAAGTAGCGGTATCGGACTTGGGGGGTGGGGTGGGGTGGGGTGGGGTGGGTGGGGGTGGGGTGGGGTGGGTGGGGGTGGGAGGAGACTTCAATTTTCTAGTAACACTGTCTTAAAGCCGTCAGCACCTGGGGTTTATCACAGTTCTTGATTAAACCATTGACGCTGGGGGCAACAGTAAAGTGAGAGGCTGTATGACCAGTGGCTTTCTTTCCCACTCATGGAATTCCACTTTACAGCTTAGTCTGTAGTGATCGACTATGACTCTCTGACTAGGAGGCTTGACTTGCTACAGCCCTTATGTGCTGCAGCATCTCCAACGCTGACTGTCCTTATGCCCACTTGGCCGAGAGAGTGGGGATGTACTGTGGGCAAGGCATCTCCACTATAATCAAATTTCTGCCCAGTTTCCGAAACAGCAGCTGCCTCCTCTGCTGTTTTGGAGGTCATCGTCGAAAACGACGGACTAACATACAACACTGTCTTGGTGAGGTGACCGCCCTCAACCAGGTGGATCCATGGGTGGCAGATGTGTTTGAATTATTGTTGTGTTGCGGTTTTGCTTTGCTGCTCTTAACCTTTACTGGTGTGTGCGCGTGCGCACGTGCATGCGTGTATGTGTGTGTGTGTGTGTGGATGGTGTGTTTATTTATTTAATTTTAAAATTTTTTTTTATTTTACTCTTTTATTTTGAGGATGTGTGTGTGTGTGTGTGTGTGTGTGTGTGTGTGTTTATGTGTGTGTGTGTTAGTGTGTGTGGATGGTGTGTGTGTGTGTGTGTGTGTGGATGGTGTGTGTGTGTGGTGTGTGTGGATGGTGTGTGTGTGTGTGTGGATGGTGTGTGTGTGTGTGTGGATGGTGTGTGTGCGGGTGTGTGTGTGTGACGTAGATTGTCGTCGGCTTTTAAAATACTGTGTTATTTCTTAATCTGTATTGCTTGATAATGCATGCTGTGTAATTATGATTTTAAAATGCCACTCATAATTTCTCTAGTTGAGACATTAAAGTATTCTTGAGTCTTGAGATAGGGAGATAGTTGCAGAGCCCTGGACCAACTGGCGATGGTAGG
Source organism: Rapana venosa (assembly GCA_028751875.1). Classification (NCBI taxonomy): domain Eukaryota; kingdom Metazoa; phylum Mollusca; class Gastropoda; order Neogastropoda; family Muricidae; genus Rapana; species Rapana venosa. Next base: position 45,968,934 of record CM054157.1, on the reverse strand, counting down.
GTAACCCTGACAAAAACCTAGAGGGCTGAATTCATGAAGTCAGCGGTATCGGGCTAAAGAGCGTCCTCTAGCAAATCATGATAAAAAGGTAAAGGTGTCCCATAACCTATGTGGTCCTAGGGGAGCGAGGCATCAGAGACCTCAGCTTCTCTAGGGGCCAGCATATTGAGGGCAGGAGGCACCCATCTCCTCTCTCCCTCGCTGCTTTACCTTCCCTGACCCTAAAGAGGGCAGGTACCCATTTACAGCTGGGGGGACTGTACTGAATGAAGCCAAGGCTGCACCAATAACGGTCACCCATCCAAGTGGTAACCACGCTCAATGCTGCTTAACCTTAGCTGGGGGGGGGGGGGGGGGGGGGGGGGGGAGGGAAGCGAGTGCTCCGACTACTGAGCTATCCTGCTACCTGCACAAAAACATTTTTTTAAATTTTTATTTTTTATTTTATATCACTTTAAGTCACGTCAGATTTCTCTGCATGAAATTCGGGCTGCTCTCCCCGGGGAGAGCACGTCGCCACAGAGCAGCGCCACCCTTTTTTTTCCCTTATTTTTCTGTCTACAACCGCATTTGTTTCCCTATCAGAGTGGCTTTTTTTCTACATAATTTTGCCAGGGACAACTCTCTTGTTACCGTGGGTTCTTTTACGTGCGCTAAATAATTTCTTAATTTTTTTTTTAATAATGTAACACACGGGACCTCGGTTTATCGTCTCATCCGAAAGACTAGCGCCCAGACCACCACTCAAGGTCTAGTGGATGGGGAAAAATGTTCAGGTCCAAACAGGATTCAAACCACCGCCCACTTCCGACCCGGACTTTTCGCTTTCTAGACAGGCGCGTTTACCTCTAGACCACTGATCCACATGCTCGGAAGACACACGGCAACACTTGTCTTGTTTCCTCTGGTTGGCAGTCGGTCAAGCCGCGCATCGGGCTGCTGTGCATGCTGATCAGGGAGGTGCGGGAGACGACGGCCCTGGAGATGCCGGACCGGGAAAACACGCTGGTCCTGAAAGGGAGCGGTCCCTCGGAGTACGTCATCGAGGCGGCAGACGCCACCGAGCTTCGCCTGTGGATCCACGCCATCCATCAGTGCATCGCTCCGGCGCCAGAGTCGCTGTCGTCGGAGGAAGGGGCGGTGTGAGTAGAGAGAGTTTTGTGTGGGTTTGGTTTTTGGGGGATATGTGTGGTTGGGTGAAGGATTCCTTTCGAGAAAGCGAAGAGATGGGGTGTTCTTTGTCGGGTCTTGAAGTTGTTTAGTTGCTGAGTATTTTTGGGCCTGGGGTTTATCACAGTTGTTGATTAAACCATTGATGCTGGGGGCAACAGCAAGGTGAGAGGCTGTATGACCAGTGGCTTTCTTTCCCACTCATGGAATTCCACTTTACAGCTTAGTCTTTAGTGGTCGACTATGACTCTGACTAGGAGGCTTGACTCGCACAGTCCTTATGTGCTGCAGCCCTGGGGGGCTAGTTGGCCTTTGGAGAGCATCTCCAACGCTGACTGTCCCACTTGGCCAAGGGAGTGGGGATGTACTGTGGGCAAGGCATCTCCACTATAATCAAATTTCTGCCCAGTTTCCAAAACAGCAGCTGCCTCCTCTGCTGTTTTGGAGGTCATCGTCGGACACGACGGACAAACATCTCTACTCTATTTTTGGGCTGCTAAACAAATTTGTAATATTTAATACTAGTCTTTTTTGTTGTTGTTGTTATTATTTTTGTTCCTCGGCTAAAGCTACGAGGTTTACCAATGGTGAGAGTTTGGGTACGCGACCGTTTTGGCCATCAAGAAGGTAGCCGCATTCCGATTTCGGGTATGTATGCTGGGTATGTTCTTGTTTCTGTAACCCACCGAATGCGGACAGGAATGACAGGATCTTTAACGTGCATACTTGATCTTCAGCACGTGTGCACTGACCATGTCTGCATGTGGAGTTGACCTGGGAGAGGGTGAAACTTCGACCCTTAATTCACCAGACACTGCCAAGATTCGAACCCACGACTTCATGGACCCATGGGATTGAAGTCAAACAGTCTGAACCACTCGGCTGTAGCGTTGAAAATTAGTCTTTTGAGTATGACTCAAATTGAAATCCTTCCCCCTCCCCCCAAAAAAAAATCACCATGGGAGACAATTATGGCTCTGGTGGTGGCTGACAGTTTTACTCTCCAGGTTGTTTCCCTTGATTTTTTTTTTTCGGGGGGGGAGGGGTTGGGACTGATTCTCAGTGAGAGGATTAGATGTCAAGTGTTGGACTTTGAAAAAAAAGATATTTTGTGTTTATTGTAGCATGTTGCATCACGTGTTCCAGATTGTCAAAATATTGATACCCCCACTCCCCCCTCAAATTATCCCTCATGGGGAGATGCCAGGGGCCTGTCAGTATAAATAGCATCCCCACCTTCTGGAAATTCTGTGCCAGGAATTCCCTCTTTTCTATTCCTCTTTTTGTTTCTGTCATGTTCCTTTTCTTCCTCTCACCTTCTTCTTGACTATTTTTCTGCCTTCCTGCTCCATTCTCCTGCCCTCTTTTTCTCCAGATAGACTTAAAAGATAACAATTCTGAGATTCTCTCCCATGCCAAAGTCGGATGCGCTGGGCCTGACTTGTCAGGCGCTTACAGGCAGCACAGTGCATTTTTGCTGATATGACAGACAAGAATGTAATTGCCGTCTTGAGCGCTCGATGACAAAGAGGAAGAAACGAGTTCTTACATTATTATACAGTAGCCCTGTTAGGCTGGGGAACAGCCAACAACAACAAGAAGAAGAAACCAGGATGATCACCACATAAAATAACAGATAGAAGTGTCTCACCTGTCGGCATCACCGAGTTTGGTGTTAGCCGCCACTGCACCCAATGACACCAACATGCTCCCCTTCCTTCCTTCCTTCCTTCCTTCCTTCCTTCCTTCCTTCCTTCCTTCCTTCCTTCCTTCCTTCTTTTCTTCCCTTCCTTTCTTTCCTTCCTTCCTTCCTTTCTTCCTTTCTTCCTTCCTTCCTTCCTTCCTTCCTCCCTCCCTCCCTCCCTCCCTCCCTTCCTTCCTTCCTTCCTTCCTTCCTTCCTTCCTTCTTTCCTTCCTTCCTTCCTTCCTTCCTTCCTTCCTTCCTTCCTTCCTCCCTCCCTCCCTCCCTCCCTCCCTCCCTCCCTCCCTTCCTTCCTTCCTTCCTTCCTTCCTTCCTTCCTTCCTTCCTTCCTTCCTCCCTCCCTCCCTTCCTTCCTTCCTTCCTTCCTTCCTTCCTTCCTTCCTTCTCCATGTGCTCCTCCTCCGGTCTTGGCTGTACTGCCCTGTACTGCTGACTTCAGGGATTCTCAGGCTGCCACAGGATTCCGTGATGTTGCCGATGAGAGAAACTGGGGGTCTGCCTTTCTCTCTTGTTGCCAAGGTCTTGCCTTGAAAGACAGTCTTCATGACATTCATATAGATCTTGGTTTCGAAGCACATGGCCTACATATCGTAGTTTCCGTTCATTTCTTAAAGTAAGAAGTTTTCTTTTTGGTCTCTGTGTGTGTAAGGGTTTTGTTTGTGTGCCACGGTAAATATCTTTTGTATCTCTCCTCTGCTCTGTGTTTTCTTATGGGGTGAGGTGTGTCTGGTCTTCCTTCTCCTGTGCTTGTCACTCTGCAGGAGGTCTGCCCGCTGGCCTCAGCCGACACATTCCCACTTCAGAGCAGCTTATTTTTTTGTGTACAGGTTGCATGCTGGGTATGCTTGTGTTTCTGTAACCCACCGGACCTCACTGACATGAATTTCATACAGGATCTTTAACGTGTATATTTGGTCTTCTGCACAAATTACACAGTGGAAACGAAGGCAGAAGCAGGTCTGCATGACCTGGGAGATTGTAAAAATCCCCACCCCTTAATTCATCAGATGCCATAGCTGAGATTCAAACCCACGACTTCATGAATCCACAGGATTGAACTTAAACGGTCTTAACCACGTGTCTGTAGTGTCCATCATCTTTTATATGATCATATATTTTTTGTTTTGATTCTGTTTTTCAGTCGACCCAGGTTACCCACAGCCCCATCAGGTTCCATTGAACGAAAAGGTGAGTGTGGTATGAGTATTATGTATCTTTTAAAAAAGTTTTCACGCAATCATTATAAAGATTAATTTGTGTAACATCCATAGTATATTCAAAAGGAGAGAGCATGGTAGATGGTTTTTTGACCAGTTTCGGTGTAGATGGGGTCATGTAATGAAATTGTGATTAAGTCATGCATGTTTCCGTAGACATACACTCATGTATGCACGTGCAGGCATGCATGAACACATGCACACACACACACGCATGCACGCACACCGCTCTCTCTCTGTCTCTCTCTCTGTCTCTCTGTCTCTCACTCTGTGTGTCTCTGTCTGTTTGTCTCTGTGTCTCTCTCACACATACATTACACTCTGTGACACACACTCTTTTTTCCTCAGATGAAAAAAGAAGTATGTAAATGCCTATCTGTAACCCTTCAATACAAAGATCATTAATTAATTAATTAACCAATTCATTCATTAATTAATTCAATCATTCTCTCTCTCTCTCTTTCTCTCTCTCTCCCTCCCTCCCTCCCTCCCTCCTTCCCTCCCTCCCTCCCTCTCTGTCTCTCTCCTCCCTCATTCATTCTCTCTCTCTCTCTCTCTCTCTCTCTCTCTCTCTCTCTCTCTCTCTCTCTCTGTGTCTCTGTGTCTCTGTCTCTGTCTGTCTGTCTGTCTGTCTCTCTTCTCTCTCTCTCCCCTTCTCTCTCTCTTCCTCTCATTCTGTCTACTCATGGCATCTAGTCACCCTGAGATTGTGCGCAGCCTTGCTTTATATTTGTGTAAATCCTTTAAGAGATATATTGGTTTCTTAAGTCATGTGTTTTGGAACTGATTTTTATTGTGGTAGTTGTGGGTACACATTAACATTTTGGTTTTTTGTGTTACTTATTTTTCTCGCTAAAATATTAAGCAGTTTGGCAACCCCCCTTCATGTATGGGCCAATGGCCTTTTTGTGAATAAATCTTTCGAGTTCGAGTTCTCCCTCTCTCTCTCTCCCTCCCTCCCTCCCTCTCTCTCTGTCCCTCCCTCTCTCTCTCTCTCTCTCTCTCTCTCCCTCCCTCCCTCCCTCTCTCTCTGTCCCTCCCTCCCTCTCTCTCTCTCTCCCTCCCTCCCCTCTCTCTCTCTCTCTGTCTCTCTCTCTCTCTCTCTCTCCCTCCCTCCTCCCTCCCTCCCTCTTGCCCTCTCCCCTGACTGTTCCTTCTTCTCTTCCTTCCTCCTCTCTCCCTCTCTATCCTCTCCACCTCTCTCTCCCTCTCTCCCCCTCTCTCCCCCCTCTCCCCCTCTCTCTCCTCCCCTCCTCTCCCCCCTGTCTCTCCAAAACTCAAAAGCTGTAAATGAAAAACTGTCTTCATCAGAAAATCCAAACTAATCAAGTTTTCGCACGTCCGACGGACGGAATGATCGCGGTTGATTCCGTAGATTAAAACCATGGGGTCGACACAGTATGGAAGCGTTTACACCTCGTAATATTCATTCACATCATGGGGGAGGGTGAGGGGGAGGGGGGGGGAAGGGGGGAGGAATGGAAGGGGGGGTGGGTGGTGGGTAGCAGAAAAGCCTAATGGTGACCTCAGTCCCATGACTGCGGAGTCTATACAAAACATCAGGATCGGTGGTCTAGAGGTAACGCACCTGCCTAGAGAGCGAAAACTCCGGGTTCAAAGTGTGCGGTGGTTCGATCCCCGTTTGTGCCCCGAAACTTATCCCCTCCCCCCCTACCCCATCCACTAGACTATGAGTGATGGGTCTGGGTGCTAGTCTTTTGGCTGAGACGATGAACCGAGGTCCTGTGTGTAACATGCGTTTAGTGGACGTGAAGAGCCCATGGTAACAAAGAGTTGTCCCTGGCAAACTTCTGTAAGAAAAAAAAAAGCCACTCTGGTAGGGAAACAAATACAGCTGCAGACAGGAAAAGAAAACAAGCTTAAGGGTGGCGCTGCTCTTGTGGCGATGCGCTCTCCCTGGGGAGAACAGCTCTAATTTTCCATGCAGAGAACTCTGCTGTGACTTAAAGTGAAATGCAATGCAATACATAACAATACAATACCTAGTAAAAGTAAAGGCAAAGGTGTCTCGTAACTTATAATGTGGTAGGGGAGCAAGGCATCAGAGACATCACATCTCTAGGGGCCAGCATATTGAGGGCGGCGCCCATCTCCTCTCCCTCGCTGCTTTACCTTCCCTGACCCTAAAGAGGGTAGGTACCCATTTACATCTGGGTGAACCGGGGGACTGTACTGAAGCCAAGGCCGCGCAAACGGTCACCCATCCAAGTGGTAACCACGCTCGATGCTGTTTAACCTTGGCTGGGGGAAAGTGAGTGCTCTGACCATTGAGCTATTCCGTCCCCACACTACCTTGTAGACATGTTAAAAACCCCATCCACCTTTTGTAGTTTGAAGATTAGAGCAGTTAATCAATGTGCTTGTAGCGAGAATGATGACACAAACATACCCAGCATGCACCAAGCTATCATGACATGAGGAGGGCTCCGCCAGGTTCAGTTGGTCCGCACACACACGCATGCATACACGTGTGCACACACGCACACACACCCCTACCCTACTCACCTACCTACACACACACACTGACTCACTGACTCACCCACTCACTGACTCACCCACTCACTGACTGACTCACTCGCTCACACACTCACACACACACACTTACACACATACACTCACACACTCACTCACTCACTCACACACACACACACACACACACACACACACACACACACACACACACACACTCACACACACACACACACACACACAAAACACACACACACACACACACACACACACACACTCACTCTCTCTCACACACTCACACACACACGCTCACACACACACACACACACACACACACTCACACACACACACACACACACTCACTCTCTCTCACACACTCACACACACACGCTCACACACACACACACACACACACACACACACACACACACACACACACACACACACACTCTGTCTCTCTCTCTCTCTCACACGCTCACACTCACACAACACATACACACACACACACACACACACACACACACACACACACACACACAACAACACACACACACACACACACACACACACACGACACACACAACACACACACACCATTTTTTTTCCCTGCCCAGAGAATTCAATTTTCTATGTGATATAATTTCCCTATTTTTCAGAAACAGGAATTGCAATTTCATTTTTTTAACCACTAATTTTTATTTTCTTTCATTCACCAAACATCACTTTTACATTTTGACCTTATTTTAATATCATGTATCCAATATGATTTTTACATTGATGACTTTTACAAAAGGATGAAATAGGGATGGTTTATGAGTTCTTAATCTTTTTCTTTGCAATTGTTCATCCAGTGGGGCTTTCACATTAGGCACTTTTTTAGAATGAGATGGAATAAGGATAATGTATGAGTTCTTAATGACTGATTTTCTTTTCTTGTTTTCTTTGTCGAACGCTACTATTGTTGTCTGTCATATGAGGAAAAATGCGTCACGCTGCCGTTAAAGCACCTGTCAAGTCAGGCCCAGCACATCCGACTTTGACATGGAAGAGAATTGTTATCTTTTAAGTCTTTCTGGAAAAAAGGCGGGAGAATGGACCAAGAAGGCAGAAAATAGACAAGAAGGAGGTGACAGGAAGAAAAGGAACAAGGCAGAAATAAAGAGAGAGATAGAAAAGAGGGAATTCCTAGCACAGAATTTCCGGAAGGTGGGGATGCTGTTTATACTGACAGGCCCCCGGCATCCCCACGGGGAAATTGTATTTTAAATCGTCCTCAGCGTTATTTCTTTTCGTACGGATATTGTGGTGTCTGTCTTAAGAATATGGCTCGAACAGAAGGCTGGAGTCTTCAGAGGAGGAAGTAATCGTGATTGCTTTTTAATCCGGTGGTTTTAATTTGTAATCAGTGTCACGGTTTTGATTTGAGGTTTTCACCTTTCCGACAGGCAAATTGCCTCACCCACTTCAGATGAAATAATCACGATCGCTGTAAATCCGGCGGTTTAGATTTTCCGCTAGGTTCACGGTTTTAACTCATTCTAAAGTGGCTGACTGCTTCCTTATATATATATGTGGTCAGTACTGGCTGTTTCTATGTAGGTTATGAGAAAAAAAATTTAGAGAAAAAAAGTGCAGATTTTATTTATTCCAGTAAATATCGTTTTTTTATGAAATCCTCAATGTCCCATTAGGGGATCACAGTCTAATTAAATCTTGGGTTTGAAGTTAAGGTGTGTGTGTGTGTTGTGTGTTGTGTGTTGTGTGTTGTGTGTGTGTGTGTATTGTGTGTGTGACTGTGTGTGTGTGTTGTTTTTTCAATTTTTATTTATTTTATTTTTTAAATATTCTTTTATTTTGAAGATAATGGAATAAACACTCTTGTGCTTTTTGTTTTACATCCAGTCCCCGTGTGTATGTGTGGTTTTGTAAATTTTGTCATCTGTTCTCATGTCATCCAGTCACACAATGGCCTACTCTTTGGAAAAGTGGAACAGATTTTAACATGTTTGCAAGTGTGTGTGTGTGTGTGTATGTATGTATGTGTGTGTGTTGTCTTTGTGTGTCTGCATGTGTCTGTGTGTGTATATGTGTGAGTGAGTGAGTGAGTGAGTGTGAGTGAGTGAGCAAGCGAGTGTGTCAGTGAGTGAGTCAGTGAGTGGGTGGGAGGATGGCTGGTTGAATGAGTAAGCGAGTGAGAGACAGACGGACAGGCAGGCAGGCAGGCAGGCAGGCAGGCAGGCAGACAGGCTGGCAGGCAGGCAGGCAGGCTGGCAGGCTGGCTGGCTGGCTGGCTGGCTGGCTGGCTGACTGACTGACTGACAGACTTTCCTTCATGTTCAGTTTGACTTTATTACTTATGATACTACATATGTCTACTCTTGTCCATACAGAATCCGCCCCTCTCACAGACAGACAGAGAGACTAGACAAGACAGGATAGGACAGGGCAAGACAAACAAAACAAGACAGACAGGACAGACAAGATAGACAGACAAGACAGGACAGGACAGAATCAGACAAAACAAGTCAGACAAGACATTACAAGACCAGACCAGACCAGACCAGAGAGACAAGACAAGACGGACAGGCCAGACCAGGCAAGACAGGACAGGACAAGACAAGTCAAGACAAGACAGGACAGGACCAGACCAATTAAGACAGACCAGACAATACAAGACCAGACCAGAGAGACAAGACAGAGAAGACAAGACAAAAGACAATTCAGACCACACAGACAAGACAGGACCAGAACGTACCAGACCAGAACACACAAGACAAGACAAGACAAGACGGGACAAAACTTTCCTTCACATTCATTATACCTTTATCACACACACATACATACATGTATACATACATACATTATGTCTTCACTCGTGTCCACGCAGACTTTTTCACGTTCATTATACCTTTATCACACATACATACATGTATACATACATTAAGTCTTAACTCTTGTCCACGCAGACTTTCTTTCACGTTCATTATACCTTTGTCACACACACATACATGTATACATACATACATTATGTGTTAACTCTTGTCCACAACCTTTATCACACACACACACATACATGTATACTTACATACATTATGTGTTAACTCTTGTCCACACCTTTATCACACACACACACATACATGTATACATACATACATTATGTGTTAACTCTTGTCCACACCTTTATCACACACACACACATACATGTATACATACATACATTATGTGTTAACTCTTGTCCACACCTTTATCACACACACACACATACATGTATACATACATACATTATGTGTTAACTCTTGTCCACACCTTTATCACACACACACACATACATGTATACATACATACATTATGTGTTAACTCTTGTCCACACCTTTATCACACACACACACACATTTGACAGAATCAAAACCAGACTCTTATATTAGAATAGTATACGATTATTTGTATCAGAAGAATACATACAATAAATGGATAAACACAGTGAAAAATATTCTGTACACAATTGGATTCAAACATGTCTGGAAGAACCAAAGCACTCTTAATGTTCATCGGTTGAGTTATGCTGTTAGAAGAAAACTTGAGGATATGTATAAAACATTTTGGATCTACCAAAAGAAAGAGTTTGCAAAACTAAAATTTTATGATTTTGCTACCAAAGAATACAGATTGGAACCATACTTAGTAAAACTATGAAAACAAAACTCATAAGAAGACATATTGTAAATTTCGCACAAGCTGTCACAATTTAATGATAGAGAAAGGGAGACACCAAAATATATCCAGAGAGGACAGAAAATGTAGACACTGTAACAAAATTGAAGATGAATTTCATTTACTTGATGAATGCATTTTATATGATGAACTCAGAAATAATTTGTTATTAAAAATCAAAACGAGAGACAAAGAACGCAAAAACTGTGTACATAAATCAAGTGACATAATCACAGTTGATATATATCAAGCAGATATCATCAGATATGTGTATGAGTGTTTTGAAAAAAGAGAGAAAGAGAAGTAGAATACAACATGTTTTTTAGTGTACATCACTTTTAGCCAAAATAGATAATTATAGTTGATGTTTTTGTTGTGTCAAATAAGTCTACATGACTTAAATGGCAATAAAATATTCTGAATCTGAATCTGAATCTGAATCATACATGTATACATACATACATTATGTGTTAACTCTTGTCCACACCTTTATCACACACACACACATACATGTATACATACATACATTATGTGTTAACTCTTGTCCACACCTTTATCACACACACACACATACATGTATACATACATACATTATGTGTTAACTCTTGTCCACACCTTTATCACACACACACACATACATGTATACATACATACATTATGTGTTAACTCTTGTCCACACCTTTATCACACACACACACATACATGTATACTTACATACATTATGTGTTAACTCTTGTCCACACCTTTATCACACACACACACATACATGTATACATACATACATTATGTGTTAACTCTTGTCCACACCTTTATCACACACACACACACACATACATGTATACATACATACATTATGTGTTAACTCTTGTCCACACCTTTATCACACACACACACATACATGTATACATACATACATTAATTCCTAACTCGTGTCCACGCAGACTTTCCTTCACGTTCATTATACCTTTATCACACACACATACACACATGTATACATACATATATTAATTCCTAACTCGTGTCCACGCAGACTTTCCTTCACATTCATTATACCTTTATCACACACACACACATATATGTATACATACATTATGTGTTAACTCGTGTCCACACCTTTATCACACACACATACATACATGTATACATACATACATTAAGTCTTCACTCTTGTCCACGCAGACTTTCCTTCACGTTCATTATACCTTTATCACACACACACACATACATGTATACATACATTAAGTCCTAACTGGTGTCCACGCAGACTTTCTTTCACGTTCATTATACCTTTATCACACATACATACATACATGTTGGAGGCACCGTGGTCGAGTGGTTTAGGCGGTCAACTCGTGATCCAGAGGTCGCGGTTCGATCCCCGCTCGGCTCGGTGTTGTGTCCTTGGGAAAGACACTTTACTCCTAGTTTCCTCACTCCACCCAGGTGTACAAGTGGGTACCAGCTCTGCTGGGGAAGTATCTGGCGACAGACTAGCGTCCTGTCACAGGGGTGGTGAAAAACCATCAGTTCGCTTAACGCTACAGAAACCGGGATAAGCTCCGGCTCTATGGGCCTTCTGGCTCGAAAGAACATACACACACATACACACATACATGTATACATACATACATACATACATTAATTCCTAACTCGTGTCCACGCAGACTCGACCCCGCTCACCCCGGCGCGGCGCAGCTCCTCGCAGGGCAGTCTGGGCAGCGCCACGCCCGACATCCCCCCCCGCCCCACCCCCTCCCGGCCCTGGAGCGTGGGACAGTCGCAGGATCTGCTGTCCTCCCACACCCACAGCAACCCCGATGTGGCCGGTCGTCTGGACAGCAGCTTTGGTCAGTTGGGTGTGTGTGGAGAGAGAGGTGGAGAGAGGGGGGGAGGTGGAGGGGGGAGGGAGGGAGAAGGAGAGAGGGGGGAGGTGGAGGGAAGGGGGAGAGGGAGGGGAGAGGGGGAGGGGGAGAGAGGGAGGGGGAGAGAGAGGGAGGGAGAGAGAAGGAGGGGGAGAGGGAGGGAGGGGGAGATGGAGGGAGGGAGGGGAGGGAGAGGGAGGGAGGGGGAGAGAGGGGGAGAGAGAGGGGGGAAGGGAGAGGGAGGGAGGGAGGGAGTGAGGGAGGGGGGGGGAGAGAGAGATGGAGGGAGAGAGGGAGAGAGAGAAGAGTTCACATTCAAAATTCAAATTCAAAAGCTTTATTATCTCAAAGACAGA